>CM064517.1:16375439-16590656 GCA_032716605.1 Paralithodes platypus
TCCTTTGCCCCTCAACTTTCCCTTCATAATTGCTGAGGGACACAGGGCCTTGGGTGAGGCATTGGTTTCGTGGGCGTTTCCGCACCCTCCTCAGCTCCCCGCCTTGGAGTGGCTTCGGTCACCCGGGCTTTATTAGTGGTAAGCAGGGAGGGTATTGTGAGGGCGCTCGGTTATGGCCTTGGCCTTGCTCAGGACCTTGGGGCTGCTCGGCCAGACAGCCTGGGGAACAGCAACAACAACAACAAATGTACATTCACGGATATATAATTGTATTACGTTCTGGCTCTTGCTTATGGATGAAAATATGCAGGGAATGAAGGTCAATTTAGGCCAATATGCCCGCACCGTAAGAGTTAAAGGGGGTTTCCGAGGCGGGTGCGGCGATTAAGGTGGCCCGGCCCTGGCTCGGTTCTTAATATATTTTCCCTCGCATGAGGCGGCTGCGCAAGTGGATTTTTTTTACGGATTTCTTTTACTTTCCATCCCTGATTCGTGCAATTGGGACCCCTTCACATAAATGGAATCTCAGATTCTCGACCATCCCCTCGTGTAAATGAAGGATCGTGTAAATGGCTCGCGCATAAACGAAGAATTGACTGTATTTCAAAATATCCTCCCCTTTCTCCTTGTTTCCTCCACCTCTGTCACAACTCTGCCTCATTGCGCATGTGTGCCAACCATGGAACTTCAGACCAAAACCATGCCATAACTGCATCATTTTTGTGCAAAATATACTCGTGTTGGTATGCGGGTATGTATTTGCAACATCTGTATGTTTATGTATTTGCAATACCTGTATGTTTATGTATTTGCAATACCTGTATGTTTATGTATTTTACGTCCCGCTTTGCGAAAGTCAGATATTTGGTGGGTTTGCCGCACCACTTGCCAAACCACTTGCCGCACTTGCCATCAGGTTGATAACGTATAAGCCTTATACTTTTAATAGCTTTATGGTACACTTTGGAAAACCCAACTTTCCCTGTTTTTTTAATGAAAATACCCAAGTGGGTTGGGTTCTTTTTATTAAAGTGGGTTTTTACCTACCCTGCCTCATCCCAACACTATCACACTATCACAACAAACACTATTACTACCAACCCTACTAGAAGCATCACAATTACCACCACTGCTAACAACACCACCTACCCCCCTAAACCCCCCTTCAGGCTATAACCTCCCTAACTCCAGACTACCCCCCCCAGGCTAAATATGCACTGTTTTTTATTTTATTTTTCCGATTAAAAAGGCATCCCTGTTGAAAGGCCAATGTCTTCCAGTATCCAGGCTCGTTATCCGCTATCGCTCACCTGGACATTTTTCTATCAGTGTACAAATTTAGCCTGAAGCGGGGTCTGGGGGTGTTTGTATCCACCACCATCACTACCACCACCACTATCACAACTATTATCACCACCACCACCACGGCCACTATTATCACAATCACCACCACCACTATCACAACTATTATCACCACCACCACCACGGCCACTATTATCACAATCACCACCACCACTATCACAACTATTATCACCACCACCACCACGGCCACTATTATCACAATCACCACCACCACTATCACAACTATTATCACCACCACCACCACGGCCACTATTACCACAATCACCACCACCACTATTACAACTATTATCACCACCACCACCACGGCCACTATTATCACAATCACCACCACCACTATTACAACTATTATCACCACCACCACCACGGCCACTATTACCACAATCACCACCACCACTATTACAACTATTATCACCACCACGGCCACTATTATCACAATCACCACCACCACTATTACAACTATTATCACCACCACCACCACGGCCACTATTACCACAATCACCACCACCACTATCACAACTATTATCACCACCACCACCGCCACTATTATCACAATCATAATCCCCACCACCACTATTACAACTATTATCACCACCACCACCACGGCCACTATTATCACAATCACCACCACCACTATCACAACTATTATCACCACCACCACCACGGCCACTATTATCACAATCACCACCACCACCACGGCCACTATTATCACAATCACCACCACCACTACCACTATTACAACTATTATCACCACCACCACCACGGCCACTATTACCACAATCACCACCACCACTATCACAACTATTATCACCACCACCACCACGGCCACTATTATCACAATCACCACCACCACTATCACAACTATTATCACCACCACCACCACGGCCACTATTACCACAATCACCACCACCACTATTACAACTATTATCACCACCACCACCACGGCCACTATTACCACAATCACCACCACCACTATTACAACTATTATCACCACCACCACCACGGCCACTATTATCACAATCACCACCACCACTATTACAACTATTATCACCACCACCACCACGGCCACTATTACCACAATCACCACCACCACTATTACAACTATTATCACCACCACGGCCACTATTATCACAATCACCACCACCACTATTACAACTATTATCACCACCACCACCACGGCCACTATTACCACAATCACCACCACCACTATCACAACTATTATCACCACCACCACGGCCACTATTATCACAATCACCACCACCACTATTACAACTATTATCACCACCACCACGACGGCCACTATTATCACAATCACCACCACCACTATCACAACTATTATCACCACCACCACCACGGCCACTATTATCACAATCACCACCACCACCACGGCCACTATTATCACAATCACCACCACCACTACCACTATTACAACTATTATCACCACCACCACCACGGCCACTATTACCACAATCATCACCACCACTATTACAACTATTATCACCACCACCACGACGGCCACTATTATCACAATCACCACCACCACTACCACTATTACAACTATTATCACCACCACCACCACGGCCACTATTACCACAATCATCACCACCACTATTACAACTATTATCACCACCACCACCACGGCCACTATTATCACAATCACCACCACCACTATTACAACTATTATCACCACCACCACCACGGCCACTATTATCACAATCACCACCACCACTATCACAACTATTATCACAATCACCACCACCACGGCCACTATTACCACAATCACCACCACCACTATTACAACTATTATCACCACCACCACCACGGCCACTATTACCACAATCACCACCACCACTATTACAACTATTATCACCACCACCACCACCACGGCCACTATTATCACAATCACCACCACCACTATTACAACTATTATCACAATCACCACCACCACTATCACAACTATTATCACCACCACCACCACCACGGCCACTATTACCACAATCCCCACCACCACTACCACCACCATCACCACTACCACCATCACCACTACCACCATCAATAACACCACCACCATCGTCACTACCATCACCACCGCCACCACTACCACCACCATCACCACTACCACCATCACCACCACCACTATCACAACTATTATCACAATCACCACCACCACTATCACAACTATTATCACCACCACCACCACGGCCACTATTACCATAATCACCACCACCACCACTACCACCATCACCACTACCACCATCAATAACACCACCACCATCGTCACTACCATCACCACCGCCACCACTACCACCATCATCACCACTACCACCATCACCACCACCACTATCACAACTATTACCACAATCACCACCACCACTATCACAACTATTAGCACCACCACCACCACGGCCACTATTACCACAATCACCACCACCACCATCACCACTACCACCATCAATAACACCACCACCATCGTCACTACCATCACCACCGCCACCACTACCACCACCATCACCACTACCACCACCACTATCACAACTATTATCACCACCATCACGGCCACTATTACCACAATCACCACCACCACTACCACCACCATCACCACTATCACCATCAAGAACACCACCACCATCGTCACTACCATCACCACCGCCACCACTACCACCACCATCACCACTACCACCACCACTATCACAACTATTATCACAATCACCACCACCACTATCACAACTATTATCACCACCATCACGGCCACTATTACCACAATCACCACCACCACTACCACCACCATCACCACTATCACCATCACCACTACCACCATCAAGAACACCACCACCATCGTCACTACCATCACCACCGCCACCACTACCACCACCATCACCACTACCACCATCAAGAACACCACTACCACCACCATCAAGAACAATAACAACAACAACAACGACTAATTTTTAATAATGAATATAGTAATTCCTCGATATAACCCAGCCGTGTTCTGCCAAGGGGGGGGGGGGGGTTTGTGAGGGACTTCTATGTACAGTCTGCCAAATAAGGAAGATCTTGGTACTAAGTATATTTTGTTCAATAATTGGTATCAGCAATATCTAAACCTGATTTCTTCAATGCGAGTGAGATATATAAACCTATTCCTACACTTACCCAGATCATTCAACATCTGGCAGCCATTAAGGAGGGTCACCTGTTTTTTGTTATTTCTGTCCTTTTCTCTCTTTCTCTGGCTTGTATCCATTCGGCCCCATTCAGCCTACTGTTTTAAGACGTTTACTCCATCCAGGTGTCAATATTTTCCTGGCGAGCGGTAGCGAGCCAGTATATATATATATTTTTGTTTTGACAGCAAGCTAAATTTGTAGATTTTTCGATAGAAAAATGTCTGAAGCCGGATTTCTCCATACAATGCTGACTCGCTATCGCTCGCCAGGAAGAAATCGACACCTGGATGTGGATATACGTCTTAAAACAGTTGGCCGAATGGGGCCAAATGGATACAAGCCAGGGAAAGAGAGAAAAGGAGAGAAAGCTAAAATAAAAACGGTGACCCCCTTAACACTATCTGGTCCGACGTCTTGGGGGTTATTATGATATCCTGTTTAATTAATATTTGAGGAATTTGCTCGTGTCTGCTATTTTCGGGCAATATATTCATATTATAACCAACCCACCAATTAGCTTACAAATAACCCTAATTATTGAAATCAATGAAACTAATGAATACATGTGGTACTCCAAGGATTCGAACCTAGGATACTCACACATAAATTCCGCGCACTAACCATTACGCTATCAAGACAGTTTCTTTTAGTTTGTCCCCTAGGCTAACAAAATGCCTTACCAGACTTCCTTCAAACTAAAAAAATCCAACCCAAGACACAGACACTCTCTCTCTCTCTCTGAATCCATCTTTCCCTCATCCTTTAACTTAAATAGCTTCAAACTCCGTGTGTCCAGGCATTTTGAATTTGAAGTTGGCCCTGTCACTCTTTCAACTCTGGGAGAGGTACTGTTGAGGTCTTTTGTCGCCCTCATCCAAATAGGGAAAACAAAACAAAAATCCTTTGCTTACCTGTACATAATCGTCTAATAGTAGCCAGACACCATCACAAAATGCGTAATTGGGTCTTGAAAGGGTTAAGCAAACTAGTATAGTCGCTCCCAAGATGTCAAGGTGGGATGATCGATCTTATCCCCCCCCCCACCCCCCACCCCCCTTCTCCCGCACGTTTAGCTTTCAGATTTTAAGAAATTTGTTCCAATAGTTTGGCGATGTAAGACTTTTCACCCCATTTTTTGGTCAATATTAGGGCATTGCGTTCCATTTAGGTGTCAATTTTGTCCTGGCGAGCGATAATGAGCTTATGTTTTTATGAGGAACCGGTATCATATTTATGAGGAACCGGTATCATATTTATGAGGAACCGGTATCATATTTTTACCAAAACAAAATGTCTATCCAGCTCTTCCGAGCTATCAGAAGAGACTGGATGACTCCGTCGTCGACACCTGCCCAGGTTGTAACACAGCACCCCATACCATTAAACACATCATAGAAGGCTGCATTTCACACAACCACTTACGCCAACAACACAATCTACACTCAATGAGAGCTCTGTGGGAAAGCCCGATCGTGGCCATGGCCTTCCTCAGGGACTCGGGGCTGTTCGGTCAGGCAGCTTAAGGAACAACAACAACAACCAAATTTGTTTACAGATTTATCTCGAAGGTGGGTGTAGTTTTTTTACAGATTTATCTCGAAGGTGGGTGTAGTTTTTTTACAGATTTATCTCGAAGGTGGGTGTAGTTTTTTTACAGATTTATCTCGAAGGGGGGTGTAGTTTTTTTGTATTTATTTGTATGGAGGTCTAGGGAGGCAAATAATATATATAGATAAATAATTATGAAGTCAATTAAATGCGGCCATCCCACCTTAATATACCGCAGGGTAAGATAATATAGCGTTAATTGTGTGTCCATTAGCATTCTGTTAGTGTGTTTATATCCTCATATTATAATTACCATATATGCAATGTATTCATACCACGCTAATCTCTCTCTCTCTCTCTCTCTCTCTCTCTCTCTCTCTCTCTCTCTCTCTCTCTCTCCATTATCATTCTGTTAGTGTGTTTACTCTTCATATATAATTACCATTTATGCAATGTATTCACACCAAGGCCCAGTGCGTCAAACCGGACCAATTTTGTTTAAAGAATTAAATGAATATTGGAAGGAATACAAGACAATGAATATTGGAAGGAATACAAGACAATGAATATGAAATAGCATTGTTTTGTTATAATATCACTTCCTAGGACATAATTGTGTACTATAGACCATAAACCTATCTTTACATAATACGATGATTAAGGGGGATCACCTGCTTTGTTTATCTTTTTCTCCTTTTCTCTCTTTCTCTGGCTTGTATCCATTCGGCCCCATTCAGCCAACTTTTTTAAGACGTTTATCCCCATCCAGGTGTCGATTTCTTCCTGGTGAGCGATAGCGAGCCAGCATTGTATGGAGTAATCTGGCTTCGCCGGAGACATTTTTCTATCGAAAAATGTACAAATTAAGCTTGCTGTCAAAACAAAAAATATATATATGCTGGCTCGCTACCGCTCGCCAGGAAAATATTGACACCTTGATGGGGGTAAACGTCTTAAAACAGTAGGCTGAATGGGGCCGAATGGATACAAGCCAAAGAGAGAGGGAGAAAAAGATAAAACAAACGAGGTGGGCTCCATTAAGACTAATTAGAATGGACTCCGCTTTTGTTTGACACAGTAACCAAGCTAAGAAAAAACGTTGATTTCTAAGGTAACAGTATCTCTCTCTCTCTCTCTCTCTCTCTCTCTCTCTCTCTCTCTCTCTCTCTCTCTCTCTCTCTCTCTCTCTCTCTCTCTCTCTCTCTCTCTCTCTCTCTCTCTCGTGATTGGAAAGACCTTCTTCAGTCCAGGAATACAGTCTCAATATGGTCATTACTGGAAGTGTCTTGCGTGTGCTGAATGACGGAAGTGATCCAGTACGTCCACCCTCCCTCACTGTTCAATACCAACTGAACCTGGTGAACCGGAAGCCATCCAGCGAATCAGCCACCAGGGTTACCAAATAAAGTATGCTAGACAGTCAAAAATGCTGAAAATCGCTAGAATAATGCCACAATCTCTACCATATCCCTCAAAATGGCTCAATTCGTGGCACTAGATGTAAAAGTTTGCCTCTAGATCGAAACAAATACCCCTAGATCTAGCGGGAAAGTAGCAACATTGGCAACACAAATATACTGCTAGATCCGTTTACAAAAGTCGCTAGAAGGCAGCAAAATAGAAAATGCATGCCGAAAACCGCTGGAATAATGCCACAAACTCTAGAATATAGCTCAAAATTGGCTCAAATCACTAGTATATCGCTAGAAATCATGTCGCTAGATGTATAACTTTGCCGCTAGATCGAAGTAAACACCTCTAGAATATCGCCCAATATTGGCTCAAATCACCAGAATATCGCTAGAAATCATGTCGCTAGATGTAAAACTTTGCCGCTAGATCGAAGTAAATAACTCTAGATCTAGCGGGAAAGAAGCTAAATTGGCAACCCCGAGGCATGTTTTGGATGCTCAAGCACTGGGTTGTTATCAGAAAATATTTTAAGGGGAGGTGGGTCGTTTTTCTAGTCCCCTTTCTCCCTCGTGTTAAGTCCCATTTGTTTTGAGATTATATGATGTTCGACTCATTAGTTTGGCGATCTTAACACCTTTCGCCCCATTTAGTTGTTAATTTTAAGACCTTTCGCCCAATTTCGTTGTTAATTTTAAGACCTTTCGTGTTATTTAGGTGTCGATTTTTTCCTGGCGAGCTACAGCGAGCCTGAACTTTAAGAGGAACCAGCCTCAGCCGGGACATGTTTCTACCAACAAATATAAACATTTATCTTGAAGGGGATCTAGGGGGTGTTTATCTTGAAGGGGATCTAGGGGGTGTTTATCTTGAAGGGGATCTAGGGGGTGTTTATCTTGAAGAGGGGATCTAGGGGGTGTTTATCTTGACAGGGGGTCAAGGGGGAGTTTATCTAGACAGGGTGTCTAGGGGGAGTTTATCTTGAAGGGGGTCTAGGGGGTGTTTATGTTGAAGGGGGGTCTAGGGGGTGTTTATCTTGAAGGGGGTCTAGGGGGAGTTTATCTTGGGTCTAGGGGGGTTTATCTTGAAGGGGGTCTAGGAGGGGTTTATCTTGAAGGGGGCCTAGGGGGGGATTATCTTGAAGGGGGATCTAGGGGGGTTTATCTTGAAGGGGGATCTAGGGGGGTTTATCTTGAAGGGGGATCTAGGGGGGTTTATCTTGAAGGGGGATCTAGGGGGGATTATCTTGAAGGGGGTCTTGGGGGGTTTATCTTGAGGGGGGATCTAGGGGGTGTTTATCTTGAACGGGGTATAGGGGGGTTTATCTTGAAGGGGGTTCTAGGGGTGTTTATCTTGAAGGGGGATCTAGGGGTGTTTATCTTGAAGGGGGATCTAGGGGGGGTTTATCTTGAAGGGGGTCTAGGGGGGTTTATCTTGAAGGGGGTCTAGGGGGGGTTTATCTTGAAGGGGGTCTAGGGTTTTTTTTTCTAAGCTTGATGGAGATTTAGCGAGAACACTAAGAAATAAAGGAATAAAGGTAAAGAAACAAAAAAAAAATGCCCATCTGCCCTTAACCCTGTAACCTCTGTGCCGGTGACGTCTTTTGTATTTGATGTCAGATAGATTTAGACGATGTTATGTAGCTTAGGAAGGATACATGGTAGCTAGAAGGATTAATTGAGATAGTATATAGCTTTTTAAATGATAAGACATCCTTCCTAAACTGAATAAAATCGTCTAATAGTAGTCAAAGTAAAGTTAAATGGACGTCTTCGGTATAGAAGGGGTTAACTTGTTCGACTTTCGGATGCAAATACTTAATCCCGATCAACAAATACTTAATCCCGATCAACAAATACTTAATCCCGATCAACAAATACTTAATCCCGATCAACAAATACTTAATCCCGATCAACAAATACTTAATCCCGATCAACAAATACTTAATCCCGATCAACAAATACTTAATCCCGATCAACAAATACTTAATCCCGATCAACAAATACTTAATCCCGATCAACAAATACTTAATCCCGATCAACAAATACTTAATCCCGATCAACAAATACTTAATCCCGATCAACAAATACTTAATCCCGATCAACAAATACTTAATCCCGATCAACAAATACTTAATCCCGATCACAAATACTTAATCCCGATCAAAAATACTAATCCCGATCAACAAATACTTAATCCCGATCAACAAATACTTAATCCCGATCAACAAATACTTAATCCCGATCAACAAATACTTAATCCCGATCAACAAATACTTAATCCCGATCAACAAATACTTAATCCCGATCAACAAATACTTAATCCCGATCAACAATACTTAATCCCGATCAACAAATACTTAATCCCGATCAACAAATACTTAATCCCGATCAACAAATACTTAATCCCGATCAACACCAAGAGTCAAGAGGTTAACCCCTTCTGTACCGACGATGCCCTTTTGGTTAACCCCTTCTGTACCGACGATGCCCTTTTCATTTTATTCTAGTTGTATTTAGACGCTTTTGTGCAGTTTGAGAAGGATCTGTGGTAGTACAACGGATTAAGGGGGGTGGCCTGTTTTGGTTCTGTCCTTTTCTATCTTTCTCTGGCTTGAATCCATTTGACCCCATTCAGCCTACTGTTTTAAGACGTTTATCCCCATCCAGGTGTCAATTTTTTACTGGTGAGCGGTAGCGAGCCAGCATATTTGTTTATTTTTGTTTGACAGAAGGCTAAATTTGTAAATTTTTCGATAGAAAAATGTCTCCGGCGAGGCCGGATTTCTTCATATAATGCTGGCTCGCTATCGCTCGCCAGGAAGAAATCGACACCTAGATGGGGATAAAAGTCTTAAAACAGTTGGCTGAATGGGGCCGAAAGGATACAAGCCAGAGAAAGAGAGAAAAGGACAGAAATAACAAAAAGCAATTCACCTCCATTAAGGGGACAGTGGTTATTTTTGGGGTCTATTTAATTGTATATTAATTTAGTTTTTAGTTTCCACGCCAGACCTCCATCAAGCTTTAAAAAAAACACTCCTTATATCCCTTCAAATTATTTTGTTTTACAATTTTCGATAGAGAAATGTCCCGGCCAAAGGCCGGTTTCTCTTAAAATTACAGGCTCGCTATCGCTCGTCAGGAAAAAAATGAATACCTAGATTGCACGAAAGACCTTGATATTGATATAGCAATGGGACGAAATGTTTTAACATCGATATACTAATGGGTGGAACGTATTAAAATGGAAATTCCCGGCGCGACCGAAGCCGCTCCAAGGACCCGTGCCCCCAGGGAGGGGGCAGGGGATGGTTGTGACGGTTTGGCTCCCGAAACTGCTCCCCGCGGCCGGCATCCGGTTGTCCTCCACTGGTCGTTGATCTTGTCTCCGGCCTTCGATGCCATCCCCCGCCACAACCTAACAAACAAAATCTACAACACAAACATGCACAACAACACAAAAAGGTGGCTGGCCAACTTCCTAGCAGGCAGATGTGCACACGTATCTTTTGCCGGTCTGTCATCTAAAATCAGAAACTTTCCAAACGGAGTCCCACAAGGATCCGTCCTATCGCCCGCACTCTTCAATCTGTACATGCACGATATAACTACACCCAATACGCCCCAAATAAACTTAGCTTCCTATGCAGATGACATAACACTCACATGCACACACCATGACCCAAAAAGAGCAACAGATCTCCTTCAACCCTATCTCAACACACTACATGGCTGGTGCACTACAAACAGACTTAATCTAGCCCCAGCCAAATCCACCGCAACCCTGCTCACAAGCTGGACAGGAGAACACGAATACATCCCTCAACTCACCATAAACAACACACCCCTAACACAGCCCGTAGCCTAGTAGGTAGAGCTCTCGTCTCACACACGAGGGGTCAGGGGTTCAATCCCCGGCCGGGCGGAGACAAATTGGGCTTGTCTCCTTTCATGTGTTAGCCTCAGTTCACCTAGCTGTAAATAGGTACCTGGAATAAGTGGACGACGTTGTGACATCCCATCTGGGGTTGGCAAAAATGGTACAAGGCGAGATGGGTATCATATGGTTCACCTAAGCTG
This sequence comes from Paralithodes platypus, assembly GCA_032716605.1. NCBI lineage: Eukaryota > Metazoa > Arthropoda > Malacostraca > Decapoda > Lithodidae > Paralithodes > Paralithodes platypus. The sequence goes on from CM064517.1 coordinate 16,387,009, forward strand.
ATGGCTACCTAAGCCTTCGGGCGAGACGATACCGTCTATAGTGAGAATGGTACCATACAGATCCACCCTAAGCCTTCGTTTCCGATGTCGCCAATTGGCTAAATACAGACTACACACACATCCACAGCCATTCCAACAGTACATAAAACACTTAACATGCATTTCACGCAATACATTCCCAGTTAAGGAGGCGCGATAATAATGAGCTTAGCTCGCATTGCATTGCGTGGATTCCCCTTGACGAACAAGTAACTGAGTAACTGAGTAACATACACACACACCCAAAATCCTAGGAGTAACACATGATACTCATATGACATTCAAACAGCACACCACAAACATTAAAAAGAAACTGACACCCAGACTTAACGCCCTCAGGTCACTTGCTCACACAAAATTTGGACACAACAAAGAAACTACCACCACAGTATATAAACAATACATAAGATCAGTGATGGAATACGCAAACCCAGCCTGGGCTTCTAACCTAGCTGAAACACATCATAAGACCTTACAGACTATTCAAAACAAAGCCCTGAAGATCATTACAGGCTGCACAGCTACTGCACCCACAGATCACCTACATCAAGAAACCAAAATCCTCAAAGTCAACGACCATCTGGACATGAGAGGCACTCAATTCCTGGCAGCAGCCTCCACGAACCAAGACCACCCACTAAACTACATGGCAACACACCCACAGACACCAAGAAATATCAAAACAACACCCAGAACACGGTATCACACACAATTATTGTCCTCTCTCCCTCCCTGCCCACCCCGAACCAACTTCCAGAAGCACATCCATACTCATATCTCTCGCCGATCCATCCACTCACTCACAGACAACACGCAGCTGCATGCACGACCTCCCGAAATCCATCCTTCCGAATCCTCCCTTCCTCGCGAGGACAGAGTCCACCTGGCCAGGCTGAGATGCGGACACCATCCAGCTCTCCTGAGCTATCAGAAGAGACTGGATGACTCCGTTGTCGACGCCTGCCCGGGATGTAACACAGCACCCCATACCATTAAACACATCATAGAAGACTGCATTTCACACAACCACTTACGCCAACAACACAATCTACACTCAATGAGAGCTCTGTGGGAAAGCCCGATCGTGGCCATGGCCTTCCTCAGGGACTCGGGGCTGTTCGGCCAGGCAGCTTAGGGAACAACAACAACAACAACAACAACGTATTAAAATATGAAAACTAATGGGGCTAAACATGAGAAAGAAGGAGGACCAGAAAAACGGGCCATCTCCCCGTAAGTGAGATAGTTCGAAGCCTGTTAACTGTTGGAGGCCTTTTATTAATTGAATAGAATCGTCTAATAGCAGCCAGGACTGGAACCCCTTGTCGAGAACTCCAGTACCTTGTGAGATCATGGGTGATGGGTGCTGGGAGTGGGTCAGGTTTGAAACAAGTCTATTAAGGGGGGGTCACCGGCTTTTTTACTCTCCTTTTCTCTTTCTCTATTTTTTTGGCTTGTATCCATTCGGCCCCATTCAGCCAACTGTTTTAAGACGTTTACCCCCATCCAGGTGTCGATTTTTTTCTGGCGAGCGATAGCGACCGAGCATTGTTTGGAGAAATCCGGCTTCGCCGGAAAATTTACAAATTTAGCTTGCTGTCAAAACAAAAACATAAATATGCTGGCTCGCTACTGCTCGCCAGGAAAATATTGACACCTGGATGGGGGTAAACGTCTTAAAACAGTAGGCTGAATGGGGCCGAATCGATACAAGCCAAAGAGAGAGGAAAAGAAAGATAAAACAAAGCGAGGTTGGCTTCCTTAAGTTCATAATTTTGACCATACAGTAGATATTCTTATAAACCCCTTCAGTACCGGTGACGTCCTTTTTTTCTTTATTCTGATAACTCTTAGACGATTTTGTTCAGGTTGTTTTAGTTGAAAGTGATTAATGTTTAGACGCTACAAGTTAACAAGTGAGGAGGAAAAACGAATAAGAGGTAGGAGATACATAGACGGGGAGGAGGGGATGTGTGAGTTGAAGACGAGGAATATGTATTGGGGCGGGAGGGGGTTTGGAGAGGAGAAACATTGAAGTGGGAGGTGAGGAGAGGAGAAACATTGAAGTGGGAGGTGAGGAGAGGAGAAACATTGAAGTGGGAGGTGAGGAGAGGAGAAACATTGAAGTGGGAGGGGAGGAGAGGAGAAACATTGAAGTGGGAGGTGAGGAGAGGAGAAACATTGAAGTGGGAGGTGAGGAGAGGAGAAACATTGAAGTGGGAGGTGAGGAGAGGAGAAACATTGAAGTGGGAGGTGAGGAGAGGAGAAACATTGAAGTGGGAGGTGAGGAGAGGAGAAACATTGAAGTGGGAGGTGAAAACTATGGGGTGACGGAGGTAAGGAATATGGAAGGGGGTGGGGGGTTGGATCTACGACGGGCTAGCCCTACCTCTTAACTTTCCCCACCACCATCTCGTTGCCAACCCCGTATTACCCTACTTAATCCTTTCAGTACTGGTGACGTGCTTTTCTTTATATACTGGCAGCCATTAGACGATTTGGTAACATTCAGGGAGACTACTGCAGGACTCTTCTTCTTCTTCTTCTTACCTCTGACCGGGTATAGGCTACCCTAGTGTTTACTAGCCTATACCCCTTTGAAAGGACATTAGCCTAACCTAACAACCTTACCTAACCTATCCTAGTATTATAGGTGGGGGCTGCCGCCCCCACACCCCCGCTTTGGCTTAGATTTTTGGTGTATTTGTCTGTGAAGTGGGTATTTTTCAATTTGTTGATAACGAAAATCCTCCATGCGGACTATATAGAGAAAAATATGGCGAATCTATTGGTGCCTATTTTCCCTAATAAATTGTTTCTCATAACGTCGCACTAGTGTCCTTGAATATTATCGACGATTTTGTTCAGACAAATGGTGACCTTCTTCAGGAAGTTTTCCAAGCTATGCCTGTCTTGAGTCTCGTAGCTGGCACACCGTCGCCTACACGAACCTCTCCCAGTCTCTAAATCCCCCCTCAACCCCCTTCCTGCTCGACAGAAGTACACACGACCCCCCCCCCCCCTCCTTAAGTACCGGTACAAAGGCTGAACGGTTAAATATATAGAGCTAGCGCTCCTTTACTTAGCAATATATAGAGCTCCTTTACTTAGCAATATATAGAGCTAGCGCTCCTTTACTTAGCAATGTTTCTATTATGTTTTTTAGTTGTTCCTGAATGCGATTTGTTGTTTGGATAACATTTACAATCCTAACACTCTTTCTCCCCCTGTCAATGATAAGCCATGCATATACAGTAGTGTCAATGATAAGCCATGCATATACAGTAGTGTCAATGATAAGCCATGCATATACAGTAGTGTCAATGATAAGCCATGCATATACAGTAGTGTCAATGATAAGCCATGCATATACAGTAGTGTCAATGATAAGCCATGCATATACAGTAGTGTCATTAACCTAACTTAATGTAGTATCTTACATGGGAGGTAACCCCACAAACGTGTCAAACAACTAAACAATACGATAAATCTACAGTTATACTACCCCTATTTTGTCACTATTCTGTTGGTACTAATGGGTTAATATTATTAGTAGTAGACTTAGTATGGTTTGATGATGCGCGGAAATGTATATTTGACTTGTAATAGATACATTGAAGTATTACAAATCTTCGCGAACCCATAAACAGGGAACGTGAGCTGGGTTTAGACCGTCGCGCACCCATACACAGGGAACGTGAGCTGGGTTTAGACCGGTCGCGAGACAGGTTAGTTTTCGGTTAAGTTAGGTTAGGTTAGGACCGTTAGGCTAATAATATAAATACTAAAATGCGACTGTCCTCGGTATTAAACAAGGACAAACTGAATTTTAGGTCACGTATGAGATATAAAGTTCTAAATGTGTACTATAGCTTTGTCATAGAGTATTAGTCTACACAATATATGTCTTTACCGCTGCATATTAAATTAATTTTCCTTAGACTTTGTGGGTTAAATAAGGGTGGAAGGAAAAATGACGGCCATCTTGGATCAGCTGAGAACTAATATTATTCACTTTTATTGCCGTATTTTTAGTATTTGGTCATATTCTATATCAATGATAACCCTGCGGGGATCTGGGGGCGGCAGCCCCCAGGTTAGGTTAGGTTGTTAGGTTAGGGTAATGCCAAATATGGTTTTAGGGGGCATGTTTTAATATTGCAAAATAATGGGTAAATGTGAATTTGCAGAAGGAAAAAGACCTTAAAACACACTTATCAATGAAGGGTAATTGTTTTGAAAAGACTCGCAGCGTTATTATACATAATTTATTAGGGAAAGTGAAGCTCTATGGAATCCTTATAATATACTCACATAGATTCCACTGTGGGAGAATATACTCACATAGATTCCACTGTGGGAGAATAGTTTTGATAGTTAACTATAGTTTTGATGTAAATACTACCGCAAATACGAATCTTGTTTCCGAGACCTAGTATATTAACCTAACCAAACAACCTAACCTAACCTAACCCTAGAGTGCCCTAGACCCAGTACGTGGGATACAACACTAGCCCTTGCAAGTTGCATGCCAGCTACTGTGGGTTCATAATTATATTAGACATACAGTAACATCTTTGTAGAACGTAACACTTTACCGTAGCGAGTGTACTCCATTTCGAACACGTCCGTAGCAGAGCTCTCAAGATTGCGGGACTGAGTTTGTTTACGCGCGGGACTATTTATATCGACAAAATCGAGTTACAAAACTTATCAAAACTATTCTACCACAACGGAATCTATGTGAGTATATTATAAGGATTCCATAGAGCTTCACTTTCCCTAATAAATTATGTATAATAACGCTGCGGGTCTATTCGCGATAATTATCCAATGAAGGAACTGATGAGAAAAAGGATTATAATACAAAAAACACATACGTGACCTAAAATCCAATTTGACCTTAAACAACACTGTATATCAAAGGAAAAATAAAAAAAACAGCAACAAATTACCTGAAAAACTCGTATCTGGTTGGTGATAATTTTGTATCAAAATACGTTTTTTTCCAGTTTCCGCATCTGCTGAACCATCCAAAAACACGCTAAAAAGCGTGTTTTGAAGGGGGGAGGTGGGGGAGGGGTAGTATAACTGTAGATTTACCGCAAATTCATATTTACCCATTATTTTGCACTATTAAAACATGCCCCCTAAAAACATATTTTGTCATTACCCTAACCTAACAACCTAACCTAACCTGGGGGCTACCGCCCCCAGATCCCCGCAGGGTTAGCATTGATAATTATAGAATATGACAAAATATTAAAATACGGTAAAAAAGTGAAAAATATTAGTTCTCAGCTGATCCAAGTTGGCCGCCATTTTTCCTTCCACCCTTATTTAACCCACAAAGTCTAAGGAAAAATAATTTAATATGCAGCGGTAGACATATATTGTGGTGACTAATACTCTATGACAAAGCTATAGTACACATTTAGAACATTATATCCCATACGTGACCTAAAATCCAGTTTGTCCGTATTTGTCTGTGAAGTGGGTATTTTTCAATTTGTTGATAACGAAAATCATCCATGCGGACTATATGGAGAAAAATATGGCGAATCTATTGGTGCCTATTTTAGTATAACTCCATTTATTTGTCACCAATTATTTTGACATATTTGAAGACAGATATGGAATCTATATGCTCTAAGCATCATATTAAAATTAGTTTCAACCCTCGGCAAAACCTAATAAAAATATATGGTACTAAAATGGAATTTTTTCGTAACATGGTTGTCAATCCCTTCCTATAGACGGCACCGATTCGTACACACGCCATTTAGAACAAACATTCCCTATATACCGGTACCTGTATATATATATATGGTTAATATACAGGAGATGCAACACTATAGGTAGCACATTTCTAATGGTAGTTTTGGGTTCCTATCATCATATGCTTCATTTCTATATATATATACTTTTTATCCCCGGGGGAAAAAAAAAATTGGATTTTTCATTTTTTTTTTTCTTGGGATTTTGTTTTTTGGTCATTTCCTGCTCAGGCATATTGGCCCCATATGGGCCAAAAAATATGCGTAAAACAGGTTTTTTACAAATATTTCACGGCCGGAGGCCGATGGCAAGAAATTTTGAAGACGAGCAGTCAGTCCACATCGTCCTACAACTGGGAAAGGGTGTGAGCCGCCGCTCTCTCTCCTCCCTTTTCCTGTACCAACCTGTCCGGTAACCATATGGGGTCCATAATACCAAATGTGTACTACAAATTTCCCCTTCCTATCGAACTTTTATTTAGCCCCAGAGTTCTGCCTTGTTGTCACCCTAGACCCTCAGCCATACCCTCCACAGCCCTGTAACCAAATTAATCCAGCTTATGTAATGTATGAGATATGCCTCACTTTTTTTACCCTTTTTTTCACTATTTTTTTTTTTTTTTTTTTATATATGACCTAATATTTACAGTAGTGTAATTTGCTCTTAACATAATATTAAGCATTAATTGTAGTTGTTAGGTTAGGGTAATGACAAAATATGTTTTTAGGGGGCATGTTTTAATAGTGCAAAATAATGGGTAAATATGAATTTGCAGATATTTACCCTGAATTGTGTTGTGGAGAAGTATCTGGAGAAGAAACAAAAGGTGTATGTTGCCTTTATGGACTTGGAGGAGGCCTATGATAGAGTGGATAGAGAAGGTTTGTGGAAAGTACTTAGAATATGCGGAGTAGAGGGCAAGTTGCTGAAAGCAGTGAAGAGCATGTATGAGGGTGCAAAGGCAGCAGTACGTGTGGAGAGTGAGCAGAGCGAGTTCTTTGACCTGAATGTTGGTTTGAAACAGGGGTGTGTGATGTCCCCGTGGTTGTTTACTGTATATATGGATGGAGTCGTGAAAGAAATCCTATCAAGAGCAGTGGATGTTGGTGTATCGCTGAAAAGGGAGGGAATTGAGTGGAAGCTACCTATACTGCTGTTTGCGGATGATACAGTTCTGATGAGTGATAATGAATGGGAGTTGCAGGGTCTGGTAATTGAGTTTGGAACAGTGTGCGAAAAACGGAATTTGAAGGTAAATACGGGGAAGAGCAAGGTTATGGTCTTCGAAAGGGGTGAAGTCACAGTGTGAGGTGAAGCTGAACGGTCAGGCTATGGAGATCGTCAACTCTTTTAAGTATCTGGGCAGTGTGTTGAGTAAAGATGGGACTATGGATGAAGAGGTGCGGGAGAGGGTACAACAGGGGAAGAGGGTTGTAGGATCGCTAAAAGCAGTAACAAGAAATAGGGTGGTCAGTATGGAAGTGAAGAAGTCCTTGCATGACAGTGTGGTAATCCCGACACTGACTTACGGAAGCGAAGCATGGACGTTGGTTGAGAGACTCAGACCAAGAGTGAGAGCAGTGGAAATGAATTACTTAAGGAGTGCGTGCGGAGTTACATGGAGGGATAGACAGACTAATGAGGAAGTAAGAAGGAGGTGTGGTGTGGAGGTAGATGTGCTGGAAAGTGTGAAAAGGAACAACTTGAGATGGTTCGGCCATATGGAACGTATGGAAAGCGAGAGAATGACTAAGAGGGTGTACGAGAGCGAGGTGGAGGGACAGAGAGGGAGATGTAAACCGAATATGAGGTGGAAGTTTGGAGTGAGGAACTACATGAACGAAGGCAATGCTGGTTGGGGGGAGGGGCGTCGACTGACTGTGGACATAGGTGCATGGGGGCGGTTCGTTCGTGGCCACCCCTTCGGGGATCACGGCGTCAGGTAATAGATAGATAGATAGAATTGTAGTTTCTATTGGTAACAAGAAATTTAAAATCCATCAATCAGTTTTCGGGTGAGAGCCGTTTAAAGTGCCGGTCCCCATATGGGGCCACATTGCTAATTTTGTTACACTTCTGGAACATTACCTGAGCAGGGTTAACCTAACCAAAAAACCTAACCTAACCTAACCTAATAGCCCCCAAATACATTTAGGTTAGGTTAGGTTTTTTGGTTAGGCTAATAACAAAAATAAAAAAGAATTCAAGAAAAACATAAAAAACCCAAGATTTTTTTTTTTTTTCCCCGGGGATAAAAAGTATATAGAAATGAAGCATATGATGATAGGAACCCAAACCTACCATTATAAATTTGCTACCTATATTGTTGCATCTCCTGTATATTGACCATATATATATATATATTAGTGTGTACGATAATTTTGGTGCAAATTCCATAATTTTGTGGTCACAATACGATAATTCTGCATTTAGAATATAGCAACACTGCGTCCGCCGCCACACTCATGTTATTGTTGTGAACCTCTCGGCCCTCCCACTGCCACTCGGTGGCGGAGTAGGGTATGTCCCATAAATCCCATAATACTGTGTTTTTTGCACTGTTACCCAATCAGCGGGGTAACCCATAATACTAAGATAGGCTAGGTAAGGTTGTTAGGTCAGGCTAATGTCTTTGTTACACTTTTAACCCCTCATTTTCCCTGAACTTCATAGCCCTCCCCACTATCGGGCGGCTAGGGAAAACGGTTTCTCCGAGGGTTGTAATTATTTCCAAACATATTGATTTCATATTGATGAAAACTAACAGGGAAAAATAAAAAAATCCATGGGAAAATTGGTGACAGAAAAATTGAGTTTTCCCCTATTTTCCTTAATAAATGGTTTCTCATAACGTCGCACTAGTGTCCTTGAATATTATCGCGGGACCACATAGCAAAATTCAAGGTATGTGGTCAATCTCTTCTTGTTTAAACTGTTTATGTAAAAGGTAACGGTCAACAAGATTACATCGGCCTTATTTACCATGTTTTTTGTTTTTTCTTCAAGGAATCTGTAAAAATTTATCACCAACCAGTTACGAGTTTTTCAGGTAATTTTTTGTTGTTTTTTGTTTTTTTATTGAACGTGGGTATTTGCACCCGACCGTGTTAATAACACTGAACCGTATTTGCACCCGATGATCATCTTATTTTGCGATACCGACATTAATACAGACCCACTTATACTGCTTGAATTTCATTTTTGTCTTTATCTAGCATTATTGTTCTTGTTTGCTATGTATCTCCCATCATGTCACAAAAAGCTTGTAGAACATTTTGAATAATTTCACCAGTTTCATTTCTCACAAATGCATACATCTCAGCACAATTCCACTCAGCTTTGCCCATTTCTTCATATTTCTAACGTCGGATAAAATTGAAGACAACCTGGATACGAGCCCCATCGATAATTATCATTGTTTTAGAAGTTTCATGGACGATACTTGGTTGGTGTATATGTAATTACCGTCGCAAATTCATTATAAGTAAAATACAAAACACTGTAAACAAATATTCCCTCTGTATGCAAAACCGTCCCTCTAGATGCCGGCGCGCCGATAATACAAATGGCGGTCCAGGAGGCACCCCCATGTTAACACCAACCTGTCAGTCGAACGCTACTACATCTGGCGATCTTTTTATGCATGTGTGAACTAATTACAATGGCTTGAATTGTAAAAATGTACATTTTCAGTTATACCCACAATGCACTTTGTCTGTGACTCTGAGACTCCGTTTTAAAAAAATACATTTAGGTCACTTTACCTCACATTTAGGGATATTGTTGGCGGTATTTCGCGAGTATGGCGATATTTCTTCAATACCTAAAAGTAAATAGGGGTAAATAAACCCTTAGGGCTTGGATTACAGGGACATTTCCCTGTCAAAAAGGGCAATTTCATCCATTATCTAGGGACATATCCTCATTCACTTCCATCACCCTCCCACAGTCAACACCTGTCCTTGTGCACCTCACACTGAAAAATAGCATCATCATGGCGGCAGCATGTGTTGAATGTAAGTGTGTATTATAAGTGTGTATTATTCCGCTCATGCAGTATCCAAATTTAGTGGGGATTAAAATTACACCACACATCTTTTTAAATCCAGGGTATACTACTTCATAATAATGATCCACACCAAGTAGAACATGCACCTCACTCTGATTTCCCATGGGATCTGACAAGTTAACCCCTTTGCTACGTAATGCGTGTTCCACCTTCTTCACACCCACAGATACATATTCTGGTAGGGTGTCTACTACGATACAAGTCATAAAGTACCGGTTTTTACGATAAAAATATGAAATCTCCGCTATCTCGTAGTCTTGTTTATCAGTAACCCCTGTGAAGCCCTGTAATCGAAGAGTCTCAGCCCCTACGATTCGGTGCTTCAGTCCCACTAGTACGGACCTCTTTATAAAGGAACGTTGAGACCCTTGATCTAGAAGTACCCGACAAACTTTGTTACTGTCATTACCTTCCATGGGAATCTGTATTGTGGGCAATATAGTGGTGTCTTGCGTGCTACCTAGTGCCACAGTTGTAGTACCCTCATTTTTTACGTCTTTGACTTTATCTGCTGTAGGACACAACTTATCAAAGTGATGTCCTTTGCAGTGGCGACAGGGCCTTAAGTATGTAGCGTACATTGTCCCTGCTTACCATGTTCTTTACTTAGACAACCTACACATAGCTTCAATCTTTTCGCCTGTGCTAGTTTTGTCTCATTTGTTGGGTATTTTATGCAGAAACTCCATTTATGTTTGTTGTTACATAGCTTACATAGAATCTGAGAAGGTTTCTTATACACACCCTCTTTCTTTACTTTAGTCCCCACTGTCATGCTTACTGTTCCCCTCTTCTCCACATTCTCACTCCCTCCCGACTCATACATTCTCCCTTTGTTCAACTGTAGATTATTGATCTCCTTACTGAACTGAGTTTTGAACTCCCCCAGCTCAAATGATCTTACCTTATCAAGTATTGCCATAGGAAGCTTCTGACGCAAGATAATGACTATCATTTCCTGCGTGGTAAGCCCTAGGGTGTCTAGCGATCGAGTATGGCACTCCATATTTGCCCTGAAGTTTGTCAACTCATCAACCTTATACTGTGGTTCTGCGAGCCCCAACAAGGCAACGACATGGGCCATCTTCAACTGCTCTCTATCCCCGTATGTGGACTCTAATAAGTGTACCGCTTCAAGATAACTACCACCTACTACTGCAAAACCCTCTATTAAATGTAAGGCCTCTCCTTCCATTTGTCCCTTCAGATAGTGAAACTTGCGGACATTATCCAAAGAGGATTCATGAACCGTAGATCGAAATACGTCCCAGAAAGCTAACCACTCGGTTAACTTGCCCCCAAATGTAGGAAGATTGAGCTTTGGGAGGTGTACAGTATGTTTTGGGTCAGCCCTTCTATGGGCCTCATTATCGCCTCCCTTCTTACTTGCGACAGCACGCTGTAATAGGTACTTCGCTCTAAAGACAGGTTCGTCATAGAGGGCGCGATTATCACACTCTGTAACAATCTCTTCCTCCTCTGTCATGGCAGCCACAATCACCTCACTCAGAGCCGTAATACGACCGTGGGTGACCTGGACGTTTTCTAATCTAGCCTCCAATTCCTCTAGTTCAGCAGTAGTGATGAAAGTGTTGACGTCCACTATTAGCCTATTTATTACTCCCCGAAGTCCCGCCCTTTGATTTTTAGGGGCTTTGTTCAGCACCCCTCTAGACGGTGTCTCTTTACCGTTTTTGTCCATTTGGCTTGCGAGCCTATAGGCTATGTATCTAAATATTACGTCACAAAAACAACGGCCAAATAATAGGCTACTTAAGAGACGCCAACCGGCAGACTTCTATGTTATGGAGAAAAAATAGTACACTATATAGCAATACCTACTAATGGATCATATTGAACAAGAAAAAATGTTAGGTCAGGTCATATGTCACAGGAAGTCTGAAACAGAAAAGAAAATTATTGGGGAAAGACGATGGGTGGGATGCAGAACTTGGGCAGGTGCAACGATGTGACCCTGCATTCCGGCTCTAACCATCGTTTGGCTAGCCTTGCCAGTTTATCATAGAGTTGTTCCTGCATCCTGTTATATGTCCCCTTGTTCATTGCCTTAAAATCCCTTACTGGTAGCTAATTCCCGGGTCTGGGCACCAATGTGGCAAACTATCAATGGAAGTTAAATATTACTAAGCTATAATGAATCAAATAAAATCAATCTAAATGAATACTCTATATCTAAATTGAATTCAATCTGAAACAAGCTAATTTATATCCAAAGGTCTCACATAATAAATGTATATAATTATAGGGTAAGGTTATAAGGGTTAATATTAGCCAGGAATTAACTCACCAATAGTTCCACGTGGCAATGAGGCAGGGGAGAACGTTTTACCCAATATGGCGGTGGACAATGGGGAACGAGACTTCGGTCCCAAGACACGAGTCAAGTTAAAGAAAGAATAAATGATTACATGGGAATGGACATGAATAATATGCTTATCTATCAGTCAGTCATGATGTCGATGAGAGCGTCGTGATGGTGTAGTTGTGTATTGCTGTATGTGTATTGTGATTAGAGGCACAAAAGCACGATCAACTGAGGGCGGAAAATTAGATGTTAACTGGTTTGTGTTCGTGAAGGCTCTGACGTACCTCAAAAGCACACCTTGCTGCCTTGGCAAACCGCCAGGAGCCCAAATTATCGTACCGCATTTAGGTTGCTCTATACGATAAATTATATTAATATATACGATAAATTCATATATACTACATAAGACCATGGCAATATTGCTTAATAGCATATTAGGCCTTTTATAACTTAACTTATTTACAATCTTATAATATACGATCTACTCGTCCTACATCGTGCTGTAGGAGAGATCGTGACGTCACAGAGACATACAAGATCACAAAAGAGTCATATTCTATCGTATTTATACGATAGTAATATTAGTAGAAATGATTATAGTAATGGTGATGATGATAGTAGTAGTGATGATGGTGACAGTTTTAGTGATGATGATAGTAGTAGTGAAATTGGTGACAGTATTAGTGAAGATGGTGAGAGTAGTAGTGCTGATGGTGACATTTGTAGTGATGATGATAGTAGTAGTAATGATGGTGGTAATATTAGTGATGATGGTAACCCTTCGCGTAGTTGGGTATGCCGTTCTGATATTAGGCAAAACGGCACGTCTACTTTATCAACTCTGCGTAAACAGAGTTTGGTATCCCCTCCCCCGTATAGTGGGTACCACCGGAAAAATAATTCTGTCGTCGTCGTTGTTGTTGTTCTGGTCCGTCTGTCCCAAAATTCCTCCTAGACCGTTGGACGGATTTTCACCAAATTTCACACGAACATTTGTTGCGTGAATGCGAACGTCAGTCAATAAAGATTTTTTGAATTTATGCAATAGCTATGATTTTAGGTCCAAAATATGGTTCTCCCCCCCCCCCCCCCAGCAATGATGGCGTTCTGGGGGCGAAAACATCTCGCTATGCATTTGCTAGGTTAAGTTAGCTTCGTTGGTATTAGAAGTGATGGTAGTAATAGTGGGATTGATGGTGATAGTAGTGATTATTGGTGATAATAGTAGTGATGATGGTTGTAGTTGTATTGATGATGTTGACAGTAGTGATGATGATGACAGTAGTAGATATGATGGTGACAGTAGTAGATATGATGGTGACACTACTATGGTGATAATAGTAGTGATGATGGTGACAAGTAATGATAGTTGTAGTGAAAATAATTACAGTAGTGATGATGGAAGTGATGATGGTGTGAGATATTTTCACAGCAATTGTTCCGAGGAACTTGTTTCAATTGTGCCGCCTCTCCACATCTTTCCCCGTAGAACTAGGGCAGCTGAGAGCGCCCATGAATTTACACTTTCTCCTCCACATTGCAGAACTTCTGCTTATCAAAATTAATTTATCCCTAGAACTACTACTCTTTGGAATTCACTTCCCTCGAATTGCTTTCCACAAACTTACAATCTACAAATGTTTAAATCCAGTTGTTACAAACAATTTATGAATGGAGGATGCCTTTAGGCACATGGACCTTTTTGTTTTATCTGTGTTTTTCCTTTCTCCGTTCATTGTCTCTTAAAAAAAAAAAAAAAAAAAAGTGATGGTGTGTGAGATTGAGATAGAGAGAGAGAGATGATGATGGGGTAGAGAGGAGGGGAAAGGATTGATATGCAGAGAGGGAGAGTGGAAGTGATGGTGTGTGAGATTGAGATGGAGAGAGAGAGAGAGAGAGAGATGATGATGATGATGGGGTAGAGAGGAGGGGAAAGGATTGGTATGCAGAGAGGGAGAGTGGAAGTGATGGTGTGTGAGATTGAGATGGAGAGAGAGAGATGATGATGATGATGGGGTAGAGAGGAGGGGAAAGGATTGGTATGCAGAGAGGGAGAGTGGAAGTGATGGTGTGTGAGATTGAGATGGAGAGAGAGAGAGAGAGATGATGATGATGGGGTAGAGAGGAGGGGAAAGGATTGGTATGCAGAGAGGGAGAGTGGAAGTGAAGGTGTGTGAGATTGAGATGGAAAGAGAGAGAGAGAGAGAGTACAAAGGAAGTCAAACAACAACAGGAACTAGGGACCCCTCGAGGTTGCTTGCCCTCTATATCACTGTTGCGTGTTGCTGAGTACATGTTCATCAGTGGTTTATAATGGGTAAGGGTAAATTGTAAAGGAAAGTACTACCCACGGACTAATGTCCATGGCAGGGTTAAGGGAGCTCAGACGGTATTGTGCAGCATAATTTACTGGTTCGGCTCAATGGTTTAAGGAAGGGGTTTAGTTTGCTCTCTAAACCTCTATCAAACTTTAAAAAACACCCACAAGACCCCCCTTCGATATACATGTGTAAAACACCCACAAGACCCCCCTTCGATATACATGTGTAAAACACCCACAAGACCCCCTTCGATATACATGTGTAAAACACCCCCAAGACCCCCCTTCGATATACATGTGTAAAACACCCACAAGACCCCCCTTCGATATACATGTGTAAAACACCCACAAGACCCCCCTTCGATATACATGTGTAAAACACCCACAAGACCCCCCTTCGATATACATGTGTAAAACACCCACAAGACCCCCCTTCGATATACATGTGTAAAACACCCACAAGACCCCCCTTCGATATACATGTGTAAACACCACAAGACCCCCCTTCGATATACATGTGTAAAACACCCACAAGACCCCCCTTCGATATACATGTGTAAAACACCCACAAGACCCCCCTTCGATATACATGTGTAAAACACCCACAAGACCCCCCTTCGATATACATGTGTAAAACACCCACAAGACCCCCCTTCGATATACATGTGTAAAACACCCACAAGACCCCCCTTCGATATACATGTGTAAAACACCCACAAGACCCCCCTTCGATATACATGTGTAAAACACCCACAAGACCCCCTTCGATATACATGTGTAAAACACCCACAAGACCCCCTTCGATATACATGTGTAAAACACCCACAAGACCCCCCTTCGATATACATGTGTAAAACACCCACAAGACCCCCCTTCGATATACATGTGTAAAACACCCTCAAGACCCCCCTTCGATATACATGTGTAAAACACCCACAAGACCCCCCTTTGATAAACATGTGTAAAACACCCACAAGACCCCCCTTCAATATACATGTGTAAAACACCCACAAGACCCCCCTTCGATATACATGTGTAAAACACCCACAAGACCCCCCTTCGATATACATGTGTAAAACACCCACAAGACCCCCCTTCGATATACATCTGTACATTTTTCGTTAGAAAAATTTCCCGGCCGAAGGCTGATTCCTCTTCAAATACAGGCACGCTCCCGCTCGCCAGTAAAAAATCGACAACTAAGGTCTTAATATTGACAACGAAATGGGGCGAAAGGTGTTAAAATCGCCAAACTAATGGGGCGAATGTCTTGAAATCTCATAAGTAATAGGGCTAAACATGAGGGAGGAGGATTCGAAAAACAAACTGCCTCCCCTTAAGCCGGTATCACACGAGCGCCTTGTACCTCAAAATTTATTCAATATTTAATAATTTCTTTCACCTAAATTCATCTATCACCATTTGAGTTTCCGATACCAGTGTACAGTATTCCAGAAATGTTGACAGCAAAATGTTGATGATCGAATGTTGACTATAAAAGCTCTCGTGTGATACCGGCTGTAGATTATGAAGCTGCCAGACTAAAATAATTGCTTGTACAAATTAGGGACAAAGCGACACTGTCTTAAGGTTGATGGACTGTTGAGGTTAAGGGGAGGTGGGTCGTTTGTCTGGTCCCCTTTCTCCCTCGTGTTAAGTCCCAATTGCTTTGAGTTTATAAGACGTTCGGCCCATTAGTTTGGCGATTTTAACACCTTTCGCCCCATTTCTTTGTCAATATTAAGACCTTTTGTGCCATTTAATTGTCGATTTTTTACTGGCGAGCGACAGCGAGCCTGTAATTTTAAAAGTAACCGGCCTTCGGCCGGAACATTTTTCTACCGAAAAATGTACAAATTTATATCGAAGGAGGGTCTTGTGGGTGTTCTTTAAAGTTTGATAGAAGTTTAGAGACCAAATTAAACCCGCTCCTTAAACCATTGAGCCTAAACCATTGAGCCTAACCAGTAAATTATGCTGCACAATACCGTCTGAGCTCCCTTAACGGGGGTGAATATGATCGCAATAAACCCTCGGAAGAACATAGGTCCTTCTTAATCTGCATACAATCGCTTAATTTCAGCGAGAATGAAAGATAAAAAGGCGTCATGTTGCTCAAATGGTTAATGGGATCCTTTTGGGAACCATTTTAACCCTTTGGGATTATGACGAGTGTCTTACGTTAATTCTGGCTATTATTAGACGGTTTATATATAACTTAGGAAGGATATGGGAAGGTAAAACGGGCATAACCGTCTCAATTATTAGACGGTTTATATATAACTTAGGAAGGATATGGGAAGGTAAAACGGGCATAACCGTCTCAATTATTAGACGGTTTATATAACTTAGGAAGGATATGGGAAGGTAAAACGGGCATAACCGTCTCAATTATTAGACGGTTTATATATAACTTAGGAAGGATATGGGAAGGTAAACGGGCATAACCGTCTCAATTATTAGACGGTTTATATAACTTAGGAAGGATATGGGAAGGTAAAACGGGCATAACCGTCTCAATTATTAGACGGTTTATATATAACTTAGGAAGGATATGGGAAGGTAAAACGGGCATAACCGTCTCAATTATTAGACGGTTTATATATAACTTAGGAAGGATATGGGAAGGTAAAACGGGCATAACCGTCTCAATTATTAGACGGTTTATATAACTTAGGAAGGATATGGGAAGGTAAAACGGGCATAACCGTCTCAATTATTAGACGGTTTATATATAACTTAGGAAGGATATGGGAAGGTAAAACGGGCATAACCGTCTCAATTATTAGACGGTTTATATATAACTTAGGAAGGATATGGGAAGGTAAAACGGGCATAACCGTCTCAATTATTAGACGGTTTATATATAACTTAGGAAGGATATGGGAAGGTAAAACGGGCATAACCGTCTCAATAAAAGGAGCCCAGACGGTATTGTGCAGCATAATTTACTGGTTCGGCTCAATGGTTTAAGGTTTAGTTTGCTCTCTAAACTTCTATCAAACTTTTAAAAACACCCACAAGGCACCCCCCCCCCCCCCCCCTCCACCCCTTCGATATAAATTTCTACATTTTTCGGTAGAAAAAATTCCCGGCCGAATGCCAGGAAAGAAATCGACACCTAAATGGCACGAAATGTCTTAATATTGGCAAAGAAATGGAGCAAAAGGTCTGAAAATCGCCAAACTAATGGGGCGAATGTCTTGAAATCTCATAACTAAAAGGGCTAAACATGAGGGAGGAGGCGGACTCTAAAAACCAACTGCCTCCCCTTAACCCTCTGACTTCCATAGACCCTCCCTAAACTGCATAAAACCATCTACAAATAGCCGGAACACAGAACACATGTATTATCGTATCTTGGAAGGGGTACCGGATTGACAACATCTAGTCGACAGTACGTCACCTGTTTTGGTTCTGTCCTTTTCTGTCTTTCTCTGGCTTGTATCCATTTGACCCCATTCAGCCTACTGTTTTAAGACGTTTATCCCCATCCAGGTGTCAATTTTGTACTGGTGAGCGGTAGCGAGCCAGCATATTTTTTATTTTTGTTTGACAGCAGGCTAAATTTGTACATTTTTCGATAGAAAAATGTCTCCGGCGAAGCCGGATTTCTTCATATGGAGAATTAATTTACCTGTGACCAAGTGGGGCGATACTCTTACTTCACACTCCGGACATGACTTGTATACGAACTTGCAAGAGAGTTCGCTTTATCAATTTGTTCGAATGCCGACCCGTGGTAATAACGTTCTTGACATTGTACTTGCAACAAAAGAAGAATTGATAGAGAATTTGAATGTTGGTGATGAATTCAGTAACAGCGACCATCGTACGATAACTTTCACTTTAAAGTCTACTAGTAACGAACCAAATAGTAGCATCGAAAAAGTCCCTAATTTCAAGAAAGCAAACTTCCATAAACTTAGAGCTATGTTTAAAGAAACTGACTGGAGCTTTTTAATTAACAATAACGACATAAATACATCTTGGAAGTTATTCGAAACCACTTACCTAAAAGCAGTGCAAGACTGCATACCATCGAAAATACGGCGTCCAGGCCATAATAATAAGCCCAAATGGTGGAATAAAGATATTTCAAACTGCCTGCTTGCTAAAAAATGTGCTAATGATAGATTAAAATCCTCACAAAATGACGAAGAACGGGTGAAATTTGTAGAGCTACGACGCAAAGCCAAAAAGTTAATTAAGCAAAGTAAAAAGACCTTAGAGTTACATATTGCGAATCAAAGTAAAACAAACCCGAAAGAATTCTATAGTTATATCAGAAAGAAAAAAGTAGTTACTTCAACTGTTGGACCGTTAGTCGATGAAAAAGGAGAATACACCAAAGACGAAGTACAAATGAGTAATGCCCTCAATACCTTCTTTGCATCAGTTTTTACAACAGAAGACCTCAGTGATATCCCTACACCATCGCCGATTCAGATTGATAATTCAGATGTTCTAAGCAATATCACCGTTACAGAGAGAGAAGTATTGAATTGTTTAGATAAACTCAAGGTAAATAAAACGCCAGGACCTGATACAATCTCGCCTAGAGTTCTAAAGGAAGCTAAAAATGAGCTCTCCAAACCACTGACATTACTATTCAATAAATCCTTGCAGTCTGGAACTATGCCTGATCAGTGGAAGCTAGCCAACGTAACACCGATATTCAAAAAAGGCAGCAAATCCCTACCCAGTAACTATCGTCCAATTAGCTTAACCTCAGTTGTATGTAAAATGCTAGAAACGGTCATACGAGACAGACTCGTAAATCACTTGGAGGAAAATAACATACTTAAAGATACTCAACACGGCTTTCGTAAAAAACGTTCCTGTTTAACAAACCTCTTAGACTTCTTCCACGATATCCTCAACCTCTACGATGAGAGTAAAGCTGTAGATATTATATACCTTGATTTTCAAAAGGCCTTTGACAAAGTTCCCCACAAACGTTTACTGCTAAAACTAAAAGCGCATGGAATACAAGACGGTGTGTTGAAATGGATAGAAAATTGGCTCAGCAACAGAAAGCAAAGGGTAGTCATAAACGGTAAGGCATCTAAATGGACCAATGTAAGTAGCGGGGTACCCCAGGGATCGGTACTAGGACCAATTCTCTTTCTAATTTACATCAACGACATAGATGAGGCTCTCACCTGCACAATCTCAAAATTTGCTGACGATACAAAAATTGCAAATAGCGTACTCTCAAAAGAACAAGTTGACGATATGCAACACAATCTAGATAAATTGTCATGTTGGGCCCAAATTTGGCAAATGAGTTTCAATGCGGATAAATGTAAAGTACTACATGTCGGATACCTAAATGAGAAAGCAAACTATTCGATGAATGGCACTCAGCTTAAGAATGTAAACAGAGAAACTGATCTGGGAGTAACAATATCGAGTAACCTAAAACCGAGTCAACAATGTTCAGAAGTTGTTAAGAAGGCAAACAAAATAATTGGCTTTATAGGCAGGTCATTTGAGCATAAATCCAAAGAAGTTATCCTAACCCTTTACAATTCCTTAGTCCGCCCTCTTCTGGAATACTGCGTTCAATCCTGGTGCCCTTATTACCAAAAAGATATAAACAAGCTAGAACGAGTTCAACGTAGAGTTACCAAAATGATACCTAGCCTAAAGAACAAACCATACGAAGAGCGTCTTAGAGAATTAAATCTATTTCCTTTAACCCAGCGCAGATTAAGAGGCGACTTAATTCAAGTGTTCAAAATCATCAAAGGCATCGACAATATGAACTGTAGTAAGTACTTCACTATCGACCAATCTAATTACACGCGGGGAAACGGTTGCAAAATTATTGGTAAATCTTTTAACTCGCACGAATCTAAGAATTTCTTCTTCAATCGAGTTGTCAACTTGTGGAATGGGCTTCCCCGAGACGTTATAGACTGCAGCACCGTTGATTCATTTAAATTCCGCCTAGACAAATATCTCGCATCAAACCCGCGACTGACTGCGTTTGTAAATGAATAACTTTATCCTCCCCTCAGTTACTAACCCATATGTCCCCTACTAACTTCCTAGTCCTGCCACGTTAGTGGCAGGGCAGTAGTTCCCTTTCCAATGTTCCCTTACCCACTCTAAACCACTGTTTGGACACTTGATCCTCAGTGTTTTGGAGGACAAGCAACCTAGAAGGGTCACTAGATCTGTTGTTGCTTGATTTCCTTTGTACTTCCTTTATATAATGCTGGCTCGCTATCGCTCGCCAGGAAGAAATCGACACCTAGATGGGGATAAACGTCTTAAAATAGTTGGCTGAATGGGGCCGAATGGATACAAGCCAGAGAAAGAGAGAAAAGGACAGAAATAACAAAATGCAGGTCAACCCACTTAATGTATGCGTCCTTGAGGTATTTTGAAAAAAGAACACACACACACACACACATGATCACAGTGGCCGAGCGCACTAAGAACACACACACACATGATCACAGTGGCCGAGCGCACTAAGAACACACACACACATGATCACAGTGGCCGAGCGCACTAAGAACACACACACATGATCACAGTGGCCGAGCGCACTAAGAACACACACACACATGATCACAGTGGCCGAGCGCACTAAGAACACACACACATGATCACAGTGGCCGAGCGCACTAAGAACACACACACACATGATCACAGTGGCCGAGCGCACTAAGAACACACACATTCATGATCACAGTGGCCGAGCGCACTAAGAACACACACACACACATGATCACAGTGGCCGAGCGCACTAAGTACACACACACATGATCACAGTGGCCGAGCGCACTAAGAACACACACACACATGATCACAGTGGCCGAGCGCACTAAGAACACACACACATGATCACAGTGGCCGAGCGCACTAAGAACACACACACACATGATCACAGTGGCCGAGCGCACTAAGAACACACACACACATGATCACAGTGGCCGAGCGCACTAAGAACACACACACACATGATCACAGTGGCCTAGCGCACTAAGAACACACACACACATGATCACAGTGGCCGAGCGCACTAAGTCACCATGCTCTAGTCGCTTGACTCGAGTAGCGCTCACCTGCCGGTGAGGTTTCTGTCACGGATGCGCCACCTCTGGGTTCCACCTGGTTCCCTGCCCTCATCCTACCCCTACTGGGGGTATGTAGGCGCCCTTGTGGCAGCCAGAGTCAAACGTGTTGACTACTTAGGATAAGTTAGGCTAAGGAATTGTGTATTTTCAGCCTCATTGGTTGCCGGCTCGAAATAAACCAATTATTATTAGTAGTAGTATTTACATACACACACGCACACACGCACACACACGCACACACGTTAATAAATCCACACGAAGTTGTAAAGAGAAAATTCGAATTCTTGGAAAAGTGTAAATGGTTGGAGAGAGAACTTTAAGAGACGGGAAAGAGTTGGTGTGGAACGAGACGGAGATAAGGTGACATATTGGAGAGAGAGAGAGAAATTTTACATAGACTTACATGGATACACTGGCCAAACAGACCTTACGATCCAAACGAGGTGGTCAGGACTTAATTCTAGTAGGGATGGCATATCCGATAGAAAAGGAAAGTTGAAGGAAAGGATAGAAAGGAAAGAGAAAGAGAGAGAGGTATACAGAGTTACACAGATATTCAGACCACACAGACCTTGCGGTCCCTACTACGTGATCCGGCCTCAATACTGCAAGACAGGGATGCAGTATATAGTAGAAGAATAGGACAGCAAAGTAGAAAGCTCTCTCCACACCATCCACATCCTCCGGCTAAACGGCCGTGCCAGAAAATAGGATGAAGTGTAATTTTATTGGTCAGAAAATGCCCACGAGGACTTTTTTTTTTTATCTATCTATCTATATACTCAGGCCCAGTCCCCAGTTGTTCTTCTTGTTTTCTCTTCATATATATATATTATTTTTTTTTTTGGGGGGGGACTCAAGACAGCAAGAATAGGGAATGTTTTTTTATGGAGTAAATACATAAATTAGTTTGAAAGGGAAATTACACTTGCCTAGTGATTAATTAATTCATATAAATTCAATGTTCATCAGATGATCGTCCAGCCTCTTCTTAAACGTAGCAAATTAACTACTATCAACCACCTCCCTTGGTGAAGAGAGAGAGAGAGAGAGAGAGAGCACATACACGCCTTTCCAAATATTGATTAACCCTTGTCTAGCGGGGGGTTTTGGGCTTATTTGGGCATATTCAGGCCCTCCTGAATGATCAATCAAGTATCTGCATGAAAAGAAATGTATTCAGCAAAAAACTAGGCGCTAAAAGCTTCAAAATGAGAAAAGAACGAGCTACGAAGTCTTTCTCATGCAGTGGTACCACTAACATGGGAGTTTAGCGTATAGCGGCATATTTTTTCCAGCTACACTCACTACTGGCTACACTGCTGGCCTCTCGAGAACAGAGGGAGCGTGAGTCAGTGGGCGGCGGTAAGCCCTGGGTGTCGGACGTGTGGCCTGCTGCGCTCCCGGACATTTGCACTCGATTTTAACCCTTTAAAAGCCTTAATAATGCTCCTAACTTGCTGCAAATTGGAGCCCGACTTAAGGCGGGCCCCGCCAGTTAAGGGTTAAGGGGGGTCATCTGCTTTTTTTATCTTTCTCTCCTCTCTCTTTCCCTGGCTTGTATCCATTCGGCCCCATTCAGCCAACTGTTTTAAGACGTTTATCCTCATCCAAGTGTCGATTTCTTCCTGGCGAGCGATAGCGAGCCAGCATTGTATGGAGAAATCCGGCTTCGCCGGAGACAGTACAAATTTAGCTTGCTGTCATAAAAATATGTATATGCTGGCTCGCTACCGCTCGCCAGGAAAATATTGACACCTGGATGGGGGTAAAACAGTAGACTGAATGGGGTCGAATGGATACAAACCAAAGAAAGAGAGAGATAAAGAGAAAAACAAGCTAGGTGGGCTCCCTTAAAGTAATGGTAAACTATCCAGACCCCTTTCAAGCTCGCCCGGAAAAACACGACACCTGAATGAGGTGAAGCGTCTTATTATCACCAAACTAATGGAGTGAAAAGTCTTAAAATCTCCAAACGAAGAAAACAGTTGAGATATTTGACGAAAGGCGAGATAAGAAGAAACAAGGAATACAGATGGAATGAGAGAATAGAAGGGCTGAAGGAAAAGGAATAACTGTGTGATGGTTGATGTTATGACGTAGAAACACTGATATATATATATATATATATATATATATATATATATATATATATATATACTGTATATATATATATATATATATATATATATATATATATATATATATTGTTACGTATCTTGACTTAGAAGTGGTTAACTAAATAAATAAAGATAGAACAGTTAATGTGAAAGTGTAGCAAACAGCTGAAGGCCAAAAGAACGTAAAATATTAAAGTTAGTTCTGTTGTCACTTGCTTTCCCTCAGCTGTTGGGACAGTTATTATTTATACTCTGATACACTTCAATTATATTTAATCCGTAAACTATTTACAGTTACATTGAATGTTTTAATATGAAAGAGGCTATTAATTACGAATACAAAAGTTCGGTATTTAAGCAAAGTTTTAAGACACTAGAATATCTCAATTAATGTTGATTATCAGCAAAGTATTAAGATCTTTTATATATAATTAATTTAAGTTTGTTAACCCTTTAAAGATTGTTTTACTCTTTATATTATCTCTTTATTCTTAGTTTATTATTATTATTCTCCTTTAGTATTTTATCTTATTTATTCTTATTACTGAAAGACATTTGACTAAATAAACATGGTAAGGAAATATTATAAAGTCACATAATTATAAAATGGAATTGTATTTATAAACGTAAATAAAGGTATTTTACATTTAATCAAAATGATAAACAATGAAGGTTATGATAGAGTTTCAGGATCGTTTTGCATACGTTCTGATTTCACTAAAGTACAAATTAAAGTTTAGTAGACTTAGGACTTTTACAATGCCAATTCCGAATAATAGTCAGGTAGGTATTTAACTTATACAAGGCTTAATCATTAATTATGAATGACAATAGCTTTACATCATGTTAGTTAATTGTTAATAAGTGAAGTAGAATATTCAATCACAAATAATCTCTGAATCAAACATTAATTCTAATCACCAAAATTAAACAGTACTTCAAAATATATATCTCTCCAATTAAACATATATGATTTCTCCAATTAACATCTATGATTCTCCAATTGACATCTATGATTCTCCAATCACGAAATCTTAAATCAAATGAGTGTATGTTTTCGACATATCTCTGGTTAATTAATGATCACGAGATCATGAGTGGTACGGGGACGCACTGAACTAAAATAGAAACCTATCTATACAAGCCTGTTCTCTCCATGTAGCTCTTTCCACCTCCCAGCTTAGAATGTGTCTAGTTTGAATTATCAAATCCCCGGCTTATATATCGTTCCCTGGACCTAGCTAATTCAATCAGGAGTCAGGAAGCAGGTGCCGGAACCAGTCTGAAGTTAGGAAACACGTCGACCAATTACAGGTGAGAAGCAGGTGTGGTGTAGCCAATCCAGGTGTTAGAAGCTCACCACGTCACAGGTGCCCCGCCCCTCTCACGCAAGTTTTGGCGGGAAAGCGAGGAATGCAGGAAGTAATCGGCCCACTCTCCCCCTCTCTCTCTCTCTCTCTCTCTCTTTCTCTCCCTCTCTGGTCACGTAAGCGGGTTGAGTTGTTTCCACGAGGTAGTAATTGTAAAGTCACTTCAACAGGTTGGTCTGGTCACATGACATCCGGTCGGTACGGATGTTACAATATATACAGTATATATGTGTGTGTGTGTGTGTGTGTGTGTGGGTTGGTCTTACTAACGCTAGATACAATTTTAAGATTTGGTCTGCTGTTGTATTACTCACACTTTTAGATATATATATCCGATAACTCTATTTGCTTTATTTCGAGCACTAATGCATTGATTTATAGGTTTCAAATCACAGTTGACGATGATACCCAAATATTTGTCATTATCCAAGTTTCTTATATTCACATTATCTAATCTACTGTATATCCTGCATTTTCTATCGATGTCCCATATGTTGCTACACTTTTTTTTTTTTTTTTTTTTTTTATATGTGATTGAGGGAGGCAAAAGGCATAACTGCCTATAGCGAGTACCTCCCCCATAGTTGAAAGAGTGACAGGGCCAAAATCAAGGGACGTTCGAGCCAAAATGCCTGGACACACGGAGTTTGAAGCAATTTAAGTCATAGGAAGAGGGAAACACTGATTCTGGGAGAGAGTTCCAGAGCTCAGCTGTTGAGTAGAAGAAAGTTTGAGAGTAATGTTTCACTCTTGGGTTGAAGAGTTGCACAGAGTAGGGGTGGGATTGAGTTGCAAGACGGGTACCACGTGCCCTACGTAAAGGAGGTGGTATGCACTGGGATAGCTCTGAGGAACACTGATTATTATAGTAGCGATAGAATAGCGAGAGAGATGCAACATTGCGGCGGAGAGAGAGAGATTGCAGAGAGTTGGTGAGTGGACGGGAGTTAATGATACGAAAGGCCTTCCTTTCAACTTTGTCTAGGAGAGCGGTGTGAGAGGAACCTCCCCACACATGTGAACAATACTCAATACAAGGGCGCACTATGCCCCTGTACAGAGCAAGAAGCTGTGCAGGGGAAAAGAATCCCCTAAGGCGGTTGAGCACACCCAGCTTCTGGGAGGCTGCCTTAGCAAGACTGGTAATATGGTCCTTCCAAATGAGAGCAGAAGAAAAAGAGACACCAAGAATATTGAGAGAAGATGAAAGGTTGATTTTTGTATTGTTGAAGAATAAGGGATAGTCCGCTGGGAGATCCTGACGGGTAGATAGATGGAGAAATTGGGTTTTGGAAGCATTAAAGTTAACAAGGTTTTCTCTGCCCCAATTGGAAATAGTATTTAGATCAGAATTTAAGAGTTCTATGGCTTCATTACGTTTGTCGTTGAGGGATTGCTAGCTGCATTTATCTACATTGAACTTCATCTGCTAATGTATTGCCCATTCGTTTAGTGTATCTAGATCTCTTTGGAGAGGCTGAACATCATAATCAGAATATATCACTCTTCCTATTTTAGTTTCATCTGCAAATGTATTGATTTTGCTAGTTATTGCTACATCAAGATCATTAATATAAATGATGAACAGCAGAGGGCCCAAAACAGATTCTTGTGGGACTCCACTCTTTACTATATCAATCAGATTGTATACCATTTATGCTAACTCTTTTCTTCCTACCATGACCTAGGATACAAGAGTTAGTTTTACAAGTGTATTAATCAAGTATGGTTACAGTGAACATGGGTATATACATAGGTAGTCAAACAACAACACATAAGGAACATCAAAGTATAAACAACATGATAATATAATATATAAGAATAGGACATATAACAATAAGTATAAACAACATGATAATATAATATATAAGAATAGGACATATAACAATAAGCACGTACAAACAGACGCAATGATGATTAATAAAATGTGTCCAAGCCACTGTCCATACACAATTGATTGTGTGTGGACATATCTAGCTTGAGACTAATGTAGTATGTAGGTATAAATTAAGTAACACCCCGTTCCTAACATTAATCGTCAATTACATACGCCAATACACTTGAATAAACTAATGAAAGCATATGGCCCTCCCGGGATTCGAACTCGGAACACCACACCCAGAACGTTTCACATATAGCTAAGGCAGCGGTTTGGCGACATAGTGGTCGGACTAATGCGTAACAATATACCTACAGATGAATAACTACGTTAATGGTAGCATGAGAGGGTTTTAAGGGGAGGCAGTTGTTTTTGTTGGTCCTCCTCCTCCCTCATGCTTAGCCCTATTAGTTATGAGATTTCAAGACATTCGCCCCATTAGTTTGGCAATTTTCAGACCTTTTACCCCATTTCTTTGCCAATATTAAGACCTTTCGTGCTATTTAGGTGTCAATTTTTTTCAAGGCGAGCGATAGCGAGCCTGTATTTGAAGAGGAATAGGCCTTCGGCTGGAATTTTTTTTTACCGAAAAATTTACAAATTTATAACGAAGAAGGGTCTTGTGTGTGTTTTTTAAAGTTTGATAGAGGTTTAGAGAGCAAACTAAACTCCCTCCTTAAACCATTGAGCCGAACCAGTAAATTATGCTGCACAATACCGTCTGAACTCCCTTAATAGGCAACTTCCTTAACCCCTTCAGTACCAGTGCCGTACTTTAAACATTAGTCTGGCTACTACTAGACGATTGTATCCAGTTAGTATGGACGTCAACCCATTAAGAGGCTACTGACTATCTCAATTAATCCTTTTAGTTACCATATATCCTTCTTTAGCATCATATAATCGTGTATATGTAGCTGAAATCAAATATAAAAGACGTCACTGGTAATGAACGGGTTAATAGGCAACTGATATAAATTAGGATTACGTTAAAGGGGATCTAAACGCCAGGTCTGGGATAAGGAAAAGCGTCTGGATATCGCAGTAATACCTATCCAGCTAGGGCTGTTTTGTTTATATCAGATCAGTTAAGGGAGCCCACCTCGTTTGGTTCTCTCTTTCTCTCCCTCTCTCTTTGGCTTGTATCCATTCGACCCCATTCAGCCTACTGCTTTAAGACGTTTACCCCCATCCAGGTGTCAATATTTTCCTGGCAAGCGGTAGCGAGCCAGCATATATATATTTTTGTTTTGACAGCAAGCTAAATTTGTACATTTTTCGATAGAAAAATTTCTCCGGCGAAGCCGGATTTCTCCATACAATGCTGGCTTGCTATCGCTCACCAGGAAGAAATCGACACCTGGATGAGGATAAATGTCTTAAAACAGTTGGCTGAATGGGGCCAAATGGATACAAGCCTCAGAAAGAGAGAAAAGGAGAGAAAGATAAAAAAAGCAGGTGACCCCCCTTAATACTCGTGCTTGATACCTGGTTAGGTGAACTGAACGTCTACTAATAGTCCAGTCAACTTAGGGTTTCACCCACCACTAATTGCAAAAGAAACAAAACCAACTTTATTTAGGGGCTTGGTCTGTACTAAATAACATTAAAAATCCCAATTAATCGAAGTATTGGAACAGTGTTTATTTTGCATTCAAAAATATTTCACAGTTAGGGCCCTGGCGACATTAGGACACACATATAAAAGTACATATAATTACTATAAATCTGTAACTAACGACATAAATTGTTGAATTGCTGATGTGGTATTACAGTTTCTCCTTAATAGGAGGGAAAAAGTTGATGTTTTCAGTTGATAATCACTAGTACCATAAATAGGCCTACCCCGTCCATTGACCTCTAATGTCACCCACAGTTTCTACCTTCATTTGAATGTGTTTGGTCTAGACTGCCGTGGTGTAATTGATTAAAGCGTCGGCTATCATCCTGATGGTCGATGGTTCGATCCCCACTGAGAGACTAGAAACATATATATATATATATATATATATATATATGGTCTCCAGGAGTAAATGGACACCTGATATGAGCGAAACTATGGTAATGGGGTGAAATGTCATAAAATCCAACATTTTACAGGTCGAAAAAAAGGAGAATTGAAAATAGACTTCCCTTGGCTTGAATAGAGTTTTATTCTTGTCACGTGATCAAGAGCGAGAGCCTAGGAGGTTATGGTGGTGGTGTCTGCCTGAAGATGGAGTGGTAGAGATGTGATTGGTTGGTTGGGGCAACTTGGGTGGGGGGGGAGGATTTTCAGGGCTGTGATGAAAGATTCGAGTTTTGAGTTGGCCACGTTGAAACACACACACACTCGCAATTCATTCATACTACTTAATTTTCATACATAACATCAGGACGAAGAACAGAACTTATGTGGGCAACTTTAACTTTACATTCTTCTGTTTATCCTGTTAATTATTCCTAGGGGGTAGAGGAGAAACAGATATAAATTAAATAACTAAACCTGGAAAGATGAATTGGCCTAGGCTATAAAATGATACCGGTCGGCGGTTGACTTACTTGTTAAAATGTATATGTAGGCTATCTGTGGTAGTCCCAGTAATATCTATGAAGTACTTCTAGTATTAAAGGAACTTAGCTGTGATGCAAAGAGTGTAGGCTAGGTGATAGACATGTTGGGAGGCGAATATCGGGGAAGTTTTGGTCTTATGTGGCAGCAGCTGGCGGTCTGTCTTGGCGGGGTGAAGTCTGTGTGAAGTGTGTCTGAGATTCCCTTCTGTCGTGAGAATATAAAATATATTTAAGGGTTTTATATCGTCCCCCATGATTAAATGATAAGGGTAGATATAATTGGTGCAGCCACAGTAATATTTATCCACAAAGATAAATAAAAGTAATGCGTATAAACAAAAAGGAACCAGCTGTCGTGAACCCGGGAAATTCAAACTACGGTATCTATACCAGGATTCACGACATACTCCGCCACCAGCTATACAAAGTATTTACAATTGTCCCGTCCCGATCATGGATCGCCACAATTGGGAGGAACCCAAAGCAGCCCGACGTGACGGACTCTGAGGGGTATCACCTCGGTCCTCTCCAGTAGCAGGAAGGATATTATCAGAGTTTGGCTTGCTGTCGCCATCCACTACCTCTAAATCTATCTCTAGTGGGTATAGCTTAACCATGGGTCTGGTGGTCAAACCGGCTCCTGCTTTTACCTGAACTACCCTACATTCGTGGTCAGGACCACGAAGAAGTTTCATTATCCGACTTACACGCCAAAAAAATCGGGGGCCGTCATCATGTACTAGAACGACGTCCCCAACTTGCGGCGATGCTATCCCTCTTTTTACCATTAAGTGACGATGTTGCTCCCTGAGTGGTATTAAATAATCAGTGCTCCACCTTTTCCACAGGTCATGTGAGAGTTTTGTTACATATTGGAAGCGTTGATTGACGGAATCGTTGTTACGCCACGTCGTGTCCTTGAGATCTTCATCCGTGACTTCTCGCCTTGGAAAGCTTCTGATCCGCCTCCCATGAACCAGTTGTGAAGGAGTGAAGGGTAGAGGGTCTTCATAATCACTGTACGTGTAGCCAAGCGGGCGATCATTGACTGTGGCCTCGAGCTCCAGTAATACCGTATTCAGTTCCTCTGAGGTAACCAATGCTCGACCCAGTACCTTCTTCAAGCCAGCCTTTAGGATGCCAATGACCCATTCCCATATGGCACCAAACCATGGCGCCCTGGCCGGTATAAACCGCCACTCGCACTTGAATTCCGCTAGAGTACCTTTTAACCTTGCATCATCTATCAACTCCCGTAATGTACTGGCTCCGCTAACAAATTGGGTGGCATTATCACTCATCATAATCTCAGGGTAACCCCTCCTGCTACTAAACCTACGGAACGCATGCAAAAATGATTCGCAGGAGAGGTTAGACACCGTCTATACATGGACCGCTCTAGTAACTGCACAGGTGAATAAGACCACATATATTTTACTTACAGTACCCCCCTTCTCTTTTACTGGCAAGGCACCTGTGTAGTCAACCTCTGTTACCTGGAAAGGACTCACTTCCTGAACCCTAAACTCGGGCAATGGAGGGGCCTGTACAGCACGGTATGATGTACCTTGCAATCTCTTGCAGATGATACATCCCCTTAAGGCTTTCTTTACTACCTGTCTAATCTTGGGGATCCACCATCTTTGCCTTATGTCATTTACAACATAACTAACACCACTATGGTTACACACTTTGTGGCAGTAATTACTGAGGAGAGTGGCTATACGATGTTTATTAGGGATAAGGATAGGGTACTTGGCGCTATCATGTAAAGCTGACATTTGTAGCCTACCTCTACAGCGTATCATGCCTCCCTCCATATAGAGGCCTAACTGCTTCACTATATTGCTTGGTGTGCCCTGTTCTTTTGACAAATAGTGGTGTTCCTCAGAGTAAGCTTCTCTCTGAGCTACCTTAATCATGGCTGACTCTGCTGCTCTTAATTCCGGCACCGTCAAGTATGCCGGTTTTGCCTGATAGTTCCCTTGTGTCTTCTCTCTAAGAGTCCTAATAAACCTAAGGACCCATGCCATTACATGCCATGACTTCATATAGGAGCCATACCGGTCCCAATTCAATATGGCAGTAGGGGCAACCGGTACCGGCAATGACAGGGTTCCTTCTTGACTCTTGTTACAAACCACAGTGGTGTCCCCTCCTATTGAGCCCCCTATTGGGCCATGATCAGGCCATAGCATTTGGTGAGGTAGCCATCTGGGCCCTCCCCACCAAAGCGAAGAAGCAACTAAGGACACATATGAAATCCCTCTGGTGACTAAGTCACTGGGGTTGTCCTCTTTGGACACATAATGAAAATGAGCGCCGGGGACTAATGACTTTATCTCATCAACTCTATTCTGAACATAGATAGGCAAAATCTTCTTACTAGACAACCAGCATAGGGTTATCTGGCTGTCCGACCAGAGGTATATATTCTCTATAATCAGCTCGTCCGTGTAGACCTCACATAGATAACATGCGAGACGAGCTGCGAGAAGAACAGCAGTCAATTCCATATTAGGTATGGTGAGGGACTTAATAGGCGCCACCTTAGCTTTGGCCATTACTAACCTACTCACCTCATCACCAACCGCATAGGCCGCTACACCATATGCTACTGAGCTAGCGTCACTAAATAGGTGCAGCGTAACCCTCTTAGAATTAGTGACCTGACGGGGAAACATGATACCTGTACTATCTATCATATCTTCATAAATACCCTGCCAGTTAGCTCTCATGTCATCTGGAATGGGTACATCCCACCCACACTCTAATCTCCACAATTCCTGTACGAACTTCCGCGCCCGGATGGTTACCGGTAGCAACACTCCTAGAGGATCGAACACACTCGCGGTTAGACTTAGAGCCTCGCGTTTTGTAACCAATGCAGGGCTACTTCCGCGGCAATTAACCTGTAACATATCCTTATTAGTTCGCCACGCAACGCCAAGTACCTTAACCCCGTCTTGTTTGGCGGAAGCTGTACCCTTCAGGTGCAATAGTTCCCGCAAGCTCTCATTATTTGTGACCCACTCGCGTAAAGACAGGTTAGCGCTGGAAAATATTCTACGGGCATCCCAACATTGTTGTTGCAAATCACTTACATCATCACCAGTCCCCTGCAAGTTATCAATATACAACCCCCTTTTTAGCTTATTAACTACCTCACTGTTCTCCTGTATCATAGACAGGTGTTTTTGAATGGCAGCATTTAGGAGGAACTGGGAACAGGTGGCCCCGAACAGAACTGCATGGAACCGGTAGACAATGTAAGGACTTGCAACATCCAAGGGATCAACGGGCCACAGAAACCTAGTAGCATCCCTATCCTTCTCACTCAATCCCACCATGAGAAATGCTTTCTCAATATCACTCACCCAGGCAAATTGATGGCATCTAAAGCATAGAAGTAGCTGGGTGAGGTCAGCCACTAGCAATGGACCTGTATGGAGACAGTCATTCAGACTGAACGCCCTCTCGTCCATCCTAGCCGAACAGTCAAACACTATCTGTACAGGCGTAGTAACTATCTTTAGTAATACCATGGTGAGCTAAGTAGTGAATGGGATGACCAGCTTGATTCCTGTTTTCTACCCTTTCAATAAACCCCCTTTCTATCTGATTATCCAGAACCTTTATATATTGTTGACAGTAGTTGGGATCTTTTATAAATTTATGCTGCATTCCTCTCATTCTGCCCAGGGCTAACTTAAAGTTATCAGGTAATTTATCTATGTTATCTCTCCACGGCAGTTCCACTATATACTGTCCCTGTGCTTCGGAATACTGTACCATTTCAGAAAATCTATTTAAGACCTTCTCCCCACCCTTACCAGTCTCATTAGGACTTATACCAATATGGTCCAAGTCCCATAGAGCTCTCAGATCCTTTAATTCTGGAGATATCCTGCCAATATCTTCCTGTATCTCCACTAAAGGGTCTACTGCTAACTTAAGAACAGTGACTAACTCTACTGTACTTGGGTCTCTTCTATATCTGACTGATAAGTGCCACTCAGTGCATAACCATAAATTGTGGGTAACATAACTATACTTCCTTCCCTGACATAGCCTGAATGTACAAAGTGGTAATAAAAGTCTGTCCCAATCAGTAACCCATCATATCTCCATCAGTGATACCTGGATCGGCTAAATTACCCCGAGCCTTGATAGCATTTTCGTCCATCTCTAATCCTCTCCCTGGTTTGTATACTGGTAACTCCTCCACCACAACGGCCCTCAATTTACGCACCTTTCTTCTGTGATGATAGGTTAACTCTACTATTTCATACTCAGTACTACCAAGTGAGCCAGTAAATCCCTGGAGCCTTAGCTGTTCCTTACTGACCCTAATGTAATCAAGCTGCGATAAAGCAGAGCGCAAGATGAAGGTACGTTGCGAACATTGGTCCAACAAAGCTCTTACTTTACTGGTAGGACCGTTTCTGTCGGTCAAGGGAATCTGAGTGGTAGGTAACAACACTGCATTATGGCCCGAAGCCACAGCCTTGGTCACTGTTGGTTCAGGGGCCACTGGTTGTCCAGTTTGTTCAAGGCGTGGCATTGGACACAAATAATTAAAATGTTTCTGTTGGCAGAATCGGCACGGCCTAAATTTAGGGTTAGTACACCCCTGGCTGCCATGTTCTGACGACAGGCACCCGACGCACAATTTCAACTGCCTTGCGCTCTATTGGCCTTGGTGGGCCTGTTCTTGTATTTAGCACACTTTGCCCAAAAATGTCCTGTCTTTAACTCTTTAGCTGCGGGGTGTTTTGGGCTATTTAGGGCATATTCAGGCACTCCTGAATCATGAATCATGCATCTGCATTAAATGAACTGTATTCTGCTGAAAACTAGGCGAAAATAGCTTGAAAATGAGACCAGAACGGGCCTCGTACGTGATCTGGTTCACCCGCAGCGGTGCCATAGAAACGCGGGAAACCCGCTCGCTTGGCAACACTGTTCTGAGAGGCAGTGAGAGACCCGCGCGAGACACAGTATACCTCAGTGGGCTGCTCGCTGCTCTGAGGAACGGAGGTGGGCCCCTCACGCTTCCGCCCACTGACACTCAATTTTCTTTTTTTTTTACAGGTTTTTGAAGCCTGGAATTGCTGTAAATTGCCAGGACGTTCCAGAACGTCACCCGCAGCGAAAGGGTTAAACACAACTTACATACATACTTCTGCTTGGTATCAGGTATCTGATACACCGCATATGCTGCTGTGGCGGTCGCCCCAAACTGTTCTAGTGGATTATGTCTACTATCTAGATTGCACACTTCAGTCTTAAACACACGAACATATTATCCACATCCAGCCATTTGTCTTTTAATTCACGCTTAATCACCTCAGAGAGTGCACTAGGAAGTTTATTATGCAACAGTACCTGCACACATTTCACTTACTGTTACATCCATAGAGCGTAATGACTCTAATGCACACTCAAATGACGCGGAAAAATCTTTCAGAACACTGATCTCCTGGCTAGGATGCAGGAGATTACACAGTTTCGCTATGTGAGCTGCTTTGATGCGATCCTTTTAACCATAACTTTTTTTTAGAATATTGACCGCTGGTTCATAACTTGCAGCGACCAAACTAAACCCACCAACAATTTGTAGAGCCTCACCACTAAGTTGTCCCTTTAGATACGTAAATTTCTGAATGTCAGTTAAGTCCGTTTGGGAGTGAACACTACAATCAAAGAGCTCCCAGAAACCCACCCACTGTGTTGGATCCCCGTCAAAAACTGGCAACTTCAGGGAGGGTAGCTTAATACCCTTCTGTTTCCTACTTGCTGCACTATCATGAGATCTACCAGTAGTGGTTGTCTGGAGAGCACTATCCAACTCAGCTAACTGACTGTTTAGTTGATTAACATACTGCATATATTTCACCATCTGCTCTTCTAACTGATCATCTGAATATAAGCTATACAACTCTACATTATACGACTCGATATCAGCTAGGGCCTTTTCTACAGTGATTTTCACACCCCTTACATCATGCAGTGTAGCAGCATGATCAATAAAATCAGACAGATTAGAGGTAAGCTTAGTAATCCCTCCGTTCTTGGCGGCTCTGAACCGCCGAAATGACTTTATTTTCTCCTCCATTCTTAAAAAATTTACGGTAACTAAAGCTTAAGGAACAACAATACTAAACGTCACTGTAGGCTAACATATTCTAATCTATTCTAAGCCTAGGCTAACCTACTTACATTGATGACGACAGCAACCAAGCAAATTGAAGCATGCAGATCGCATGCCCCCTGTGAGATTACAAATGATCAAAGAAAAGGAAATTTACATATATCATATTACTCTACTTTACAATATTTTACTTTACTAGGCTATATTAAATTTTAACAAATTACAAAGTTAATGCCTGAAAAAGAAAGGAAAGGAAAGAGAAAGAAGGACAAAGACTCCTCTGAAGGAGGAGCAGCCGCAGCCGTCGTCATAGTCTTGAGATCTAGTCTATTGCGTCGACTGCTCCTCTTCGGCCCTGTCCTTCTTCTCAAATAAGGCACGCGCTCTGTCCAGTAGCCTATCTAACACCTTCCGGCTCCCTGGCGCATCTAAAAGTACTCCGTCCCACAAGTCGGTCTTACTCATTCCCATGGCAAAGTACCTCTGTTTGGTGAATGGGAGATTTCTCCGCAAGCGGAGGTTCACACCATTTTTGGCTCTATTATATTCCACGGGAGTCATACACCTAGGGCTTATCCTAGACTCCAGACTGACCACCAGACAGTGACCCCCAAATTTAATGAAAAGCAAGTTCTATCCAAAAAACAATCCAGACAGTTATAATTGCATAAGGAAAAACATAGGGTGTCCATGAAATCTTATGGGTGGTTGGAGACTATGGTAACCGAGTGTACATTAGGGGGAAGGGTTTATTTTTTGGCCGATTTTGTCATATATTTATTATTTTTTTAGTTTCCTCCCTAAACCTCCATCACACTTTAAAAAAAACATCCAGTAGATCCTCCTGCGAGATTAATTTTGTAACGGCCTAAGGCCGCTTCCTCCACAATTACAGGTCCCACTTCTTCCTCGTGTTTAGCCCCATTAGTTTTAAGATGTTATGACGAGCGGCCCATTAGTTTGTCGATTTTAATCACTTTCGCCCCATTTCTTTGTCAATAGTAAGACCTTTCTCGCTATTTAGGTGACTATTTAGGTGACTATTTAGGTGACTATTTAGGTGACTATTTAGGTGACTATTTAGGTGACTATTTAGGTGACTATTTAGGTGACTATTTAGGTGACTATTTAGGTGACTATTTAGGTGACTATTTAGGTGACTATTTAAGTGACTATTTAGGTGACTATTTAGGTGACTATTTAGGTGACTATTTAGGTGACTATTTAGGTGACTATTTTTTCCTGGCTGACGATAGTGAGCCTGTAATTTTGGAAGAACCGGCCTTGGGCCGGGACATTTTTCTACCGAATAATGTACAAATAAATGTAGAAGGGGGATCTAATGAATGTTTTTTTAAAGTTTGATGGCGGTCTAGGGAGGACACTAGAAAAATAAGAAAAATATACTTAAATGATCTAATAAATAGGCCCATCCCCCCTTAAGTGGAAGGAAGGCTAGGGTACAAGCTAAAATACATTGCTCTAAAATGGCAAAACTAAGACAAATCCCAATAATAATCCAATAATCCAATAATAATCCAATAATAATCCAATAATAATCCAATAATCCAATAATAATCCAATAATCCAATAATAATCCAATAATAATCCAATAATAATCCAATAATAATCCAATAATAATCCAATAATAATCCAATAATAATCCAATAATCCAATAATAATCCAATAATAATCCAATAATCCAATAATCCAATAATAATCCAATAATAATCCAATAATCCAATAATAATCCAATAATAATCCAATAATAATCCAATAATAATCCAATAATCCAATAATAATCCAATAATAATCCAATAATAATCCAATAATCCAATAATAATCCAATAATAATCCAATAATCCAATAATAATCCAATAATAATCCAATAATCCAATAATAATCCAATAATAATCCAATAATCCAATAATAATCCAATAATCCAATAATAATCCAATAATAATCCAATAATCCAATAATAATCCAATAATAATCCAATAATAATCCAATAATAATCCAATAATAATCCAATAAAATATCCACGTCTGATCAGGCAGGGGAGATTTCCACTCGAAGGATTTTTATCTGGACCCCTCTCTCCCTCATGTTTAGCCCCGTTGGTTTTTAGTTTTTATGACGTTCGCCCCATTAGTTTGGTGATTTGTCTTGCCTTTTGTCTCCCTCATTCACATAGAAAGAAAAACAATCTTAAAACAGTTGGCTGAATGGGGCCGAATGGATACAAGCCAGGGAAAGAGAGCAAAGGAGAGAAAGATAAAATAAAAAAAAGCCGGTGCCCCTCTTAAGTAATATCGATATAAGAAGGGTCATTAAAGTGTCCACCATATTATACCTATTAAAACAGTATATTGGTATAATCCCTTCATTCTAGGTTGGGCTGAAATCGTAACTCGAAAAAGGGCTAGAGCAAATGAGCCGTCAATTTCCACACCTATTCCCTAGCCAAGTCTTCCTAATTGGTAGACAAATTAGCTCGAGGTTAACCCTTTCATTACCGGTACCGCCCTTTTAACTTCATTCTGGCTTTATTCAGCTTAAAAAGGGCCTCCAGCAATTAACAGGTTTCGAACTATCTCACTTAACCCCATTACCTACCACAGATCCTTCTCAAACTGCACAAAATCGTCTAAATATAGCTAGAATAAAATGTAAACACGACGGTAGAGAAGGGGTTTAGGGGAGGTTTTTAGTTATTTCCGTAGACCTCCATCAAACTTAAATTTACACCCCCTAGTACCCCTTTCAAGATAAATTTGTACATTTTTCGGTAGAAAAATGTCCCGGCCGAAGGCCGGTTCCTCTTAAATTACAGGCTCGCTATCGCTCGCCAGGATTTTTTTTACCTAAATGGCACGAAAAGTCTTAACATTTACATAAATGTGGCGAAAGGTCTTAAAATCGCCAAACTAATGGGGCAAAAGTCTTATAATCTCAAAATCAATGGGGCTAAACATGAGGGAGAATGGGTTCCAAAAAAATATCCATCAAATGGAAATCTCCCCTTAAAGGCTACGATTTCTGCCCACCCTAGAATGAACAGACTGTATACCAGTATGGTCATAGAAGGATAGCAAGGTAAATCACTATCAATAATTATACCCAATGATCTTATAAACCTTTGTCACGCCCTTGTAATATCCTAGATTATCTACCGTGTGGCAATGTTAACCATGGAAAGGTAAGATCAGTCACGAGCATCAATGGCCACGCACACAATTGAACCAGTATCCAACGTAAATCTATCTATCTATCTATCTATCTATCTATCTATCTACTGTATATACTCAGGCTCAATCCTCACTTGTCCTATATTTTATTTTATTTATTTATTTATTTTTTTTTGGGTGGGGCGACTCAAGACAGAGCCAGAATAGGGACAGCAGAAAACAATGAACACACAAAAACAAAATACAAACTCACACACATCTAGGTCGAACGTAAATGAGACAATACAATGCTTTATTATAGCCAAGATGCTATAGACCCCCCTTCCCCCATCCCCCCCCCCCCTCCCCGCTTAAAATCTATTCTGGCACCCCCTTAGTATGCATGCCAGGTATGAGCTCTCCATCTTGAAAACTGAGGGAGTTGGGGGTTCGCCTGTTTTAAGACGTTTATCCCCATCCAGGTGTCGATTTCTTCCTGGCGAGCGATAGCAAGCCAGCATTGTATGGAGAAATCTGGCTTCGCCGGAGACATTTTTCTATGGACAAATGTACAAATTTAGCTTGCTGTCAAAACAAAAATATATATATGCTGGCTCGCTATCGCTCGCCAGGAAAATATTAAGACCTGGATAGGGGTAAACGTCTTAAAACAGTAGGCCGAATGGGGCCGAATGGATACAAACCAAAGAAAGAGGGAGAGAAAGATAATAAAGTAAGGTGGGTCCCCCTAAGACATTCTGTACCAGTGACGTCTGCTATATTTTGGTCTAGCTATATTTAGACGATTGTATGCAGATTAGGAAAGATCTGTGGTAGTTAAAAGGGTTGATTGAGATAGTTCCAAGCCTTATAATTGCTAGAGATCCTTCCTAATCTGATAAAAGTGGATTAAATTAAAAAGGCGTCGCCGGTACAGTTAAGAATTTTCGTGTCATTTAGGCGTCGATAGTTTTCCTGGCGAACGATAGCGAGCCTGTAAACTCGGGATTTGTTTTGCTATGAAGGCGGGTCTTAGAGGGTGTATTATTAAGCTTGATTGAGGTCTAGGGAAGAAAAACAAATAATTATAAGAAATTACATAAATAATGAACTAAATATGCCCATCCTCCCTTAAGGGGTCTCACCGTTTTTTTTTTTTTTTTTATCTTGCTCTCCTTTTCTCACTTTTCCTGGCTTGCATCCATACGGCCCCATTCAGCCAACTGTATTAACCCTCTTCGACATATGACGTGTTTTTGAGCCGATTAGGGATACTTTAAAGCCTTTGTTACCATCAGGGGTATTTAGAAACCTTTAGTTTAGTTACTTCAACCTCTGCAGTTGTCTTTGAGTTAGCTGTGGGCAGAAAACTAATTTTGGAGAGGTAATTATAACTTTATAAGAGTGAGAGAACTCTATTTAGTATTGCTAATCTGACTACCTCTGCGTCATATGAGTCTGAAGGGGGTTAATACGTTTATCCCCATCCAAGTGTCGATTTCTTCTTGGTGAGCGATAGCGAGCCAGCATTGTATGGAGTGTGACGCTTCTGCATAGTAGCCACGTGCGGGCATGCGCGCGCGTCGGCTGCCCAGCCGGTGGCAGCCGGTCGGCAGGCTTTTCCTTAGTATATATCCTACGACAACGTAACTAATGTCTGGGATATTCTTATGTTGTTTCACAGCTTGTAGCTGCCCTTATTCTTAACCAACGCATCTTAGTATATTTTATTCTCGATAGTTGATTGTTTCATTATAATATATAAGATGTAAGTCTAGTGAGGGCGGGAGGAGACGAGCGGGAGAGAGAGACGGGCTTGGGACGTTGCTTCGCTTGCCAGCTTGGGACGAGCCTGAAGCGTTGCCATATGCATTTGATTGCAACGTTAGGCTTAGTTTCGACTCACGCACGGGGTAGAGGATTTTGACCAGGCAACAGTGTTGAGTGTTGCCAAGCCTGAGATGTATTTTGTATGCCTAGGGTGAGGTCCAGACAGATTCAAGACTCAGAGCTCACCTTACTGTCGTACCCTTCGGACCCCCTTGATATCTATCCCTCTCAACCCCACTTAGAAACTTTCTCTCTTACTTTGTATACCTTCCTTCCACTACTTCACCAATCTATCTAATTATCCCATCCCCTTGATAGACCTTATATCTATTATTGTATTAACGATGAGCTCTCAGATAACTAGATAGGATTTTGGGCCTTATGCAGAGATGTAATTGTTAATGAGACCTAGGAAGCTTTTTTTGTTGTCTCATATTTGGTGGTTTCATGCTTGCTAGTGTGTTCTTGTGTCAGGTTAGCAGGGGCTAGACCGGAGGGGAGGCTTTTTGCGATCCTTTAAGTAAAGTCTGCTGGTGCGAGTCCTGTGGACCCGCACGACTTTACTAGGATACCCGTGGGAGTCTGGGGGCATTTTCTTGTCTGTGTCCCTGTGTGTCTAGTGTTGTGTTGTGTGAGGGCCCTTGCCTAGTCCACTCAGCACTGCGCTAGAACGTCTTGCTTTTGTTTTAGGGTCGCCAGGAGAGAGTCAGATACTTGCGATCTGAGTCTCTCAAGAGAGCACCCTTTCAATTAGAGTAATTTGGCGCACAGACTTGGGAACGTCCCTAGGCTAGAGCAGGTGGCTCAGCCCGGGTATCCGAAGCCTATATCCTTCCGGCTAGACCTCTGCCACCTGGCAGATTAACAGCTAGTGGTTTATGATCTCTATATGCTTGTTATTGTGCCACAGTTTACCGTTTTTGTGAGCATTGTGAGTCAGGGTGTGGCTTAGAGACTCTGTCCGAGCAGGCTTGCCTGACTAAGAGTGAGAAGCACACCTGTATGTGGTTATGTTGCGAGTTGCTGCCTTTATTTAATTATATCTATGCCATTATACACTGTATGGCCTATCACTAGTATTTATTCCTGCTTATGAGTTAAGAGTTCTCTAAATCCGTAACGTACTTTCTTTACTAAGCATCAGATCCTACAGTAGCCGCATGCAGTTTAGAAACCCGCATCTTGTCTACCGGTACGATGTTTTGAGGACTGTTTGCTTTCACCTTCTTTCACGCAGGGGTGATTAGTTGTATTAATTAACGTAACGTTAAATGTACTTTCTTCTAGTTTGTTATTAAATTGTTTCTGCAATTTAATTCCATTATCTATCTTTTCCTTGAAGCTTTAAGTCAACTTAAATGTGTGATCTTTTATATAGCCTGCTTGACTATCAGCAGTCTATAGTGCGTGCACCCTGTAACCGAGTCATAGGATACCTCGTTGTCCAGGCAGAACTCTTGACGGTTTAGGGTGGTTTGTTGCCTGGGTTTGTAGATAAGGGTTGGATCTAGCGTTTTCCGTTGTTGCTTGTTGCCGCATACCTAGTACAATAGAAAGAGCCCAGTGTTTATATATCCCAGGACGTAACAGGAGAAATCCGGCTTCGCCGGAGAATTTTTTCTATCGAAAAATTTACAAATTTAGCTTGCTGTCAAAACAAAGATATATATACTAGCTCGCTACCACTCGCCAGGAAAATATTGACACCTGGATGGGGGTAAACGTCTTAAAACAGTAGGTTGAATGGGGCCGAATGGATACTAGCCAAAAAGAGAGGGAGAGAAAAAAAAAAAAGCGAGGTGGGAAAAAGAACACAGTGAGCCATATGTGTTAGGAACGTCGGAGCTACGGAGAACACCTGTTAACCAAACACTATAATGTGTGTTAGGAACGTCGGAGCTACGGAGAACACCTGTTAACCAAACACTATAATCTGTGTTAGGAACGTCGGA
The DNA here is from genome assembly GCA_032716605.1 of Paralithodes platypus. NCBI lineage: Eukaryota > Metazoa > Arthropoda > Malacostraca > Decapoda > Lithodidae > Paralithodes > Paralithodes platypus. Next base: position 16,429,660 of record CM064517.1, read on the forward strand.
GCTACGGAGAACACCTGTTAACCAAGCACTATAATCTGTGTTAGGAACGTCGGAGCTACGGAGAACACCTGTTAACCAAACACTATAATGTGTGTTAGGAACGACGGAGCTACGGAGAACACCTGTTAACCAAGCACTATAATCTGTGTTAGGAACGTCGGAGCTACGGAGAACACCTGTTAACCAAGCACTATAATCTGTGTTAGGAACGTCGGAGCTACGGAGAACACCTGTTAACCAAGCACTATAATCTGTGTTAGGAACGTCGGAGCTACGGAGAACACCTGTTAACCAAGCACTATAATATGTGTTAGGAACGTCGGAGCTACGGAGAACACCTGTTAACCAAACACTATAATATGTGTTAGGAACGTCGGAGCTACGGAGAACACCTGTTAACCAAGCACTATAATGTGTTAGGAACGTCGGAGCTACGGAGAACACCTGTTAACCAAACACTATAATATGTGTTAGGAACGTCGGAGCTACGGAGAACACCTGTTAACCAAGCACTATAATATGTGTTAGGAACGTCGGAGCTACGGAGAACACCTGTTAACCAAGCACTATAATCTGTGTTAGGAACGTCGGAGCTACGGAGAACACCTGTTAACCAAGCACTATAATCTGTGTTAGGAACGTCGGAGCTACGGAGAACACCTGTTAACCAAGCACTATAATCTGTGTTAGGAACGTCGGAGCTACGGAGAACACCTGTTAACCAAGCACTATAATCTGTGTTAGGAACGTCGGAGCTCACTCCCCAGGCTCGGACCCTCACTCTCAGAACGCCACCTATTGAGCAATTAACTCACTAGGCATTGCCCCCCTGTAACATATTTTGAATATGGGAATATTCATACAGTGCTATTTAATCGGGGAACAATGAGGGTATTTTGTTTGGCATTTCGGTGTGCTGCGGTAATGCACTGAAACTAGGTACAGCACAAATTCCATCCCAATAATATCTTCCCATTGACATATTGGGATTCGAACCCGGGTCCATTGGATTACCAGTCCAGTAGCAAGATCACTCTGCCACACCTCCCCTAAATAGTGTATATATAGTGTATATACAGTATATAATTATAATGTACTCTCGGATCGCTTAGTCTCTAGCCCACTCGTTAGAATTCCTGGACACCTCATGTATATTTTGTCATGCATATACAGTACAACTATCTGGAGGGATTTTTGGATATAATTTACTGTTCAATAAATAGTATACTGTATTTAGTTTTGTAGTTGATGTATAGACAATTATCCTCATTAATTCGTGTTCAAAGATATACTGCCATAATGATAAATAGGTCAACGAATATTTATAAGTGGGGTACAGACTGTGGTATCCGAGTGAACATGTCATATATTTGCCAAGGTAAGATAAATAAACACATCTAGAACTCATAAAATAACACTTACCTCATGTTAATCCAAGCTCCTAGTTGATGAGGGGTATTCGTCATATAGTTTAGAGTATTTAAGTTGTCCACATGTATTTTAGTTGTCCACATGTATTTTAGTTGTCCACATGTATTTTAGTTGTCCACATGTATTTTAGTTGTCCACATGTATTTTAGTTGTCCACATGTATTTTAGTTGTCCACATGTATTTTAGTTGTCCACATGTATTTTAGTTGTCCACATGTATTTTAGTTGTCCACATGTATTTTAGTTGTCCACATGTATTTTAGCTTCATATTTTTTAGTTGTCCACATGTATTTTAGTTGTCCACATGTATTTTAGTTGTCCACATGTATTTTAGCTTCTCCGGCGCCATATGACCTTGCTATTGCGGTGCCGTTGTTTCTAGCTAGCAATCAATCAATCAATGTTGTCTATGCAAGGGACTTCGGGTAGGGGGTACGGTTTATTAAGTAGTTTAATCGTTTATTTATTTATTTATCATTGTCTTAGTTTCCTACCTAGACACCCATCAATCTTAATATAAATTATCCTCAACATCCCCTTTCGAGATAAATGTGTATATTTTGCAATATATTATAGTCCCGGCCGAAGGCCGATACCTTCAAAACTACAGGCTCGCTATCGCTCGCCGTGTAAAAATCGACACCTAAGTGGCACGGAAGGTCTAGATATTGATAATGAAACGTGACGATAGGCCTTACAATCGACATATTAATGGGCCGAACGTCGTAAGATTTCAAAACTAATGTGGCTAAACATGAGGGAGAAGGGGGTCCAGAAACAGCAACTACCTCCCCCTTAAACTGACATTACTTTCTGTAGTCGCTACCAGCGTTCAATTGACCACTTGCGAGTTTCAGGCTATAAGGAAGTTGGAGCCGAGAACATCGATATTAAACAGAAATGCAATAATAATGTAGGTTGCTGATGGATAAATGGTATGGTGAATTGGGTTTTATGTATTCATATATGGACTACGACCGTATGTTAGCTGTACATGCTGTTAAATATCGATGTCTACAGCTCCAACTTCCTTATAGAACGAAACTCGCAAGTCGGCAATTGGATAGCTTAATTTTATATTCTATATTCGATTTGTTATAACTTTATTGAGGGTGTGAATGTTTAGACTGCAAGTTCTGTATGAGATATCCTGGGTTCGAATCCTGGGAGAATCACATGTTTTCATTAATCAAATTTGTGGGTTAAGAACGATGTTAAAAATAATATTAGTTTTATATTAATTAGTGTTTTATTATTTGATAGGCCCTTTTGTTTGAATTACTGTATACATCGCTGTGTATATCAATCATGGCTAATATAATATTGTGTTTTATCTTGTATTAAGATTTTATTCATGTTTTTTTATCAATTAAGGGGAGACAGACCGTTTTTCTGGACCCCCTTCTCCCTAATGTTTAGCCCCACTAGTTTTGAGATTATAAGACGGTCGGCCCATTCATTTGGCGATTTAAACACCTTTCGCCCCATTTCGTTGTCAATTTTAAGACCTTTCGTGCCATTTAGGTGTCGATTATTTCCTGGCGAGCGAAAGCGGGCCTGCAATTTTGGAACCGGCCTTCGGCTGGTATATTTTTCTACCAAAATATGTAAACATTTATCTTGAAGGGGGTTCTAGGGGGTGTTTTACTAAGCTTGATGGAGGTCTAGGGAGGAAACTAAACAAATATATGAATAAATGAATTAATAGACCAAATAAACGGCCAGTCTTCCCTTAAGGGCAATATTTGATATTTTCATCTGCCTCAACATGATATTAATCAAAGGTTGATGAAGTCGACGACTACATAACCAGTCAATGTTGTATATATATACTTAAATATAACAACACGTTTCATACCTAATAATTTACTTCTGTATTCTTATTTATTTATTTCACTTTATGCTTGCGTTAGGGTATGATAACAAAACTCGTGTATACGTTGTGGGAACATTTCGGTTGTAACGCATATTCTTCGTTTGCGTATATGATTTCCAAAATATATATATGGTACTCACTACTAAACTCATTTATTTGTGTTTCTTTCAATAATAATCCGGTTTCCATTTAATGTTTGTGTTAAGGGGGGTGACCTGTTCTTGTTCTGTCCTTTTCTATCTTTCTCTGGCTTGTATTCATTTGGCCCCATTCAGCCTACTGTTTTAAGACATTTATCCCCATCCAGGTGTCAATTTTGTATTGGTGAGCGGTAGCGAGGCAGCATATTTTTTATTTTTGTTTGACAGCAGGCTAAATTTGTAAATTTTTCGATGGAAAAATTCGGATTTTTTCGTATAATGCTGGCTCGCTATCGCTCGCCAGGAAGAAATCGACACCTAGATGGGGATAAACGTCTTAAAATAGTTGGCTGAATGGGGCCGAATGGATACAAGCCAGAGAAAGAGAGAAAAGGACAGAAATAACAAAAAGCAGGTCACCCCCTTAATTAATGTAGGATAATCATAAACCCCTATTATGCGCTCTTTAGAATTTCGTTTGTAAGTGTTTTGTTTTCTTTGCGTACATGGTGTCCAAAATATATATGGTTCTCACTATTACATTTGTGTTATGTATCAGTCTTGTTCAGTACTATTCCATTCACATTTGTGTTATGTATCAGTCTTGTTCAGTACTATTCCATTCACATTTGTGTTATGTATCAGTCTTGTTCAGTACTATTCCATTCACATTTTATACGGTGCCCGCTATTCAAATTACAAATTTTTTTAAATCACAATATATGCTTTTTGGAAACGTTCGCTCACTCGCATATATTTTTATTATTTATCCACGAGAGAGAGAGAGAGAGAGAGAGAGAGAGAGAGAGCAAGCGAGAGCGAGATCGAGATCGAGATCGAGATCGAGATCGAGATGGAGATTATTGACACTCAGAAAATGCGAAACTGAAAAAAAATATATAAAAACAAATATATGTATTCACATTTAGCCAACAGGAGAGAGAGAGAGAGAGAGAGAGAGAGAGAGAGAGAGAGAGAGATCCAGCAAACCAACGTGGGTGTGTGAGAGAGAGACCGAGTTGGAGCTAGCTTTAACCTCGCACCTCCTCGTCCCACCTGAGGATTGACACTGACTCGCTTGCTCGCGGCTCGCCCTCACTCTCGCTCTTGCTCACTCTATCTCTCGAGTTTTCAGACGCGCGCACGCCTCCTCATTCTCTCTCTCTCTCTCTCTCTCTCTCTCTCTCTCTCTGTCTCTCTCTCTCTACAGGGTAAAGCCATGTCACACGAGCGCTTATACCGGCAATGTGTTAACCCTTTCTATACCAGCGACGTCTGTTTTATTACATGCTAGCTATATTTAGACGATTTTATGCAGCTTAGGAAGGATGTGGGATAGTAAATATGGTTCAGTGAGATAGTTTGAAGCCTTATAATTGTTAGAGGTTTTTATGCAGCTTAGAAAGGATGTGGGATAGTAAATATGGTTCAGTCTTCTTCTTCTTCTTCTTCTTTTTGTGGAGTTAGTGACGGCGTCTCTTCCGTGGATTGACCTCCCAATCTACCAAGATTGGAAGCTAAAGCGTCACATTATTCCTTTGCCCCTCAACTTTCTCTTCATAATTGCTGAGGGGCACAGGGCCCTGGGTGGGGCTTTGGTTTCCCGGGCGTTTACGCACCCTCTCAGCCCCCCGCCATGGAGTGGCTTCGGTCACCCAGGCTTTATTGTGGTCGGCAGGGAGGGTTCTGTGGGGGCGCTCGTTTATGGCCTTGGCCTTACTCGGGGCCTTGGGGCTGTTCGGCCAGGCAGCTTGGGGGGGAACAACAACAACCAGCATTACTACTATCATCACCATCATCTTACACTCATCATTACTACTGTTAACATCATCACTACTACTATAACCATCATCATTACTACTGTCACAAGTATTACCATCATGTATCCTACTGTCACCATCATCACTACTACTGCCATCATCACCATTACTATGATCTTCATCACAACTATTGTCATCATCTCTACAACTTTCACCATCACTACTACTCACCATCATCACTATTACTCACACCGTCATCACTTCCATCATCACTACTGTCATTATTTTCACTACAACTATCATTACTTGTCACCATCATCACTACTATTATCACCATCATATCTACTACTGTCACCATCATATCTACTACTGTCATCATCATCACTACTGTCAACATCATCAATACAACTACAACCATCATCACTACTATTATCACCATCATCACTACTATCACCATCAATCCCACTATTACTACCATCACTTCTAATACCAACTAAGCTAACTTAACCTAGCAAATGCATAGCGAGATGTTTTCGCCCCCAGAACGCCATCATTGCTGGGGGGGGGGGGGGGGGGAGAACCATATGTTGGACCTAAAATCATAGCTATTGCATAAATTCAAAAAATCTTTATTGATTGACGTTCGCATTCACGCAACAAATGTTCGTTTGAAATTGGGTGAAAATCCGTCCAACGGTCTAGGAGGAGTTTTGGGACAGACGGACCACAACAACAACGACAACGACAGAATTTGTTTTCCGGTGGTACCCACTATACGGGGGGGGGGGGGGGGATACCAAACTCTGCTTACGCAGAGTTGATAAAGTAGACGTGCCGTTTTGCCTAATATCAGAACGGCATACCCAACTACGCGAAGGGTTACCATCATCACTAATATTACCACCATCATTACTACTACTATCATCATCACTACAAATGTCACCATCAGCACTACTACTCTCACCATCTTCACTAATACTGTCACCAATTTCACTACTACTATCATCATCACTAAAACTGTCACCATCATCACTACTACTATCATCATCACCATTACTATAATCATTTCTACTAATATTACAATCATCACTACTACTCTCACCATCTTCACTAATACTGTCACCATTGTCACTACCATCATCACTGCTGTCATTACAAACAACATAGCAATCATCACTATAATCTCCACAATAAACCATAAACTGATAAACTTGTAAACAAATGTCACCTTAACTATAATTATGTTGTAATGGTTGCAGGCATAAGAGTTATACAAAGTGTTGACAGTTCAATTTTACTGTCTAAAGAAGATGGTCTCAGTCAACATTACCGGCAGCATCACTGTTCCTGTAGGGAGGAAGCCCCCGTCACATGTGGGGGTTTACGTATAGCGATGGCGTGTCTGTAAGTGCCTGCTCCAGTGGCTTCCCCGATGGTTGAAGGAACGGAAAGTGGTAAGTTTTTCCACTCCCGGTGACCACTGGCACCGGAACGGATAGGGTCGCCAAGAGTGCCTCCTTCCCTTGATTCCCACGGGAACATTTTGGAATACCCTGGCCCGCTCCGACAAAAAGTTAGAGGTTAAGTTACGATGTGGTAGGAAAGGCCAGAAGATAGGTGAGTTGCGTTTGAGCTCTTTTCTCGGTCAACTTATTAAGGTTTAGTAAGGCCTTTAGCATTGCGATGGGTAAACTAAAATTACCCTCTAGTTGGTTCAATAGGGAACAGAAGTGAATGAGAATAACACTCCGAACGAGGCAAGTGTTAAGAACGAGTGTGGGGATGATAAGTCAATTAGATTAGAGGAAAAGACGATCCCATAAACCAAAGTGGAAGAAAAGAACGATTGGCAACCAAATGATGAAGAGGAGAAGGCAACCCACTCGTTTAAAACAAAAGATATAGATTAAAACAAGAACAAATTGCTTCTGGGCGAATTTATCGCTGAACTGATTGAAGAATAGGACAAAGGAAATCAAACGATAAAATAATAGGCTGAGGATGATAATGAGTCACCAGAACATACATTTTATGATGCCCTTATTGACATAGATGCTGGAATGGCAGGAAACATGAAAGGCCGAAGCCCACCAGAGGAAAAGACGATCCCATTAACCAAAATGGAAGAAAAGAACAATTGGCAACCAAATGATGAAGAGGAGAAGGCAACCCTCTCGCTTAAAACAAAAGATATAGATTAAAACAAGAACAAATTGCTTCTGCGCCAATTTATCAATGAACTGATTGAAGAATAGGACAAAGGAAATACAACGATAAAATAATAGACTGAGGATGATAATGAGTCACCAGAACATACATTTTGTGATGCCCTTATTGACATAGATGCTGGAATGGCAGGAAACATGAAAGGCCGAAGCCCACCAGCAACAAATAAGCCAAGAAAATACACTCCCATAACCAATCTTTCATAACCCAATCTTTTTTAATTAAATGGCTGTATAAAAATCCCGCTGTTCCTTCTTAATGCACCAAGCGAGGCACGTATTAGAACCGAAATAGCTCCCGGGGTTAGGAATGAGGCGCATTTGATATCGGACAGAGGGGTGGTAGCCGCTTTGACGATTATATTCTAATTATTCGACGAGGACATTAATAATGGCATAGTTACGAAGGGTATTTTGAGAGCCATAAACGATCTTCCTGAAAAGGAATATAGATCAGATTATAGGCCTCTTCGATTAGGAATGACATGTTTTTCTAGAATAGGTTATAGGATACTCCAATCGAAAAATTAAATGTTCTATACTCTCCTTTAAGCTACGGAAATTCTTCTATCGAAACCATAACTAAAATTCAAATACCAGGATGTTGTAGAGGGAGTTTGTATACAGCAGCTGAGTAAAGCAGTCCTACAATGTGAAGATGTTCTAAGGTCGCAAAAAACTGATGGGAAACTTATCATCCTTAGTAACATTAATGTTCCTTTGAGTACCCTAAGAAACATAAGGAATGCCAACAATTCTACACTGGCATTATCAGTTGTTGATGTCCTTTAGATTAATATAACAAAGGCTGGTTGGGGTGATAAGCTGTGTGATGCGATGAAGATGTCTTATTTTAATATGGATGTTGATTTACGTGTCAGTAGTGGTTTAATGTTTGGTGACATTCAGGGCAATTACAAAGACGTTCTAAAACTAAAGAACAAAAGAGAGATTAGGTTAAAAATTCCAACTGTTGACAAAGAAAGTCAGCATAGTAATTATGAAACTTAGTTAATAATGAACCATACAGGACAAAAAGAATCCTACAAAGTTATTCTAAAGTACCGCACCTGGCAGGGCAAGACCATATATACCTATGAGGAGAGGCAATGGATCAGCGGCATCACGGCAATGAAGAAGGATGTATGATTTGTCTAATTAGAACTCGACTGGCTTGTAGAATTGGTTCAGTGACTATAGTGCTATTGTGGGATTAGGACATAGAAGCAGTGTGATTGAACTGTTCAGAAACAATGGTCTTAAAAAGAAGTTCATGCTTCTCATCTACTCCTCGTGTGAAACAGTGGTCTTGAATGTGCTCAATCCTCCCACAGTAGTCGCACTTCAATCTCATGTGACAGGTGTCCTCTGCGTGACCTTTCTTGTGACAGAGTCGACAGGGAGCTGGATGAGCGGTCTGCTGTGTGTTTTGGTTAGTTTCTTTCGCTATTTGATTTCCCTGAGGAGTTTTCTTGGATTGTTGATTGCCTGCTTGATGTATATTTCTTTGTTGTGGCTGCAGATCTTTTTTCTTGTTGCGATAAGCAGCTTGGACCATTTCTTGTCTGATATAGTCTAAAGTGGTTCGAGTCTCTTCCACAGGCGAGGAAGAATTTACGAGTATGTTTGCTGCTGTTGTGATGTTATCCATCCATGTTAAGCTTGGTTCACACATACCCGTCTTGCGCTCCCGTCGTTCCCCGACCACTGAATTCGTATGCAAACGTGCAAGGACGCCGACATAAACGGGTATGGTCGGTTCATGAACGTATAGAGACGCCACACCACGGGCCGCGGCAGCGAAGGCGGCGAACATTTCTGGTATGTCAAAAACAAATCCCTCAGGACGGACCAACCGCCAAAAAACGGGATATGACGGGACACCCACGCGACTGGCTGCGCATAGACGCAGTCTGTTGGCGTCTATGCGCCGCCTAGATGCCACCAGACGGGAGTGGTCGCAGACCAAAAAATTTGAAAGTTGAGACGGCGATGTGGCAACGTCGCGTCACGTGACCACGCCGCGCGCACCCCGCCTGTTCCCGCAACTCGGCGTCCATAAAAGGGCGAGCGGCGTGTGGTCCTGTCTCAGTTCTCAAGCCGCCGTCACCCCAGCAACAACTCACCACCTCGCACAAGCTCCTGCCTCCTAGCTCCAACCTTCGTCATACCACCAAAGTCTGAATCAAAGAAACGGCGAGCCCCCACCAACAAATCCAAGACGCCCAAGGACACGCAGGACACCACCGACAGCCAGGTCATGAATGACGATACACAGGTAGAGGAGACACAGGAGCGCCCTGATGCTGGAGAGCAGCAGGGTGCCCCTCAGTCACCCACGCCTGTCCTAAGCTTGGTGGACGACGAAGCAGTGGTTGTCGAACCGGGGCATCGACTGACTGGGGACAGAGGTGCATGGGGGCGGTTCGTTCGTGGCCACCCCTTCGGGGATCACGGCGTCAGGCAATAGATAGATATATAGACATACTGTATACAATAATAAAGGCTAATAACAATGGACTCGGCTTTGGTTTGACACCCTGGCTAAGAGAATGCATCTCTGTTACAGACTGCGTGTATATAGCGTGTTCACTCTAGAATGTTCTATGATATACGAATGCGTTCAGTCTAAACAGACGCAAAACACTATTTGGTCTGAGCCAGGTAGCCAATGCTTATATTAAATGATTTTATGTATGTGTGAACTAAGAAACATCTCTTCCACAGGATATCAGGTCAAACACTTCCTGGATACCATGAGGACACGTTACGGCAAGCTGAACTGCCCCCAAGAGCGGTTCTGGGGCCACCAAGACCGTGACAGAGAGGGACAGGTGGATCCTCAATGTCTTCTCCTTCCTGGCCACCCACATCGTCCGGCACAAACCCCGGAGCATTAGTTGTAAAAAGGTATGTTCAAGTATTGCTATGTCTTTGGTTTATATAGGGGTTATAGATAATCAACTCTGCGTAAGCAGAGTTTGGTATCGCCCCCCCCCCCCCCCCCCCGTATAGTGGGTACCACACAAAAAAAATGTCTCCTCGTCGTCATCGTCGTCGTTGTCCGTCTGTCTCGGAACTCCTCCTAGACCGTTGGACGGATTTTCACCAAATTTCACACGAACATTTGTTGCGTGAATTCGAACGTCAGTCAAAAAAGATTTTTTGAATTTATGCAATAGTTAGTAAATAACTTTATTTTCTATGTCAATATGTAAATCTATGTAAATCAATCTATCTATCTATCTATATATCGACACATAAAGGGCACGAAAGGTCCTAATATTGACATAGAAATGGGGTGAAAGCTTTTAAAATCGACAAACTAATAGGGCGAAAGTCTTAAAATCTCAAAACTAGCCGGGTTAAACGTGAGGGGACAATTCTAACAGAAGTGTATTTCGAGTTATGGAAAAAAAAAAGAAGTAAGTTGAGGGAAAGAGAGCTCCTTTACCGTGTGTTTTACAGTCGTGGTCATGCATACTTCAACCTTTGCTAATGTTTAAGGGGAGGCGGGTCGTTTTTCTATACCCCCTTCTCCCTCATGTTTAGCCCCATTACTTTAAGTAACACCCCGTTCTTAACATTAATCATCAATTACAAACCCCAATGCACTTGAATAAACTAATGAAAGCATAATTATGGTCCTCCCGGGATTCGAACTCGGGACACCACACCCAGAACATAAGCATCTAAACCCTTACACCACCAACACAGTTAAAGGTTAAAGGTTGAATACACGATCACGACTAATATCCATTTTCGAATTTTGGATATCAATCTAATCATGTACTCGACCCAACTGCATTATGGAAAGTGTAATGTTATAGTGAAAGGAAAGAACAATGAATGGGGCCAAGATCACTAAGGATCGGCCTCGCTATACATTAGTTCCTGTACCTGTAAAATTAAGTAACACCCCGTTCTTAACATTAATCATCAATTACAAACCCCAATGCACTTGAATAAACTAATGAAAGCATATGGTCCTACCGGGATTCGAACTCGGGACACCACACCCAGAACATAAGCATCTAAACCATCCCATTAGATTGTCAATTTAAGACCTTTCGCTCCATTTTTTTATGTTTTCTTCATTCATGAAGTATTCATATTTATTGTTTTTAGAACCTATTTGCAATATCTGATATTTATTTACATTAAACGGCATTTTCCACTTCTCCGACCATTCTGTGACTTCATTTAAATCAGCTTGAAGGTGTATTCTATCATTTTCGGAAATGATTGCATTACCTATCTTCGTGTCATCCGCGAATTTGGAAATTAAATTATTTATGCCATTATCTAGATAATTGATATATATTATGAACAACACTGGTCCCAATACTGAGAACGAGAGAGAGAGAGAGAGGGGGGGGGTAGCTTTTTTAGACCCCTTCTCCCTCATGTTTAGCCCCATTTGTTTTGAGATTATAAGGCCTTCACCCTATTAGTTTGGCGATTCTAAGACTTTTCACCCATTTCTTTGTCAATATTAGGATCTTTAGTGGAATTTAGGTGTCGATTGTTTTACTGGCGAGCGATAGCATTCCTATAATTTTAGGAGGAACATGCCTTCGGTCGGGACATTATTCTACCGAAAAATGTACAAATTTATCTTGAAGGGGGGTCTAGGGAGTGTTTTTTTTAAGCTTGATGGAAGTCTTAGAGACAATTAAAAAAATAATAAATATATATACTGTATATATAAACCGACCAAAATATGCACCCTATCCCCTTAACTTGACTGAATTACGAGGTTAGTTTGGTATAAGCTGGTTGACTCGTCAGATAAATTAATTACTCTAAACCAAATTACTGTACTCTCTTAAGGAGACGTTATTTTATGTATTCAGTTATTATTATTTGTTGTTATTTTACCGGTATATATATATTTGTGTTAGTGTGCTCTCTAGACCTTCATCCAGCTTATACTAACATATAAAAGTAACATTCCAAAGCCCCCCCTTCAAGATAAATTAACATTCCAAAGCCCCCCTTCAAGATAAATTAACATTCCCAAGCCCCCCTTCAAGATAAATTAACATTCCAAAGCCCCCCTTCAAGATAAATTAACATTCCCAAGCCCCCTTCAAGATAAATTAACATTCCAAAGCCCCCCTTCAAGATAAATTAACATTCCCAAGCCCCCCTTCAAGATAAATTAACATTCCAAAGCCCCCCTTCAAGATAAATTAACATTCCCAAGCCCCCCTTCAAGATAAATTAACATTCCAAAGCCCCCCTTCAAGATAAATTAACATTCCCAAGCCCCCCTTCAAGATAAATTAACATTCCAAAGCCCCCCTTCAAGATAAATTAACATTCCCAAGCCCCCCTTCAAGATAAATTAACATTCCAAAGCCCCCCTTCAAGATAAATTAACATTCCAAAGCCCCCCTTCAAGATAAATTAACATTCCAAAGCCCCCCTTCAAGATAAATTAACATTCCAAAGCCCCCCTTCAAGATAAATTAACATTCCAAAGCCCCCCTTCAAGATAAATTAACATTCCAAAGCCCCCCTTCAAGATAAATTAACATTCCAAAGCCCCCTTCAAGATAAATTAACATTCCAAAGCCCCCCTTCAAGATAAATTAACATTCCAAAGCCCCCTTCAAGATAAATTTGGACATTTTTCGGAATATATATATATCCCGGCCGAAAGCCGGTTCCTAATAAATAAAAGGATCGCTATCGCTCGCCAGGATAAAATCGACACCTAAATGACACGGAAGGTCTTATATTGACAGAAATGGGCGAAAGTTTTAAGATTTGGAAACTAATGGAGCTAAACAAGGAGGAGAAGGTGGTTCAGACAAAATATATACCGGTATACTTCCCCTTAAGGGGAGGTATTTAGTTTCTTCCCTAGAACTCCATCAAGCTTTAAATTACACCCCCTAGACCCCCTTGCAAGATAAATTTGTAAATTTTTTCGGTAGAAAAATGTCCCGGCAGAAGGCCGGTTCCTCTCAAAATACAGGCTCGCTATCGCTCGCCAGGAAAAAATCGACACCTAAATGGCACGAAAGTTCTTAAAATTTACAGAAATGGGGCGAAAGTTCTTAAAATCGCCAAACTAAAGGGGGCGAGCGTCTTAAAATCTAAAAAGCAATGGGGCTAAACATGAGAGAGAAAGGGGTCCAGAAAAAAATCCCTCAAGTGGAAGTCTCCCCTTAACTTATCTAACCATTTATGACCGGTAGTCATTAATTACTGTTAACCCTTTCAGTACCAGCGACGTCTGTCGTATCTTATTCTAGCTATATTTTGACGATATTATGCAGCTTAAGAAGGATCTGTGGTAGTTAAAAGGGTTGGTTGAGCTAGTTTAAAGCCTGATTATTGCTAGAGGTCCTTCCTAAGCTGAATATAATCGTCTAATCATTGCTATAATAAAAAGGATGTCACTAATACTGAACGGGTTATTTTGCCTTAATTGGCTTTAACTTTAGCAAATAGCTCTCTCGGCTTGTTGTTTTACCTACAGAACTTATTTTGCCTTAATTGGCTTTAACTTTAGCAAATAGCTCTCTCGGCTTGTTGTTTTACCTACAGAACTTATTTTGCCTTAATTGGCTTTAACTTTAGCAAATAGCTCTCTCGGCTTGTTGTTTTACCTACAGAACTTATTTTGTCTTCATATAGAATTGTAATATTGATCCTGTGGTGATAGAACATTCATCAATTAAGGGTGGTGATCGACTTGTTTTCTCTCTCAGGGTTGTATCCATTCGGCCCCGTTCAGCCTACTGTTTTAAGACATTTATCCCCATCCATGTGTCTATCCATCTGTCTATGGTGGCTCGCTATCGGTCGCCAGGTATAAATCGACATCTGGATTGGGATAAAGGTTTTAAAACAGTAGGCTGAATGAAGCCGAATGGATACAACCCATCTTTCTATCTATTGCCTGATGCCGTGATCCCCGAAGGGGTGGCCAGGAACGAACTGCTCCCGTGCACCTCTTTCCCCAGTCAATCGACGCCCCTCCTCCCAACCAGCACCGCCTTCATCCATATACTTCCTCACTCCATCCTTCCACCTCTCTTTCGGTCTACCTCTCCCTCTCTGTCCTTCCACCTCACTCTCGTACACCTTCTTAGTCATTCTCTCACTTCCCATACGTTCCATATGGCCGAACCATCTCAAGGCATTCCTTTTCACATTTTCCCGCACATCTATCTCTACGCCACACCTCCTTCTTACTTCCTCATTCGTCTGTCTCTCCCTCCATGTAACTCCACACGCACTTCTCAAGTAACTCGTTTCCATCCCTCTCACTCTTGGTCTGTGTCTCTTCTCAAACATCCATGCTTTGCTTCCGTAAGTCAGTGTCGGGATTACCACACTGTCATGCAAGGACTTCTTCCCTTCCATAGTGACCACTATCGAGACTCGTAAGTAGTTCAACAGTTTAGGTTAAGTAAACATACTGGAAGTTCAAATTAGGCGCCAGTATTAGGCTAAGTTATATATCTATATAAAAGATATATTCTATTTCGTATTAAGTTTATATAGGTTTATTATCCATAAATATATCGGGTAATCATTATAATCAATCTGATGTATCCCTTTAGTTAGTTAAATGACGCATTGGTGGAATATAACTGCGCATGCGTCATTCTCGGAACTGGCGGGTTCATCGCCACAAACCTTAGAATCGATTTCGCTACGACCTCATCAAGATCTCCTTCTAGCCGCTCCAATACAACCACCTGTTTCCTGCTAAGTCATCCTAATTCTTATATCTTAGAGCCACTATATCTTCAAACTATTCCTACCACTATCATTGAGCTATCTATCCCTATCAACCAATAAAAGTAAGTTAACTCTTGTGAGTTTATAGGTAAATTCCGCTTTGTATACTATCGAATGCTCACAATATGGTCCTTCGATACCTCTGACTTTTGCCTTATGCTATCTTTTCTTCTTTGTCTTTTCTTTCTTCTGCTTTCCTATTGTCTACTATTTCCTAGCTGTTCCTTCTTTCTGTTCCCTAGTTCCGCTTCCCTGGTGTCCCCTGTAGGTTTGTGGGCTGGTGTTTGTTGTCTGTGGCCTAATTTCCGCCGGGTCCCGCTTATTTTACCCGGCCATATGGGCCGCCGCCAGCCGATGTACCACTCATTTTTCCTGGTGGTAACTTTGCCCAAGGGGGTGCTAGGGTGGACACTTTCAAGTCCTCTGCGGCCTGGGAGAGCCACGTCATCAATAATTAGGTGGTAGGCTATAGGCTAGGTAGGCCTATATAATTGCAACAATTAAATTAATGTAAAGTAGAATTATAAAGGTTAAATTGAATTTGTTCGGTCTTAACTAGGCTAAATATAAACGGGGTAATTACCACAAACATTTTTGGTACCATTAGATGTTGGGCTAGCTTAGTTTATTATAGGTTTACAATTTAAATTGGCTTGTTATACACCCCTTTGGCCTCCCCTTCCTTAGTGTACTCTAACAATATTTTGCCGCATATTATGTAAGGTTTACCATTTAAATTTAAGTGTGGAGATCTTTATGCGTTGTCCGTTTACTTTTATTATTGCGTTCCGCGTCATATTTCCCGCTTATTTTGCCCTACCCCGACATCACACTTATCATTAATTATTACGTTTGAGTCGGGGTTCCCTATATCTTGCCTTTATTGGCGTCAGCTAACTTTCGGAGTGCGCTTTACATCCATATAGGTAAGATATAGTATTATTCTATTCTATTTCCTGTGTATTGCCATCATGTCGTTGACACTGTCCCAGTACAAGCGACGCAAGGAGGGTATCAAGAGTGGTTTGATTAGGATCACCAAAGATATTGCTACATTTTTAGTTAATGCAGATAATGATGCGATTGAGGCTTAATTGGCTTCGGTATTAAGACTGCTCGAAGATTTAAATTTATGTCGCCGCGAAATGGAAACGCTCTATGAAGATGACGCCGAGTATTTCACGGACATAGAAACAGACGTGGATTATATAGAGTGTCTTGATAAAGTTATCATCCTCCTCAAAGGTAAGCTAAAACACAAGGAGCCAAATCGTGCTGCAGTTAACAAAAATGCCGGTATAAGATTGCCGAAAATTACCCTTCCTGTGTTTGACAGTGATCCGACTCTATGGCTGGGATTCTGGGATATGTTCTGGGATATTCTGGGATATGTCCACAGCAATGCGGAGCTCAGTGACATCCAAAAATTCACCTACTTAAAAGGTCAACTGAATGGCGAGGCAAAACATCTCATTGAAGGTTTCGCAATTGAGGGAGCCAGCTACCAAACAGCGGTTGCCCTTCTAAAGAAAACCTACAGTATGGGCACAGGGATAGAATTAAGGCGACACATATAACTAACCTTACTACGTTGAATCCTCCCTCTTACAATGTCGAGGAACTAAAGGGTTTCTATGCTAGTTTTGAAAGTACAATGAGGTCAATAGAGACCCTACAAATTACCCATCATGAAGCTAGTGTTGTAATTCTCATAAATAAATTGCCATCCCCACTAAAGGAAACATTAAAGAGAACTTTAGGTGAAGAAGGTCTGGACCTAGAAAGGTTTGTCCAGGCTTACCAGACAGAAGTGTTTAACATGGAAAGTGTAGCGGGAACGGACTACACCACACATACCAGTTGCTTCAGCATCCTTTGCGGTGCAGGAGGCCTCGGTGCGAAGGAGGGGTTGCAAGTTGTGCGAAGGGGCACATGCATGGTTTAAGTGTATCAAATTCAAAACCAGTGCTCTGAAAGTAAAACGCGCAAAGCAACTCAACCTTTGCACCGGGTGCTTATCTTTAACCCACGGGAGCAATGGTTGTGTGAACCCTGACATCCGCAGCTGCAAATTCTGTCAAAACAGACACTACCATATCCTCTGTCAGTCCAGATCTCAATGGGACGGTGCAAAGAAGGAGCAAAAACCTCAACAGGTAACAAAGACCAAGACGCAAACTACAATGATGTCTGTGTCGTCAAAGAAGACTAGTATTATCCTCCCAACTGTAATACTGCCAACAGTTAAGGAATCAAGAGGAACAGTCAAGATGAGAACACTGCTGGATCAGTGCTCACAGCGCACCTTCATTTTAAATTCCGCTCTTGACTCGATCCATTATATGAAAGTGGGTGATGAAGAGCTAGAGTTGCGAGGGTTTACCGGAGCATGTGAGAGCAGAAAGTACCCAGTAGTGTCCTTCAAATACAAGTTCCGGGGCAGAAACTATCCTCTACAAGCAGTTGTGGTAGAAACTCTCCCGGATCACAAAGGATGAGAATGCCTAGAAGCAGACATGAGAGTTTTGCGAAACAAAGGTTACAAATTAGCTGATCCTCTAATGACACAGACATCTCGGCTGGACTTGTTGGTTGGTGCCGATTATTATTATGACTTAGTGCGGCCAGGGTACAAGAAAGAGGGTGACATAATTCTCTTGCCCACTAAATTTGGTTATGCACTAAGTGGCTCCTGCCATAACGACAAGTCTAGCGCCCAAGTAGAGGTAGTTACAATTTTGAAAGTTGCGGTCACCCCGATGGATCAATATATATCCACGGCATCAAGTAATCAATGTCATAATGAATTAAAATGTATGTGGGAACTGGATGATCTAGGAATTTCTCCAAACGAAGATTCAAAGGAAAACATGACTGCGTTGGACATTATACAAGGAGACATTAACATACTCTGCACAGAATCAGCAATATGAAGTCAGACTGCCATGGAACCAACATAAAGAGAAGCTGCCTTCTAATTATGGTTTAGCAGCAGGTCGCCTAAGGGGTCTGCAGAAGCGTTTCAAGTAAGAACCTGTCTATTATAGTCACTACACCAACATTATCCAAGATCACCTTCATCGTGATTTTATTGAAGAGGTTCCTTTCAGTGTTACTGAAAACAGTTATTATTTGGCACATCACGGGGTCACCAAGAATAGCACAACGACGCCCGTTCGTATTGTGTACGACTGTTCCGCTAGTATTGGCAAGGGCAGACCAAGTCTTAATGACTGCCTTTACACAGGGCCATCACTAGTGCCGGATCTAGCAAAAATATTGCTGCGATTCAGGGTACACAAATATGCCTGGATAAGTGACATCGAGAAGGCCTTTCTCATGTTGAGACTTCATGAAGAAGATCGTGATTACACCCGATTTCTGTGGCCAAAGGATCCCTTGGACTTATCTTCACCCTTCCTTTGCTACCGATTTAAGGTAGTGTTGTTCGGGGCGACTTGCTCACAGTTTCTTCTTAAAACATCTTGCCATTATTAAAGAGGATCCAGGAGTTGTGGAGGCTATTAAGGAAGGTTTGTACATTGACAACCTCCAGGGTACAGGCAGTGATGAAGAGACTGTCGTTAAGCGTTACTGGGATGCCCAAAGAATAATGTCTCGAGCACATTTATATCTCAGAGAATGGGCTACCAATAGTCCTCAACTACGTGACCTCCTGCAATTGGATGGTGTTGCTGCCAAGAATCAAGAGCGAGTGAAGACATTAGGGCTCTTATGGTTACCTGACTCTGATCTGTTGACGTTTAACGCTAGTCTCCCAGAGACCAATAAGGCAACAAAGAGAGAGTGCTTAAGAGTGGCGGCGCAACTGTTCGATCCACTCGGTGTACTACTGCCCGTTACAATAAGGTCCAGAATTTTCTTACAGCAATTATGGAGAGAAACTAGATTGGGACGATCCGCTACCTGACGACTGCGCTACCGAATGGTCTACAGTTACCAAGGACCTGCACCTCTGCTGTGACTTTACTTATCCTCGGAGGACGGTATATGCTGATTCAGTGGAACTTCATGCGTTTAGCGATGCAAGAGGTGTCGCTTATGGCACTGCAATATATTTTGTGAGCCCGGAACATAGCTGTCTGGTCATTGCTAAGGCGAAGGTCGGTCCCATAAGATCCATAACAATACCAAGACTAGAGCTAACTGCTGCTTTGCTAGCCGCCAGATTAATCAAATTTGTGGAAGCCTATCATAAAATTGTAAAAGTCAACAAAATTGTATTATGGTGCGACAGTCAGGTTACATTGCATTGGTTGCGTAATATGAAGAAGCTTCCAGTGTATGTCGCAAACCGTGTTGACGAAATAAAATCCCTTCTTCCGACTGTAGAATTCGGGTACGTGTCCTCTAAAGAAAACCCTAGTGACTTACTGTCCAGAGGTGTTTCGGCAAAACATCTGAAATCTTCTGCATTTTGGTGGGGGGGGGGGGCCCATGTGGCTCCGAAACAAAGACGAGTGGCCAGAAGACATTATTACCAGATGACCCAATGCCAAAGGTAACTAGACAAGTCATTGGGACCAATGATGAACAGTACACACGGTTATGGAACTGGGAAAAATATGGCAGTTATGATAAATTTGTTCGGGTAGTTGCATGGACTATTCGATACAAGAATAATTTGAAGGCAAAAATTAAAGGGACGTCTCCCACAGACAGTACCCTCCTCAGCATTAAGGAACTAAAAGTAGCAGAAGAGATTATAGCTCAATGATGCCGGCAGGAATGCTTCCCAAAGGAGTACGAGATGCTGTCTGGTGACAAGGGTACTCGCAATAATTTGGTAAACCAATTAGGACTTGTCATGAAGGGAGGATTAATTGTATGTGAAGGTAGATTGAAGTTAGCGGCTCTTCCGGATTCAATGAAATATCCGATACTACTGCCTTCCAAACATCCTTTCACTACCATGCTCATCAATATGTGTCATCGTGTCTGTTGTCACTATGGAGTTTATCATGTGGTCGCATATATACGGCAAAGGTGGTGGATTCCTAAGATAAGACAAGCGGTAAAACAAGTGACCAGTAAGTGTATAACCTGTCGTAAAATACAGGGTAATACCTACGCGAAAGCTAGAGTGGTCAGGCCAGTCTTTGTTCTAATCTGGACCACTCTAACCAGATCATCTCGTCCGGGATAGAGTCTAACTACCCTACCAAGATTCCAAAGGACACGCGGTCCCTCGTCATGTATAAGCACGATGTCATTTATCTTTGGCCATACACTGCTTGATGAGCCTCTTTTATTCTTATAGGCTTCTCGTAGTGATGCCAAGTATTTATTAGACCAACGCCTCCATAGGTCCCAGATCAATTTATTGATGTAATTGTACCTGCTGTGTATCGCTGCTTTACTATCGTAACTAGGATCCTGCAGCTCATCTAGCTGAATTAGGTCCTTTGGGAAGCCACGAAATCTACGACCTTTAACCAGCATGGATGGGCTAATAGGGCAAGGGTCCTCCAGGACACCCGAGACATATGTTAAAGGGCGATCATTCACGGTAGCCTCCAGCTCCAATAGGACAGTAGTTAATTCCTCAAAGGAGACTAGAGCACGACCTAGTACTGGTTTAAGCCCAGCCTTCACAATACCTATGGCTCTCTCCCAAATAGCCCCGAACCAAGGCGCACGTGCTGGGATAAAACGCCATTCACATCGGATTTCGGCAAGATGAGCCTGAAGACTGGGATCGCCTTGGATGTCTTCCAAGTGTCTGGAAGCTCCCACAAATGTAGCAGCATTGTCGCTTAATATTATCTGCGGAAATCCCTGCCTACTACAAAATCTCCGGAACGCATGGATAAAGCTGTCACAGTTCATATTGCTAACTACTTCAATGTGGATAGCTCTTGTAGTAGCGCACGTAAATTAAAGTATATAAGCCTTGTTGTTGTGTGAGTCCCGGACAGGAATTGCTCCTGTATAATCAACCCCCGTGACCTCGAAGGGATCTCTAGGAGTAGTCCTGATGTCTGGTAGAGGAGGTACTAATTAGCTCAGAAACAGTTGAAATCTTTAAGCATAAGTTGGATTCCCATATGGGTGATATGGGCTGGGTGTGAATGGGAGCTGCCTCATGTGCTCCGCATCACCATATGCAGTTTCCCGCGATCTTATGACCTTATGTTCTTATGTAATTGGGATTGGGTGTGACAGGGATCTGTCTTATATGAGCCAATCGGCTTTTTGCAGAGTCCTATTTTCTTATGTTCTTATGTAACCACTCGGCCATGAGCGGATATAAAGGAAGCAACCTTTATTCTTATATGAAGAACCGCCACCAACTAGGGCCCAGTGGTTCTTAACCCGGGAACTGAGGGAAGACTCTTAAGAGTTCCCCCGGCGGACTGCGGGAAGACTCTTAAGAGTCAGGGGAAAAAAAAATCCATTTAATACACCCAAAAAAACACATTTGTTTTGTTTTTATTTTTTTATTTTTTTTATTTGTTATTGCCCCTGGGCCATACCAAATATCACTCCTCCACCTCCCCTCCTTCCCCACTTTCCTCCCCTCCTTCAGTTATCACCTATTTTCCCTGTTATTCCCTTATTCTGTGGTATATTTTCGTGCTAACATTAGCGAGTTGCAAGCAGGGCTTTGTCATCACTGTTAGCAAGCGAGTGCAAGAGAGAGAGAGAGAGAGTATCGATCGACAGTCTCTCTCCAGACGTGGAGAAAAGTGGTGGGAAGTGAGGTTGCCTCAGCCATACATTATTTATTTTAAATTCTTTACCGATTTCTAACTCAAAACTATGATGTAATTATATTTGTATAATTGTTACCTTACTTATACTTACATGTTTGAGACTTAATGAGTTTCATACGTCGTCAGTTTTACTCGTATAATACGTGTTCAGTTATATGACTGGTGCTGTTGCAGTGTTGCTTAGCTCAGAAGTTGGACATAGCTATGATTGCTCAGTTGTGTTCTGGGCTTCGGAGGAAGAGGTTCCTACTGTTGCGGTGTGAAAGTGGTTTTTCAACACTCTTGCACATCAAAACCAAGGCTAGGAATCGTTTGGATGCAAGGGATGATATGCGTGTGGCTATCTCAGAAAAAGAACCTCGTTTCGGCATGATCATTGATGAAAACCAACAACAAAAGAGCCACTAGTAATGTTATTCACTTCACTTGCTTGTTCGTCAAGGGGAATCCACGCAATGCAAGCTAAGCTCATTATTATCGCGCCTCCTTAACTGTGAATGTATTGCGTGAAATGCATGTTAAGTGTTTTATGTACTATTGGAATGGCTGTGGATGTGTGTGTAGTCTGTATTTTAGCCAATTGGCGACATCGGAAACGAAGGCTTAGGGTGGATCTGTATGGTACCATTCTCACTATAGACGGTCCCGTCTCGCCCGAAGGCTTAGGTAGCCATCAGCTTAGGTGAACCATATGATACCCATCTCGCCTTGTACCATTTTTGCCAACCCCAGATGGGACGTCACAACGTCGTCCACTTATTCCAGGTACCTATTTACAGCTAGGTGAACTGAGGCTAACACATGAAAGGAGACAAGCCCAATTTGTCTCCGCCCGGCCGGGGATTGAACCCCCGACCCCTCGTGTGTGAGACGAGAGCTCTACCTACTAGGCTACGGGCTGTGTGTGTGTGTGTGTGTGTGTGTGTGTGTGTAAGAGAGAGAGAGAGAGAGAGAGAGAGCGAGAGAGAGATTCAAAGTTATGGGATCTGCCTTGCTTAGGCCAATCGGCTTTCTGCAGACTCCCATTTTCTTAGTTCTTATGTTCTTATGATCTTATATAAATCCAAGGTTAGAGATGTAATTGGTCCCCTTAAAACTTCGATAGGAGAAATGACAGAAAATGATTTAGAAATGTGCAGTACATTAAATAGTCAATTTCTTTCCGTTTTCACTAATGAAAATTTGGCACAGTTTCCAGAAGTCCGTAAGGTATATAGCGATAGTATAGAAAATAGGTTAAGTACGATTACTATAAGTAGAAATGATGTGCTTAAGGAAATTGACAGACTGAAACCTCATAAATCACCTGATCCTGATGAGGTATATGCTAGAGTATTAAAAGAATGTAGGGATGAGTTAAGTTACCCATTAACATTTTTATTTAACAAGTCATTGGAGACAGGTATAGTTCCAGAAGCTTGGAAGCTTGCAAACGTAGTTCCGATCTTCAAAAAAGGTGACAAATCAATAGCATCCAATTACCGTCCCATTAGTCTTACATCAATCATAGGAAAGCTACTAGAGTCAATTATTGCTAGTAAAATTAGAAACCACTTAGATACATTTAATTTAATAAATTCTTCTCAGCATGGATTCACTCAGGGACGTTCTTGCCTTACTAATTTGCTTAGTTTTTTCTCAGAGGTGTATGAAGCAGTAGATAATGACAAGTCATATGATATAATATATTTAGATTTCAGTAAAGCTTTCGACAGAGTCCCCCATGAGAGATTGATGAGAAAGGTTGAGGCGCATGGAATAGGTGGGGCGTTGTTGGGATGGATTAGGTCATGGCTAATTGGTAGGAAGCAGAGAGTCAGCATAAATGGTACGAAGTCAGAATGGGGAGCAGTCAAAAGTGGTGTCCCCCAGGGATCTGTATTAAGTCCTCTGTTGTTTGTTATATACATAAATTACCTTGATTTAGGTATAACTAGTAGGATAAGTAAATTTGCTGACGATACCAAAATGGGGAGAACAATTGATTCAGATAGAGATATAGAGTGCCTCCAAAGGGATCTAGATACCTTACACGAATGGTCAGTAAATTGGCAGATGAAGTTTAACATTGACAAATGCAAGGTATTAAAGATAGGGAAGATGCATACAAATGTTAAATATAAACTAGCTAATATGGAATTAGAAAACTCGAATTGTGAGAAAGATCTAGGTGTATTTGTTAGCAATGATTTGAAGCCTAGACAACAGTGTATAAGCGTTCGAAACAAGGCAAACAGGATTCTCGGGTTCATCTCTAGGAGTGTGAGTAACAGAACTGCTGATGTTATCTTAAAACTTTACTTGTCATTAGTGAGACCCCATATGGATTATGCTGTTCAATTTTGGTGTCCTTATTACAGAATGGACATAGATTCATTGGAGAGAGTACAACGTAGAATGACAAAAATGATCCATAATATTAGAAATCTTCCGCATAAAGAAAGGTTGAAGAAATTAGGCTTACATTCGTTAGAGAGACGCAGAGTTAGAGAGGATATGATAGAGGTGTTCAAGTGGGTTAGAGGGATTAACAAAGGGGACATGACAAATGTACTAAAGCTCAGTGATAGCGAAAGAACTCGTACCAATGGTTTCAAATTAGATAAATTTCGTTTCAGAAAAGATATAGGCAAATATTGGTTTGGTAACAGAGTTGTAGATGGGTGGAATGGACTACCAAGTGCTATAGTGGGATTAAAAACGATAGGGAGCTTTAAGATAAAATTGGATAAGCATATGGACGAGAAGGGTTGGGTGTGAAGGGGGATCAGCAGGGTTGGGCCAATCAGCGCTCTGCAGACCCCGTAATCCTGCGTTAATCTCTAACCGTTTTGGGAAGATGATCCTCAGGGTATTAGAGTGTTTAGCCTATAATTGGGCTTTGTAATTGGGGTTGTGTGGGACAGGGATCTGCCTTGCTTAGGCCAATCGGCTTTCTGCAGACTCCCATTTTCTTATGTTCTTATGTTCTTATAATTTACCTTACCTTCACATCAATAATCACAACATAAGATACTCAGAGACACTTAGGGGGAGCTGGGGGGGGGGGTTGCGGGGGGGGATGAGGTTCGAGAGCAAGTTCTGGTCGACGTAGAGCGTAGGTTCGCCTGGGCCAGACTTCAGGGCTGCCTCGCACAGTCAGGAATCCCACGTCCAGACGTCAGAGGCACACAACAGGGCTCGTTGTAGGCTCGAGGGGGAGGGGAATGCAGTTGCCACTTTTAGTTAGATGCTCCGGACTTTTCAGACTTAAGAACATTATCGAGGTGGAAGTGGTTGCTTTCTCAACAATTTCGTTGAGTACATGTTCAGATATTTTCTTAGCTTCAACTTATAGTAATTCAATGTTAAAGGGATATAGTGAATCGTTGTGACATCAATAGTGAAGTAAATACTTAACTTAAAAATACATGGTAGTTATCATAAGGTACCTAATCATTTTAAGCATTTTATTTAATACTCCGGTGGGAGTTACTAAGTCCAGGAAGGATATAATAGCAGTTCTGGTGATTTTATTATAATTGAGGGTTATTTGTGAATCAGAGAATAACTCTAGTCTTCTCTATGTTGCTGGGTTGATCCAGAGTTCTTCGTAACAGTCTTGTATTGTAGATCCTAATATCCCCTCTTATGTCGGTAGCACTCGGTGTTCCTCGGAGCTTTCCCAGTGTATACCACCTCCTCTACGTAGACACCCTTCTCCCTCATGCTTAGCCCCATGTCAAGTAACTTATAACAGGACTCGAACACATAACCCTCTCTGTGAACTGGACTATTGAGACGTAGTTTATACTACTTAAAGTTTGTTTTTTTAATTTGTTCCCTTGACCTCTATCAAACTTAAAACACACGAAAAATTTGGCTTGATCCTCTTAAATTACAGAGTCGCTATCGCTCACAAGGAAACAATCGATACCAAAATATCATGAAAGGTCATAATACTGACACAGACATGGGGTGGAAGGTAGTAAAGTTTCTAAACTACTAAATCTGTGAGCTCAAAATTTATATATATATAGAGAGAGAGAGAGAGAGTGAGAGTGAGTGTGTGTTCAAGATTTCAGTACCTTAACCCTTCTTTAGCGGCCTATGCGGTTTATTTATATGTACCGCCCAGCGGGGTGTTTTTAGCCAAAATAGGGCTGTTTACGTGATCATTTTCATGCCTAAATAAGACCCAGAACGTAAAACAAGTATCTATCCCTGAAAGGGCATAAACAGAGCTTTCGAATGACACCATAACGATCCTTTTATGATGGCTAGTTTTCTTGCAATAACCGTGCAACGCGAGTGCAAAAAGCAGGTAATTAGCCACTTTCCCGATACAATTCCGTATATAGCGAGTGAGAGAGGGAGGAGGGAGCTGAGATTCGTGTCAGTAGGTTCGCCGCGGTGGTCTGGAGCAGTCATACGCTCGCTAGTCTCCTGCCACCACTTGTCTCTCTCTCTCAGCAACATTACGTGCTGAAATTGCCACTCGACCTATGTCGAGCGCCGCCACATAGTCCAGCTTTATTAAATACGACTTATGTGGTGAGCCGCTTTTTAAGGGTTAATATGATACTATAATTGATGATTTTCTTCCTTGTAGGCTACTGTTGCTCCTGTTAGATTATGTTATTTCAGTACGGTATGTTAAGGGTTAATCGAGAGTTATGGCTTCCTCGGTTCTCAGTGTTGCTAATGGTGTGTGTGTATGTGTGTGTATGTGTGTGTGTGCATTCTTTATTGCCAAGTTATGACTGCATTAATCTTTGTTTTTTCGTTCATCCCTGTAATTGACCTTTAACAACCCCCCTCCCAATACCCTTCTTCAAGATATATTTGTACATTTTTCGATAGAAAAATGTCCCGTCCGAAGGCCGGTTACTAAGGCCTTAAATAAACTGCTTGCTATCGCTCGCCAGGAAAACATCGACACCTAAATGACATGAAAAGTCTAAATATTGACAAAGAAACGGGATGAAAGGTCTTCAAAATCGCCAAACTAATGGGGCGAACATCTTAAAATCTCAAAACTAATGGGGCTAAACATGAGGGAGAAAGGAAGCCAGAAAAACTACCCATCCCGCAATAAATAACACGCTCGCCAGGAAATAATTGACACCTAAATGGTGCAAAAGGTCTTAAAATCACCAGACTATGGAGGCGAATGTTATAAATCTCAAAACTAATGGAGCTAACCATGAGGGAGAAGGGGGTCCAGAAAAAATACCTTAACCCAATGACTGCGGGGATCGTTCTGGAAGGCCATGGCAATTTATAGCAATTTACAGGTTGTTAAAGCCTGTGAAGACGAGTCCGAGTGAGCGGGAGTGCGGCAGGCCCTCGTCCGCTCTCCAGCCAGGCGGTTGCGGTACTGAGGGATATCAGTCATGTCTCGCTAGACATATGTCAAAGGCAAATGTAGCGCGACATTAGCGATATTCGTTCAGTATTAGCGAATATTTGCCGATGTCTGAGGTAGCGCTGTGGATGAACCCCGCGTACTACGAACCTCGTTCTGGTGTCATTTTAAAGCCACTTTCTTCAATTTTTTAGCTGAATACATTTAACTCGTTAATTTCATTCAGACACTTGTTCAATCATTCAGGAGTGCCTGAATGAGCCCTAACATAGCGGAAATATGCAGAAATATGCCCGCATCCCAAGTGCTACACTGGACAAAATCCTGTAGAAATAGCTAGAATAATACTAAAAAGACATCGCCGGTACAGATAGGGTTAATGACACAGTAATTCTTCGCTTGATGTTGTAGTTACGTTCATGAAATTCGAGACTAAATTAAACTACTTTAAGTGAAGTAATTAATCTGTTGCCATATTTATTGTAATTCTTGACCATATACACCTAATACACATAACAACCTTAAGGGGAGATGGTTGGTTTTTTTGGGTCTCCCTTCTCCCTCATGTCTAGCCCCATTACTTTTTAGATTTTAAGATGTTCGGCACATTAGCTTGGCGATTTTAAGGCCTTTCACCCCATTTAGTTGTCAATATTTAGACCTTTCGTACAATTTAGGTGTCGATTTTCTTCCTGGCGAGCGATAGCGAGCCTGTTATGTTGGGGTAATTGGCCTCCGGCCGGGAGATTTTCTATCAAAATATGTAAAAATATAATTATCTTGAAGGAGGTCTTGGGGTGTATTTAAAGCTTGATGGTGTAGAAAGGAAACTAAAAACAAATAGAAATATGAACAAATAAACAAATATATCTGCCCATCCCCCATTAACCCACTGAGCCCCAGCGACGCAAACAGTGCGTCGGCAAAGTATGTAACGCTAAACCCCAGCGTCACATACGTCGCGTCAGTGTTAATTACTCCGGTCCTATGGCACCTAGAGGGCTCAGATTTGTATGGGAACTGTGTAAGTATCCCACGCAACCATGCCGATGGTTGAAAACTCTCAAAGTCCAACCGTGTGTGCGTGAGCATGCAAAAACTTGGTTTTGGGGGAAATTGCTTTCAATTTTTTACTTTTGTAAAATCCGTTTTCGGGGGCTCCGTAGGACCAATTTTTGACCTTTTTGATTGTTTTTTTTTTGGTTTTTCCTTCATTCCTAACCCATTCGCTATTGTTTCTGGATTTTTTTTTTTTTCTTCAAAACCTGTTGGTCCCTGGTGGTACATTTATTTATAACTAGCTGGGGCTCAGCGGGTTAAGTGAATATTGTTCCATATTTGAGGAGCCTGGCAGCAGAAGGCCTACAGTGCTGCCCTAAACCTTCATCAACCAAATAACCATATGCAAAATATAGTGATCTTTATGACACTGAATGATATTGAGAGAGAGAGAGAGAAAGAGGCACAGACAGAGAGAGAGACAGACAGAGAGAGAGCAGACACAAAATAGTGATCTTTATGAAACTGATATTTGGCCCTTTATCACAAAATTGCACTCGGTTGTGTTAGCTTCGTTCGATAGCGGGTTAGGGAAGCATCTGATGTGGTTCTTAACCCGGCAACCATTAGATGATCTTATTAAGTTTAGGAAGGACCTCTGACCATTAAAATGCTAAGAACTATCTCAATTAATCCTTGTAGCTACCACAGATCCTTTGAATAAAATCGTCCTCGGTACAGAGAGGGTTAAATACGGTGGTAAGTGTAAATTAGTGCAGTTTCAGAAACATCACTGTACTGTATTTTGTTTGTTTATTTCGTTTATCAAGGTTCAGGGCAGTACTTAAGGAGACGTTATGTTATTTATGTATATATTGTGTTATTATTACCGTTATGTGTTTTAATTTGCTTCATCAATCAAGCTTAATTAAAATCATCCCAAAGACAGATAGATTGGTAAAGTTTTCGGTAGAAAAGTGTTCTGACCAAATGCCGGTTCCTCCCAAATTGTAAATTTTAGAAAATGTACACGCTCGTTATCGATCACCAAGAAAAAAAATAAACACTTAAATGACACGAAAGGTCTTAATATTGACAAAGAAATGGGCGAGTCTTAAAATTTGAAAACTAATGGGGAAAAACATGAAGGAAAAGGGGGTTCAGGAAAAGGGGGTTCAGGAAAAGGGGGTTCAGGAAAAGGGGGTTCAGGAAAAGGGGGTTCAGGAAAAGGGGGTTCAGGAAAAGGGTGTTCAGGAAAAGGGGGTTCAGGAAAAGGGGGTTCAGGAAAAGGGGGTTCAGGAAAAGGGGGTTCAGGAAAAGGGGGTTCAGGAAAAGAGGGTTCAGGAAAAGGGGGTTCAGGAAAAGGGGGTTCAGGAAAAGGGGGTTCAGGAAAAGGGGGTTCAGGAAAATACAAATACTTCCTTTTAAGTCTGGTTTTAAACTACAGAGGCATTGGCTTCTGAGCCCTTCTGCTGCCATTTTCCTCAATTAACCCTTACAGTACCGGCGACGTCTTTTTAACTTTATTCTGGCTACTATTAGACTATTTTATTCAGTTTAAATAGGGCCGCCAGCTATTAGCAGGCTTCAAACTATCTCACTTAGCCCATTATACTATCATAAATCCTTATCAAACTGTAAGATATCGTCTAAATATAGCTGGAAATTATATAAAGACGTCGCGGGTACGGAAGTAGTTAATGAACAGTGTAATATTGGAACTACTAATGATGAGGCAACTGTAACCCCTTCTGTACCGGCCACGTCTTTTTCATGATATTCTTGCTATATTTAGACGATTTTGTGCAGCTTAAGAGGGACCTGTGGTAGTAAAAAGGGTTAAGCGAGATAGTTCGAAGCCTGTTTATTTGCTGGAGGCCCTTTTGAAACTGAATAACATCGTCTAAGAGTAGCCAGAATAAAGTGAAAAAGACATTGCTGGTAGAGAAGGGGTTAATTATGTGAGGAGTGCCTGTACAAAGGGAAGTCAAAGGCTTTGGCATAATTATACTGAATAATCTATAAACTGAAGGTAGATGTTATACGTGGTTGATATTATTATTATTATTATTATTATTATCTTGACATTTTTGGAGGAAGATGTCTTTCATCAATATTCATTTAGGTCTTCTATTGGAGTATATTTGACATAGATGATTCAACCCATTCAATACCGGAACATCCTTTAAAGTTTAGTTTGGCTGATATTAGATGATGTTATTCAGTTTAACCCTTAACTGTCGGCGCGCAACATAAGTCGAGTATAATAAATCTGGACTATCTGGCGGCGCTCGACATAGGTCGTGTGGCAATTTCAGCACGTAATGTTGCTGAGAGAGAGAGACAAGTGGTGGCAGGAGAGTAGCGAGCGTATGACTGCTCCAGACCACCGCGGCGAACCTACTGACACGAATCCCACCTCCTCCCTCCCTCTCTCACTCGCTATATACGGAATTGTATGGGGAAAGTGCCGAATTACATGCTTTTTGCACTCGCGTTGGGCGGTTGTTGCAAGAAAACTAGCCATCATAAAAGGATCGTTATGGTGTCATTGGAAAGCTCTGTTTATGCCCTTTCAGGGATAGATACTTGTTTTACGCTCTGGGTCTTATTTAGGCATGAAAATTATCACGTAAACAGCCCTATTTTGGCTAAAAACACCCCGCTGGGCGGTACATATAAATAAACCGCCTAGCCCGCTAAATAAGGGTTAAAACGGTCATCCAGCAATTAACCCCACAGACATAAGTTGCTAACTTATTGATGGGGTGGCGGAGCGCCCGGTATTTCCCTCAAAGCACTTTCTCTGACACTAAGATATCAGTAGAAGTCTGAGGTATTTGGGGTTGCCACCAATCGACAGATTCTGATCTAACTTATATGACGGAGGGGGTTAACAGTCTTCGAACTGTCTCACTTCACCATTTTTACTACCACCAATTCTTGTTAAGCTGCACAAAATCGTGTAAATGTAGCTAGAACATAATTTTAAATACGTCGCCGGTACAGTAGAGGTTCTATCTATCTATCTATTGCCCAACGCCGTAATCCCCGAAGGGGTGGCCACGAACGAACCACCCCCATGCACCTCTGTCCCCAGTCATTCGATGCCCCTCCTCCCAACCAGCACCGCCTTCATCCATGTACTTCCTCACTCCATCCTTCCACCTCTCTTTCGGTCTACCTCTCCCTCTCTGTCCTTCCACCTCGCTCTCGTACACCTTCTTAGTAATTCTCCCACTTCCCATACGTTCCATATGGCCGAACTATCTCAAATTGTTCCTTTTCACACTTTCGAGCACATCTACCTCTACACCACACCGCCTTCTTATTTCCTCATTCGTCTGTCTATCCCTCCATGTAACTCCGCACGCACTTCTCAAGTAACTCACTTCCACCCCTCTCACTCTTGGTCTGAGTCTCTTCTCAAACGTCCATGCTTTGCTTCCGTAAGTAGGGGTTAATTAAGATTGTACATATCATGCTTTGCTTGATGAGGCTCCTATTTCTCAGTGCCTTATATAATTGATGATTTTCTTCCTTGTAGGCTACTGTTGCTCTCAGTACACAATTTAAGGGGACAGTGGATATATTTTGGGTCTAATTATTTATATATAAATTTTTATTTTTAGTTTCCTTGCTAGACCTTCATCAAGCTTAATGAAAAACATTCTCTAGACCTCTCTTCAAGATAAATTTGAACATTTTTCGATAGAAAAATGTCTCAGCCGAGGGCCGATTTCTCCTAGAATTACAGGCTTGCTAGCACTCGCTAGGAAAAAATCGACACCTAAATGGCACAAAAGGACTTGATATTGATATATAGATTGGATGAAAGGTTTTAAAATATACAAACTAATGGGGCGAACATTTTAAAATATGAAAACTAATGGGGCTCAATATGTGGAAGAAGGGGGACCAGAAAAACGACCCATCTCCCTGCGGCTGCGGCTCCCTCCCATTGGCTGCGGGAGACGTTCCGGAACGCTATGGCAATTTACAGCAATCTACAGGCTTTTAAAGCCTCTTAAAGCCTGTAAAATTTAGTGCAAGGGAGCGGAAGCGCAACAGGCCACACGTTCTCCTCTCAGCCAGGCAGCTGAGGCACTGAGGGCTCTGAGTCAGAGTCTCGCGAGATATATAGTGCTGCCAAAGGCAAATGTAGCGAGAATTGCTAATCTTAGCGAATGTCTATGGTAGTGCTGTGGGTGAACCCCGCGAGCTACGAAGCTCATTCTGGCGTCATTTTGAAGATATTTTCATCTAATTTTAGGCTGAACACATTTCATTACATTCAGACACTTTCCTAATCAATCAGGATTGCCTGAATGAGCCCTAATATGGCAGAAATATGCCCGCAGCGTAAGTGTTAATAAACAGACTATCCACAATTGCTACCATAAGTTGCATAAGCCATAACTATGTAAAGGGTTAGTCGAAAGTTAAGGCTTCTTTGGTTCTCAGTGTTGTTATTGGTATGTGTGTGTTGTACATAGACTTGCTTACGGGTACCACTTCTGACAGTTAGGTCAATAATAATAGTTCTTAAAGCTAGTGCATGCTAAGCCAGCTAAGGATAGCCCAATAATGCCGATTAGCGTATTTCCATTGGGGTCCTGTACTACTAGCCCTTGCTCATGAGGGACGGTAATGACTCAGTGCTTGTGAAAAATCTTTAATGTGCCGAGCGTGGTCGCAATCCTGGGCCTTCTGGGTGGAGCTCCAATACGCTAGTCACTACACCAGCGAGCCAGGGACTCCTCCTGTGCCAGATCTCGGGTTACTGGTTGTACACAGATTTCGGAGAGGGGAGCTTTATAGTTGTATCTGACTGACCTATTTCTCCTGTGTGTATCTATTCTGTATTCATTCTTCAGTAGGCTACAGGCTACAACACTCAGGAACGTTGTTGTTGAGGGAGAGTGTATTTGCGAGTGTGTGTATTTATTTGTATGAATGTCAATGAAACTTCGTGATATATAATAGGCCTACATTATTTGGGAATGCAAACGTATCAGATATTTAGCTAAGTTATCCCATTACTCTGAATTCTATTAGTTTTCTTTCATGGTTGACTGTTGCGTTCATAGAAAATAAAGACATGTATGAGTATTTAGCATATACTATACTAGTTTATACTTTTATTTTAACTTTCAAACTCCCATGCATACACTCAAACAATACCCTCATTCACACATACATAAACATTTAAAACACCCACATATATACTTACAAACACACACTTCTTCAGTAACAACGTTCTTGTGAGTGTTGAGGCTTGTACTGTATGAAGGGTATTTAATGAATATTGAAATTTTGAATTGTTCTCTCTCTCTCTCTCTCTCTCTCTCTCTCTCTCTCTCTCTCTCTCTCTCTCTCTCTCTCACACACACACATTAACCCTTTCAAGATGAGAGGACGAGTGTACGATTGTATTACGTTTTGAAAGTCAAGAGGCTCAATTGAGATATTATTCACTCCTTTGATTCTCAAAGATCCTTCTTAATCTGCATAGAATTGTCTAATGTTTGCCAGATCCTGAAGGGTTTATCACTCGTATTCAGTAACAACATTCAACAACTCCTTCAATAACAACTTTCCCCATTGCGATGGGGCTTGTTCTGAAGAGAGAATACAGAATGAAGAATACAAATGAACTATGATTTTATCTTATGACTAGCAGGGGTATCCGGCGTTGCCCGGGTAATCACCATAATCACCCTAATCACCATCACTACTACCACCACTACTACTACCATAATCACCATCATCAATCACTACTACCACAATCATCACAATACTACTACTACCATAATCACCGGCCTCGACCTCCCTGTGCCTCATTAAACGGCGACCTCGATTTCGGCCGCTAAATGACCTCCGATTTTGGATCTGACCTCATCCGTAACCCCATTTTGGGGTGCTGCGAACAACTTTCGTTCCATACACCTTTTCGATCGGAGGCCTCCTTCTGCCCCAAACGGCCATTTTTTTCATTTTTTTTTTTTCAATTTCGGCCTCGAAACGACCTCCGATCGTGGCCTCGCCCCCTCTATGACCTGACCCAGGTCAATTGACACCCACATGCAAAGTTTCAGCTCCCCAGGTCCAAAACTGCGGCCGCCTCTTAAGAACACACACACACACACACACACACACAGACAATCGAAAATATTATATAGATACGCAAACTGTTGAGTTACCATTGACTCCTTGTCCGGAAGTATAACATCTGAGGTGAAGCCATTGATTTCTGGGGCTGATGAGTTATTGGTGCATCTGAATACTTGTGTGTTTGCTTTTTGTGGGCGAACTGTTATATTATATGTTCTCTTGACACCTCTTTTTCCTTTCTTGGGTTTCTTGCTGATCCTCCCCTTGTGGTATCAAGGGTTGGCTACTGACTGACTGACTCACTATCTGACTGACTCACTGACTCCATAAAACCTTCCCAAACTGAACAAAATCTAAATATATCCTCCCGAGACTAAATTACGTAGTCTCAATAGAACTTCTTCGGTTTCATACTTCTCTCTTTATTCAATTACTTATCCCTTCTGGTTCTGCATACGACTTCCATAGTCGGCCAGTCGTATTACCAGCACCAGCTCTCCATATATGTTTGCACTAGTTTTAGGGATTATTAGAGTCATAGTCAAATGGTACCATAGTGTTGGGGTGCTCCTAATTATTGAGCTGTTCTCTCTTATTATTTAATGCTAGACAGTGAAAGGTATCTTTGGTCGTTGTCTGAGTTATGTATGTGGCAAGTCAGAGCCTGTACAACATCGACGAAGCTAGCTAGCCTGTAACCCTTGTGCATATTTTCCTTTGCGAGTGTAGCAGTATACAAGTGAAGGGCTCTTGCCTAATCTCTCCTGCATACTTGCTACCTCATTTTGTTGACCTTTGTGGAGCGCCAGGGTAAGACCAGATACTTGAGATCTGGACTTACCAAGAGAGCCTCCAAGTCACTTAACGTAACATAAGGGAAATCTGTTCAAGGGGAGACAGTAGGCTACGAGCATGCTTGCGCTCTGCCTAGTTTCTTAGTACCTTTTTATGCCAGTAGTCTCAATATTCTTGAGACTACGTGCGTTCAGCACTCTACGAGGGTCCTCGGCCACGGAAGCAGAAATCATTCCATAGGAAATCAAAGAAGTACTGCCGGAGAGCCTCCCAGTCGGCAGCGCCAAAGTGCCACAAGCGCCGCCGGCTAGGAGGATCGGGTGGCCGTACTGGAGAGATAGGACAGGTGATAAGTTTGTGGTCGGAGGAGCCCAAAGGAGAGAAAAGATCGACAGTATAAGAAGAAGGGTTGGAAGTTAGAAACAAGTCAAGAATGTTGGGCCGATCTCCGATGCGATCCGGGATACGGGTGGGCTGCTGAACTAACTGCTCTAGGTCATTTAGGATAGAAAAGACGTAGGCTTTTTCACCAGGTGGATCAGTAGTGTGAGAGGAGAGCCATTGGCGGTGGTAAACGTTGAAATCTCCTAAGATGGAGATTTCTGAGAAAGGAGCAATGGATAGAATGTGTTCCACTGTAGAGTTTAGATAGTCAAAGAATTCGGGAAAGCTGGTAGAGTTAGGGGAAAGATAGACAGCACAGAAATATTTAGTAAGAGAATGACAGGAAAGTTTGAGCCATAAAGTTGAGCATTCAGAGGAGTCGAAATCGGGAACACGAGAGCAAGTGAGTTTGTTGTGCACATAATTATGCACAACATCCACCTTTGGCTTTGAAACTAGGATAGAAAAAGTAGGACGATACAGAGGAGGGGCTGCTGGATGTTGCTACAGACACCTGAGTTTCGGTGAGGAAGAGAAGATCAGGTTTGTAGGAGGAGAGATGGTGGTCAACAGAGTGAAAGTTAAAGGAAAGTCCGCGAATGTTGCAGAAGTTAATAGAAAGAGTAACAGGCCGAGGTCCAGGTAATTTTGTAGGGTCGTCAGGGGATGGTCGGTCGGGTGTGGGGGCATTTATGGTCCCCCCCCCCCCCTTGGGACTCCGAGGCTGGGCAAGAATTCATAATTTTTTTTTTTCAAATTTTGGTGTGGAGGAATGGAGTGTGGTGTGCATGTTTAGTGTAGTGAAGTGGATAGGAGGAGGAGGTGTTTGTGAGAGCTAGCTGGATTGCTCTCAGTGTAAATGAGGCACAAAGAAAATCAGTAAGAGTGGCCAAGCAAATGAAACAGGAGTTCCAGTGACTCTTTATCACATGCCTATAACCTCACCTGGGTCTAGCCCTGATCGATTGGTGCCTACAATCTCCCCACTGTAGTGAATATCGCTTATGTCGCGCTACATTTGCATTTGGCAGCGCTGCATATTATGTCTAGCAGGACATGGCTGATATCCCTCAGTGCCGTAGCTGCCTGGCTGGAGAGCGGACGGGGGCCTGCCGCGCTCCCGCTCACTTGGACTCGTCTCCACAGGCATTAAAAGCCTGTAAATTGCTATAAATTGCCATGGCGTTCCGGAACGTCCCCCGCTTCCATTGGATTAAGATATTATAAATAAAAGGGTATAAGAAGGGTACGTTATTGGTGATTTACCTTTCCATCCTTACATTAGAGGGTATGTTAATACCAATATACCTTCCTTGACTATATAATGATCGTAATTAACAGTAGTGATACAGTAATTCCTCGTTTAACCCCTTCTGTACCAGCGACATCTTTCTAATTTGATTTTAGCTATTACTAAACGTTTTGTGCAGTTTAAGGAGGAGCTGTGTTAGTAGAAAGGGTTAAGTGAGATAGTTCGAAGCCAGTTGATTGCTGGAGGCTATT
This sequence comes from Paralithodes platypus, assembly GCA_032716605.1. Lineage (NCBI taxonomy): Eukaryota > Metazoa > Arthropoda > Malacostraca > Decapoda > Lithodidae > Paralithodes > Paralithodes platypus. The sequence goes on from CM064517.1 coordinate 16,466,736, forward strand.
TGTAAACTGAGTAAAATTGTCTAATAGTAGCAAGAATAAAGCTAAATGGACAGCACTGGTACTGAAAAGGTTAAGGTTATAGTTTTGTTTCTGAAAATTGAGACGACTGGTACATGAAACAAATTTAACCCCCACCCCGGGCTGACCTTCTAAATGACAGCGCTCGGTTCCGGGCGATCTGGCCAAAAAACATCGTAATAGGCCTAGGCCTACTTTTGTTATTTTAACTGCTAGAGAAATCACACAAATCTCAAAATGTAGCCCTGTTTTGTATCTGTAGACTGGCATTGAGGAAAGCTCTCTAGGTCAACTGGTTCAGTTGTGATGACGTAGGAAGGGTTAACCCTTCCTACCCGGGCTGCCTTACAAAAGGACGGAGGTCGTATCCGGGCGATCTGGCCCAAAAACGTCTAGGCCTAGGCTACCGTATCTTTGTTATTTTAACTGCTAGACATTTCCCCCACATCCCTAAACGTAGTGCGGTTTCCAATCTGTAGACTGGCGTTGAGTAGAGCTCTCTAAGTCAACTGGTTCAGTTGTGATGACGATTTCCGTGGAGCAAATTTTTCCACGATGTTGACAATATTGGAGCATTTCAGACACTAATTTCGTCATATCATACAACAACAACATTGATCCGACGTCTCTTTCTTGTTTTCGGAGGTGCGGTGATGCAATAACCGGCTTTGTTTACATGCGTCGGACGCTCGGCGTTCAGACCAAGCTGAATAGGCTTTCAAGCTTACTGCCTTTTATAAGGACGCCCGGGTACCGGCCCATCTGCCGCGGTGTCCTTATAATAGGACACCCGGGCTGGAAGGGTTAACCTGCATAAAATCGTCTAAATATAGCTAGAAAATAATACAAAGTAACTCCTTGGTAAAGAAGGGGTTAAAGACCCATACACATGCAGTACTCTGTTACAAAACTTAAATTCAGAACAGCAATGCTGAATTTATGATATATTATTCTACAAGTGGTCGTTCTCCCTTGTCCTTCTCCTACGTCGTGCTGGCGAGGCTACTCGTGGACGTAAACAAACACGTTTCTCATCAATCACCGTCTCACCTGCCTCCCCCGACGACATTATTTTCATTACCCTCACCTGCCAACCAGGGGGCGGCTCTTAGAAATTATGCATAAGACGTCAAATTACTAGAAAGCACTGCGGAAGAGTGAAAAACGCCTCAGAGATCGCGTATCTTAACAATAAAAATGGATTTTGAAGGGTAAGCTCGTGGCATAGTCAGTATAGCATCGGCTGCTGATCAAAGGGTTGGCGGATCGAGGCCGCACTGTCAAAATGTCATTGGTAGATGTCAAGCCCGGGCAACTTGACGTAGTGATTCGTGACAAACGCCTAATGTTCATAGACACCCCTTCTCGGGACTTCTGGCAACAAAAAAAAAATTTATATTGATGATCTCGCAGAAGAGCTTACCCTTGAAACCCAGCACGACAGAGGAGAACGCAAAGGGAGAATGCCCACTTGTAAATGTTTACTGTTATTACGTATGAATGGAATGATGAGCTATATTTATAGGCCTAACACTTGTCAAAACTACAGTAGCTCAGTGGCTGACTAGGCTAAAGTATTGTACGATTAAACAGGGGTAGGCTATCTTCCAATTAACTTTGATAGGCCTAGGATATATACCGTATATAATGGAAATAGGCACAAATTAAGATAATTATAAAGGACAAAAACTAGCTGAGGCTAGAAATACAGAACTAGGCTAATACTGTAGAGCACTGAAATACAGAACTAGGCTAATACTGTAGAGCACTGAAATACAGAACTAGGCTAATACTGTAGAGCACTGAAGTTAGTTAGGCTACTTATTTACTTTTTACTATACAGTAAGTGCCAACGAGGAAATAGTATTAAATAAATAAGTATGCCTAACTAACTTCAATGCGCTGAATACTTCTATCTATCTATCTATCTATTTACTCAGGCCCCATCCCCACTTTTCCTTTTCTTTCTTTTTGTAATACTAACTTGGTATAATACTGTACTTACTGTACAAAGGAGTACAAAGGAAATCAAGCAACAACAGGTCTAGTGACCCTTCTAGGTTGCTTGTCCTCCAAAACACTGAGGATCAAGTGTCCAAACTGAGGGGAGGTGTGGTGGAGTGGTCTTGCCACTGGCCTGGTAATCCAAAGGTCCCGGGTTCAAATCCCGATGTATCAATGGGAAGATATTATTGGGATGGAATTGTGCTGTACCTAGTATCAGTGCATTACCACAAGCCCACCGAAACGTCAATAAAATACCCTCATTGTTCCCTGATTAAATAGCAGTGTATGAATATTCCCATATTCAAAATATGCTATAGGGGTGCAATGCCTGGTGAGTTATCTGCTCAACAGGTGGCGTTGTGTGTGTGTAAGTGTGAGAGTCCGAGTGTAGGGGATGAGACAGTGAAGCACGGGAACGAGATGGCTTCAGAGATGGGGTCGTTTCGGACCATGAGTGAGCACCGTGCCTCATGTGAAGGCAAGATGGCAGGTGCTCGTTGTACTCTACGTGCTTCACATGTCTCACTCCCTAGACTGGAACAAGACCTCACGGGCTTCACTGTTCATTGTAAAGCGGTGAATGTTAAGGCTCTCAGCCTATGCCTGAGAGGAAGTAAGTTGGAATATAGAAAAAAAAACAAAAAAAAAAACAAAAAAAATTGGTGTAGGCTAGTCTAGAATCTAGAGGCGCCGCCTAAGATTAGTGATGGATCGCCACTCCTGCGGCTGAGTCCCTCACTCCCTCTTCATGAGGACCACTTGATCAGCTATCGAGTTGTAAGCCGCTCTGCAGCAGAGTGAGGTGTAAGCTACCGTGTACCCAGGAACTGGTGACACGCCAGGTACCGGTAGTTGTTGTTCTTGTGGGGTTGGAAGGTAACTCAGGTCACGGGTGGCAGACTCTCGCTTGGACCTGTAAGACTGGGTTACATTACATTAATACATTTGCTAAGTGACTCAAAGTAGTCTAAGTTCCTAAGTATCTATCCTGCAGACCTGCAGACAGGGTGTCAAACCATAGCAATTTTGTTTGAGACTCGAATGAATATGAAAACGAATACCGTACAAGGATATTAACGTAAACTAACTTGGCTTGTATTCGCAGCAGAGAAAGAGGGAGCGGTACATGTACATAGCAATATACACCTGGAAAATAATAGAAAATGTTGTACCCAACCCAGCAAACCAGGATATCTCCACCAAACACACCGACCGCTCAGGGAGAAAATGTGAAAGAAATTCCCTGCCCACCCAAGCCCCCGAGAGAATTAAGACCCTACTGACAGCCAGCCTGAGTCAGAATGGGCCAACAAATTTCAACTGTCTCCCAAAGCAACTGAGGGACCTCACAAACTGCCAGGCGGAAAACTTTAAAATACACCAGGACAAATTTCTAAGAAGCAAACCAGATGAGCCACTAGTTCCCGGGTACACCTCACTCTGCAGAGCGGCTTCAAATTCAATAGCTGATCAAGTGGACCTAATGAAGAGGGATGCAGATTTCAGCCGGAGTGGCGATCCAGCACGACTCTGAGGCGGCGCCTCTAGACCCCACCAAGTATAGGCTACCAAGTAAGTAAGTACTGTATAGGCTAGCATTGTTTTGGCAATTTTATCACTTCCAAAAACATAATTTGACCTTTAACCCTCCTGGCCCGGGCAGGCTCTCCTCATGACGGAGCTCGTATCCGGGCGATCTGGTCGAATATCAACAAAAGTAAACTAAGGCTAATCTCGCTTAATATATTACCTACATTAATCAAACATATATAGAAATGAGCGCCTTACCTTCCTGCGTAGAATGGCGTTGAGTAGAGCTCTCTAGCTCAACTGGTTCCGGAGTGACGGTGATGGAAGTGGAGGTAACTTTTGCCGCGTATTTACCTCGGCGCGTCCGAACACTCAACCGCGGCCCCAGCTACGACGCCCAGTTACACTCGTCGCTCCACCCGCAATTATGCCGGGAAGCGATTTGATAGTGTTTTATTGGTTATTCTGTCATTTATTATAGTTATTATGTTATTTACGCTCAATAAAGTTATTTATATGAACTTATTTGTGTCTCTGTCACTTATTACTTCGTTTTATTATTATTATTATGATTATTAGTGTCACTTTCACTGGACTTTGATAATTGGTAGTGTCATTTCCCCTTTTATGTATTGTTAGGTAAGCTAATAATATATGTAGTGTCACTGTCACTTATTCATATTGTTATGAAGGCACTTATTATTACTTGTGTTTGTCTCTTTCACTTATACTTAGTTTTATTATTATTATACTGTCACTTTGACTGGCCTAGGCTTATTGAGTGTCATTTTCACTTATTTATTGTTAGAAATATATATTTTAGTGTCACTTTCACTTGTTCTTATTGTTATTGAAGGCACTTATTATTACTTATGTGTCCTTTTCACTTATACTTAGTTATATTATTATTCTTAGCCTACATTTGAGTGTCACTTTCACTGTTGTCACTTCCACTTCAAAAGTTTGTTAGAGTGTGGAAGTCGTTGAAGCAGGTGCCAGCACACAGTCCAACTTGACACTCGAGGCATTCCCAAGTGGTTTTTGTGGGTTTGCGGGGTCTGCGAGTTGTGTGGCTGCACACATGGCACCTCTTCTGACTCCTAGCGTTACTACCTGGTGCTTTGAAAGGAAGGGCGCTGAGCTGGTGCTTCCTGAAGAATTCAGCACACCCCGTTCTGTCAAGCTGGCCTGGTCCTTGTATTGGCCTGCCTGGTGTACCCGCATGTTTAGCCAGGAGCTCAAGTAGCACCTGCTTGTGGAACTTCCGCAGGGACTTGTACTTCTTGGCTCCTGGAGTCCTCACACGGTAGATGTTGTAGGCATTTAGGATCGACATATCTACCGTATGCAGGATAAACTTCTTGTACCACCTGCAAGATGTTCGCAGGCAGTCGATGAAGCCCATCTGCATGTCGGACTTGTCAACGAGGCGCATGTTGATGTTATAATCCAGGACAGCAGCTGGTTTTTGGACGGGGTTCTTGGTTGTTCGGTCCACCTTCCCTGTGGCGACCATCTGGGCCTTGTGGCATGTGGTGAGGAGGTTGACCTTGCACTGGTCATGCCAGTGGATGGGGAGGATGGGGCCACTCTTCTTGTGGAAGATGTCCGCCTTCTTCGTCTTGGTTGGGTAGCCTGGCATGCCCTTCCTTTTGCCCTTGACTGTGCCGACAGTTCCGGTCTTGCGGTCATGGAGGTACTTGGTCAGGAGAGGCGATGTGTAATAATTATCTGTGTAGAGGATGTGGTTATTATTGAAGTGCCTCTCCATCATCTTCTTCGCTACAGCGCCACCAAAACCAATGAGAGGGTCAGTCACAACTTCTCCAGCCTTGCCGCTGTAGACTATAAAGTCCAGCACATACCCCGTCAAGCAGTCGCAGAGGACGAAGAGCTTGATGCCGAAGCGATGTCTCTTGGACGGGATATACTGTCGGAAGTGCAGCCTACCACGGAACAGGACCAGAGACTCGTCGAGGCACATCTTCTGGAAAGGAATCAGGTATGTGGTGAACCGATGACGTATCATGTCATACAGCTTCCTGATCTTCCATAATGAGTCGGGAAGGTGGACTGCCATGTTGTTTGTCAGGTGGAGATAGGAGAGGATGTCGAAGTACCTGTCCCTGGACATGTATTTGCCAAATGATGGAGTCGTTATGATGTCGCCAGTGATCCAGTAGTCAGCCAGAACGTGCTTCCTTATATGAGTCATCAGCATTGTGAGTGCCAAGAACACATATAGTTCTGCCACAGTGAGAGCTCTCCATGCCACCATCTTGGCACTGGTCTTCCTCCCAAGAAAGTTGGCGCAGATAGTATGGTGGTGATTTGTCTCTTTGACGAGGTATTCCATGACTTCATTGTCATAGAAGCCACAGAAAGGTTCACTGGGGGTAGCATCTGGGCCACAGGGATATGCTGGTGACACCCCAGAACCCATCTGTACCTCGTCAAAAGCAGGACAATCTGGCTCAAAATCAGCTCCATCTGTCCACACAAACAGGTCGGATGCTGATGCTCGAGGTCGTGCTGCAGCAGGCACACGCCCTGGACGCCCTGGCACACGCCCTTGGCCACGCGGACGCCCAGGCGAACGCCCTGCACGCCCACGCCCAGGCCCAGGCCCAGGGGCAGTGGCGTCGGCAGGCTGACCACGTCCACGACCTCGCCCTCTACATCGATTTGTCGGCACATCCTGTTCCTCTACCTGTTCCTGTTCCTCTACCTCTTCCTCCTCAGGCGACGTCAGGTTATCTCGGGCAATGTTGGGGTCATCAGCATCCTCCTCAGGAGACAATTCTGGTGAAGAAGTGACCGGGCGTCGGCGGTGTGGGGCGCGGGAGGCTGCGGGAGCTTCAAGAATGGGAGCCGAGGCCTCGGGAGTTGGGCTCCTTTTGCGGCGAGCCGAGGGCTTTTCAGCAGCAAATAATGCTCTGCGGTGTGTTGAGGCCTGTGGCACATCACCAATACCACTTGAAGAGGCCCTTTGGTCATCCTGAATGAGAGATGAAGGCGAGGGCTGTGGGTGACCCACGCGGCGTCCCGTGTCAAGGCGTCGGGACAATGGAATGCGGGTGGTTGCTAGGCCAGGGTCGGCGTCATTATCGCTATCTTCAGCTTCCCTATGCTTTTCTGCGGCTGCCCTGCGTGCTTTTTTAGCTGCACTTTTGATCAATGATTGTTTGTAGAAATATTTGCCCACTTTCAAGGGCGTACGGGCAGGCAAAGGGGAAGGTCCTGGGGTAGGGCTAGGGCTAGGCCTAGGCTGACCTAGCAAAGATGGCGAGGGGGTAGGCCTAGGTTCTAGCACACTGGGAAGCTCAATGGCACCTTCCTGAAACACTTCCACATCAGGATCATCACTACTGTCTCCCCCCTCAAATAAATCGACATTATCGTCGTCTCCAAAGCCCACGAAATCGTCTTCACTTTCACTTATAAATTGTACCTTGTCCACCAAGCTTTCGCCACTGCTCTCTTCATCACTTTCAAAAAGTTGTCGCTGTATAGCGCTATCACTCAACAAACGCTTAACTTTCTTTTGTTGAGCTCTCTTCTCGGTTGCAACAGGCGTTGAAGTTGCGAGTGGGGTAGCACTGGGGCCCGCGGGAGGTTGCAACGAATCGGACACGTCGGAAAACATTTTTTCAGTATTACTCGCTATGGCGGCCACGTACGAACTGATAACACTAGTAGTTGAGGCTTGGTGGCGCTGCGGTCGCTCCTACCATGCCAAAATTGGCCGCGCAAATTTTGAAGCACGCTTTCAAGCACAAGGATTTTAAAATGACACCCGGGTTCCGGCCCTTTTGTTTTGGTGTCATTTTAAAATGACACCCGGGCTGGAAGGGTTAATTTCTTTAAACCACAATTTTATCTTTAAATATACAATAATACAGACTAAGAAGACTGGACTCGGCTCTCGTTTGACACCCTGCCTGCAGTAGCCAAGGCTATAGTCTACCCTGTTCCAAGTAGGTCGCTCAGAAATCATGAATCCTATTATCCCACCCTCTAGCCTATAACACAAAAAAGGGCTAGAGCAAATGGGCTATAAGTTCCCACACCCATTCTCTGGCTGACCCTTCCTAAATGGTAGAAATATTAGCTTAACCACTTCAGACTCATATGATGCAGAAGTTGCCAGATTAGCAATAAGAAATAGAGTCCTCTCACTCTTATAATTACCTCTCCAAAATTCGTTTTCTGCCCACAGCTAACTCAAAGACAACTGAAGAGGTTGAAGTAACTAAACTAAAGGTTTCTAAATACCCCATGATGGTAACAAAGGCTTTAAAGTATCCCTAATCGGCTCAAAATTGCGTCATATGTAGGAGAGGGTTAATGACTAGTCGTTTGTGAGTTATAGAGGTTAGTGGTCAAGAGTTTTGGACTAGGCTACTTAGCCTACAAGGTAGCCTACAGGGTAGAGGAGAAATTTTGAAGGTGTCTTGTGAATTTCAGGCTATAAGGAAGTTGGAGCCGTGAACATCGATATTAAAGAGAAATGCAATAATAATGTGGGTTTCTGATGGATAAAAGGCTGGTAAATTTGGTTTGATATATTATGACCGTATTTTACCTGATAATTCTGCCCAATATTGATGGCTACAGCTCCAACTTCCTTATAACCTGAAACTCGCAAGTGGATATTAACATGATCCCTATGAATCAGCCTTAAAATGTAAAAGAAACACAAAATCTCACATTCTCACCACTTCTCTAGTGTGTGTGTACGTCGCTTATCAAATAGTATAGTTGTACAGTACTCATAGAAAACGGAGTAGAGAAAATGGAGTAGGCTAGGGTTGACTTAAATTAATAAATGTTAAACCCTGTATAGTTCTAATGTAGGCTACTATAAACTCTGAACATTGTATAATATAACATTATATTATGCACGGCCTTCAGCAACAACGTTCCCCAAAGTGTTGGGATTTTCACTGAGTGGTAAACAAAGCATAATTATGAAAAAAGAAAAGAAAAATTAGCTTTGACGTACTTGTTGTTGTTGTATCTATTTAGTATGCATATGCAGAATGGAGCGTAATGAGATGAGATTAGTGAGATGGATGTGTGGGGCCAAGCTACAGGATAGAATAACAAATGTTGAGCTGAGGAGACGTTTAGGTATAAAGAGTATTAGCGAGGTGATGCGTACAAGTAGACTGGGATGGTATGGACAATGGACATGTGGAAAGAATGGATGAACAAAATTGGGTGAAAAAATGCAGGTCTGTGATTGTGGAGGGAGCTGCACCAAGGGGTGGACCGAGGAAGACCTGGGATCGGACTATAGGCTACGTGCCGATCTCAAATCCAAGAACTTGACAAGTGAAGCAGCCCTTAACAGGGTTGCCTGTAACGCCGCCATTAGGACAAGAGACTGAAACTGCACTTATGTGTGGAACACTCAGTCTTAAAATGTTATGTATGTATGTATGCCTTCGCCCATCGCTCCCCCCTCTTACCCCCCTTTCTCTCTCTCCAAGCAGGGAATAGGTGTGGAAATTGACAGCCTATTTGCTCCTCAAGTCTCTTTTGAATTATAGGCTAGAGGTGAGGAATCCTCCCCTCCCCCACCCAACCTATCCTCCCCACCTCAAAAACCCATACCGGCCCCACCTATTCCCCCTCTCCCCTTACCTCTACCAGCACCAACAACTACCCATCCTCCCCTTTACCCTCACCTCCATCACCTACCCATCCTCCTCTGACAACCCAACCCATCCTCCCCCCTCTCTCTCTACTCCCACCACCACCATCCTTCCTCCACGCCTCCACCACCACCTATCTAGCCTACCCTTTTCGGCTCTTCCCCCCACCTCCCTACTCCCTCCTCTACCCCTCCCCCCTACTTCCTTCGCTCCACTCATCCTCCCCCTACTCCACCGCCTACCCATTCCCCCCTTAACCCTTTGAGTACCAGCGACGTTATATTTGATTTATTTGATTTTATTTATTTTATTTAGACGATATCAAGCAGCTTAGGGAGGATCTGTGGTGGTTAAAGGGTTGGTTGAGATAGTTTGAGACCTTAACACCTTATTAGCGGGCTAGGCGGTTTATTTATATGTACCGCCAGCGGGGTGTTTTTAGCCAAAATAGGGCTGTTTACGTGATCATTTTCATGCCTAAATAAAACCCAGAGCGTAAAACAAGTATCTATCCCTGAAAGGGCATAAACAGAGCTTTCCAATGACACCATAATGATCCTTTTATGATGACTAGTTTTCTTGCAACAACCGCGCAACGCGAGTGCAAAAAGCATGTAATTCGGCACTTTCCCCATACAATTCCGTATATAGCGAGTGAGAGAGGGAGGGAGGAGGTGGGATTCGTGTCAGTAGGTTCGCCGCGGTGGTCTGGAGCTCGCTACTCTCCTGCCACCACTTGTCTCTCTCTCTCAGCAACATTACGTGCTGAAATTGCCACACGACCTATGTGCGCCGCCAGATAGTCCAGATTTATTATACTCGACTTTTGTTGCGCGCCGATAGTTAAGGGTTAAGCTGAATGAAATTACCAGAATATGAGGTATCTTCGTAATAGTGCAGTAAGCAAAATGGGGACATGATAATAATTACCATCAGCTGGAGGAAACACACACACACACACACATACACCCACACACACACACACATACACACACACACACACACACACACTGACACACACCCACACACCATAGTGACGAATCTCATAAAACTCCAAGTTGAATCATTACCACATTTCACTTACCCGTAGGTCCGGTACTGCGGTTTGGCTATAGGCCTACCCCAAAACTTTTGAACATTAACTTCTATAACTCACAAACAACTAGAGTAATCCAGCTAATATTTATACCATTTGGGAAGAGTCAGCCCGGGAATAGGTGTGAAAATTTATAGCCCATTTGCTCAAGCCCTTTTTTATTTACAGAGGTTAGGGTTCACGATTTCTGGCTTACCTATTTGGAACATGGTATAGCAACCCTCCCCTAAAAGCATGCTAAACTAGAGAAACTAACAAATTACCTCGGGATATGGAGGTGATTCATTCGTGTTCACCGCTGAAGGTACATCTATACGCTATGTGAGACCTTTCCTAAGTTGAATAAACTTGACTAACATTAACCATAATGCAATATTTACTGAGAGAATACCGAAGAAATTGTCTACTGATTCCTAAGCTGAATACAATTATCTAAGACAATTTCTACGCACTGACAGGGAGATCATTCTTAACCCCTTAAGGATTATATGACGCTAATTAACAGTTTATTTTGACTGTCACTATACGATCTTATCCACCTTGAGAAGGATCTATGCGAGTCAGAGGCATAATTGAGTTACAGTAGTTTTATCCCCTTAACCCCTTCTGTACCGCAGACGTCTTTTCAATTGTATTCTAGCTATATTTAGAAGATTCTGTGCAGTTTAAGAACTTAAGGATTTGTGGTAGTAACAGGGGTTAAAAGGGGATAGTTCGAAACCTGTTTATTGTCGACTTGCGAGTTTCGATCTATAAGGAAGTTGGAGCTGTAGACAACGATATTTAACAGATTTTACAGCAAAAATACGGTAGTAGTCGGCTACATATATAAATACATAAAACCCAATTCAACATACCATTTGTTCCATCAGAAACGTACATTAATATTGCATTTCTGTTTAATATCGATGTCCACGGTTCCAACTTCCTTATAGCCTGAAACTCACAAGTGGGCAATTGCTCGAGGCCCTTTTTAAACCGAATTAAATCTTCTAATAGTAACCAGAATAAAGGTACAGTAAACAGACGGCACCGGTACTGAACTGGTTTAGCAGTTTATTTTGGCTATCATTAGACGATTTCTATGCAGCTTAGGAAGTATCTGTGGGTTTTAAAAAGGTAAATACTATCTCAATCAACCCTTTGACTTCCATATAGGCCTACCGGTACTAATCTGAATATAAAATCGTCTAATAGTAGCCAGAAAGAGAACAGAAACGCGTATTGGAGCTTGAAAGGGTTAAAATCCTAAAGAGTGTTTCTAAATTGCATACAATCGCTTAAGGACAGCCAGAATGAAGGTAAGAAATGCGTAATTGTATACTGAAAGGGTTAAGGCGGTGTCACACGAGCTATATTTCCGTCAATTTTTACGAGCAATTGTTGTCTGGCAGCTTTAAAAATAGCTTAATTATATCAGAATTTCAGCCACCTATAAGTGGTTATATTTCATCTGATGGTAAATTGAATCCCTTAGCATCTAATGTATCGATTCTTTATGAAAAAATATGCTATGTCTCTGATTCATATTATTGCAAAGTTTCCATCATTAGCAATATAATTATCAAACGAAATCTTCGTTTAGCCGAGTAATCAGGATGGCAAGATAGCAATTTACTACAGCATATAGCATAATCTACCTTCCGCCTAGTTTCCGATTCCAATGTGAATAAGCCTCAAAATATTACGAGAACAAAATTTGCTCATAGAAAATTGCTGGGAAAAAGCGCTCGTGTGACACCAGCTTAAAGGTGAATACATTGGTTTAATGGTAACCAGACTACCAGAACCAAACACACAAATCAAATAGTCACTTAAATGGAAAAATAAATCGAGAATAATGATATGGCTATTAATTGCCCACTTATACCTTGCATTAATACACCTTCCCTTCGAGCCTTTCACACACACACACACACACACACACACACACACACACACACACACCTGGTCGCCCCTTCAAGCTAAAGTTGTACATGTGTTTGACGGTAGAAAAACGTAGGTTCTCAAAATAGCCAAACTAACGGAACGAATATCAAAACTAGTAGGCCTATGCTAAATATGAGGGAGAAGGGGGTCCAGAAAAAACCGACTACTTCCCCCTTAATATGTACAGTACATGATAATGTATCGGAACATTGCCTAGACATTAACTATTCTTTGTTTCTTTTCACCTGGCGATAATATGAACCCCCTAGTAGCAAATTTATCGATACTTGATGGACAAAATATGAAACTACTATGTCTCTGCATCATGTTAAGACCAAGTTTATATAATCAACACCATAATACACCATACAAACTTCAAAATAACATAAATCTTGATGGGAACTTTGCAATCTACCGTCAGTTGAAAAGAAAGAGTATAGTTATCCCTATATTATTTACCATCGTGGTCGTTTTCTTTGATTACCGGCACATTATTTTATGTAACGTTGAATGTTCCGATATTCTGGATAATTGCTCATCTTAGTCATCTGACTGATTATTTAATATTACAGTATTTAAATACATAGTAATTTACTATATAGGAGACCCTACACGATAATTATATTATATTTATAATTGCATATGTCTCGAATGCCAGTTTGTTTACAAATTGTCAGAGGGGAGAAATCGGTACTTCGTCCATGGAAACAAGAATCATAGGAGGACAGTTACAATACCTACACTATATAGAAAGTGAAAAGGCTGAAGGACGTGAGCTTCTAAGAAGAATACTGAGGGAAAGGAAGACATTCAAGAAGGACTACTGGATCGAAACCATAAAAAAAACATAAATATCATAGGAAACTACAACCATATTAAGACTATGACCAAAGAAGAACTAAACAGAAAAAGAAAGACCTGGGATAGCAGACTGTGGAAGGAAGAACTAGCTGAAAAGTCAAGTCTTGAAATCTACAGAAAATGGAAGCAGAATATTAAAGGTGAAGACCAGCTTTACGACAACCGACCGTCACCAATAATCTTCTTTCCCCTTATTGACGGTGCTCGACTTAACTCGTGCGCCAATTTGCAGCAAGTTAGGAGCATTATTAAGGCTTTTAAAGGGTTAAAATCGAGTGCAAATGGCCGGGAGCGCAGCGGGCCAGACAGCCGACTCCCAGGGCTTACCGCCGCCCATTAACTCATGTTCCCTGTGTTCTCGAGAGGCCGGCAGTGTAGCCAGTAGTGAGCATAGCTGGGAAATATATACCGCTATACTCTAAACTCCCATGTTCGTGGCACCACTGCAAGAGAACCACGAGTGCTACGTAGCTCGTTCTGGTCTCATTTTGAAGCTTTTAGCGCCTAGTTTTTTGCTGAATACATTTCTTTTCATGCAGATACTTTATTGATCATTCAGGAGGGCCTGAATATGCCCAAATGAGCCCAAAACACCCCGCTAGACAAGGGTTAAATGCAGAACAAACTACCACTACCACTAAAATACAGGAACACACACCATGGAGGAGACACAGCATGTGATATGTGCGGAGCAACAGTGGAAGATCTGAAACACTTCATATTATGGTGTACAGAATTCGAGGAAGGAAGAAAAGGAGAACCACTATTTCAGAGGCCGTACGTAGAAGATGAAGACAAGGTGATAGAACTGCTTTTTGAGGAAGAAAAAATCAATTAAACGAAGAATGTGATTTACAACTGTTGGAGAAAAAGGGAAAAGAAGCGTAAAGAAAATCAGTGATGCAGTATATAATCTACGATAATCTACGGTAAAATAAATGTAAATAATTATCAAGATACGTCATGACAATCAATAATAATCTACGGCAAATAATCTACGGTAAATAAATATCAATATGCAACATTACTATCAATTGCAATATACGGTAAAATAAAGGTAAATACATTTAAATAATACCGTACACCATTACTATCATTTGATAATAATCTATGGTACCGGTCATAGGTACCGGTGATACAATGGTACCGGTCATAGGTACCGGTAATACATCTCCCAGACTCGCTCTTTTCATTTGTCATTCCCTCCCTCCCTCCCTCACCCTCACCCTCTGTCATTCCTTCCTTCATTGCCGCCGATGCCTCCACCACCACCACCTCCTCCTACTCCTCCTCCTCCTCCTCCCCACATATTTGCTTTAACCCTTACAGTACCGCAACGTATTTTGTATTTATTTCAGCTGCATTTAGACGATTATGTGAAGCTTATTTGACGGTTGTATTCAGCTTAGGAAGGATGTCTACCCGTTAAATGATAATACAATATCTCAATTAATCCTTTCAGCTACCATACCGGTACATCCTTTTATGGTAGCTAAAAGAATTAATCGAAATATGCTACAGTCATTTAACGGGTAGACATCCTTCCTAAGCTGAATAAAGCCGTCAAATAGGTGCCATATGTCAAACCAAAGCCGAGTTCATTATTTTGTAGTCGTTATTACTGTACATATAGCCTATATTGTATAATTGTTGATAAATTGATGGTTCATAGTTCAAAATATGTCATTGGGAAGTGATAAAATGGACAAAACTATGCTAATTTATGTTGGTTCTCTTGCATTTCTTGACATACTTGTGATAACATGGCCAACATAATGCTATTTTAGGTTAGTTTTCTTGAAGGACGGGACATATTCTTTCAAACATTCAAACAAAGTTGCTCCGGTTTGACACATTGATAATACCACCGGTACTAAAGGGGTTAACATCGAAACTTACTGATAAAACTTAGATAACTATATAACCCTTTGAGTACCAGCGACGTGTGCTATATTATATTCTAGCTATGTTTAGACGATATTATGCAGCTTAGGAAGGATCTATGGTAGTTAAAATGGTTGGTGGAGATAGTTTAAAGCCTTCTTATTGCCAGAGGTCCTGCCTAAGCTGTTTAAAATAGTCTAATAATTGCCAGAATATGATGAAAAGGACGTCCGTGGTACTGTACGGGATAATAATATCACCACGTCCGGTACAGCAACTAGAGGTAAGGGTTTTAAGGTGAATCTTATAGGTTAACCCCTTCTGTACCGGAGACGTCTTTTAACTTTATGCTGGCTATTATATTATTACACGATTTTTAGTCAGTTTCCAAAGGGCCTCCAGCAATTAACAGGCTCCGAATTATCTCAATTAACCCTTTTTACTACCACAGACCCTTCTTAAGCTGCACAAAATCGTCTAAATATAGCTAGAATAAAAATAAAAAGACGTCGCCGGTATGGAAGGGGTTAATTTTGTCTTAGTAACCCATAACTCCACACACAACCTCAGATGGGTCGTTTTTCTGGTCCCCCTTCTTCCTCATGTTTAGCCCCATTAGTTTTCAGATTTTGAGATGTTTGCCCCATTAATTTGTCGATTTTGAGACCTTTCGCCTCATTTCTTTATCAATATTTAGATCTTTCATGCTAGTTAGGTGTCAACAAAATCCTGGCGAAAGATAGTGAGCCTGTAACTATGAAAGAACCGGCCTTTGGCCGGAACATTTGTCTACCGAAAAATGTACAAATTAATCTAGAAGGGGGATCTGATGGATATATTTTTAAAGTTTGATGAGGTCTAGGGAGGAAACTAGAAAAATAATGAATACATGAACAAATCGACCAGAAAGCGAGCCATCCTTCCTTTAAGTTCGGGTTTCCTACTCCCACTTCATTATCTTTCCATTGACCCTTAACCCCTTCTGTACCGGCGACGTTTTTAAAATTGAATTCATGATATTTTTAGACGATTTTGTGCAATTTAAGAAAGTTCCAAGGTAGTACAATTGGTAAAAGCCGGTATCACACGAGAGCTTATATAGTCAACATTCGATAATCAACAAAATTCTGGCAACATTTGTGGAATATTTTGCACTGGTATCGGTAACTAGACCGATGATATATGAATTTAGGCAAAATAAATGTTATATATGTTGATCTCATAAGCTGCCAGACCAGTGTTGAGGATAAATGTTGAGGGGAAAAGCGCTCGTGTGATACCGGCTTAAGTGAGATAGATCGAAGCCGGTTAGTTGCTGGAAGCCATTTTTTAACGGACTAAAATCGTCTAATAGTAGCCAGAATAATGTTAGAATGGCGTCATTGGTACGGAAGGGGTTAACTTGTTTACATAATCCCGCCCATATAATGAGCAGCCCGTGAGCAGCCCAACAAGGAATACGGACCTACGTGGCATCGTACTGAGAGGCTGAGGAGGAGGTTAGAGTGAGTGCAGGGAGGGAGATGTACATAGATTTACATAGATTTACATATATTTACATATATACACTGACCACACAGACCTTACGATCCCAGCGAGGTGGTCAGGACTGAATTCTAGTAGAGATAGCTAACCCGAGAATATGGGACAGTGGAAGGAAAGGAGAGAGAGAGAGAGAGAGAGAGGGGGGGGGGGGGGGGTGGGGAGGGCACTATGGGGTAGGGAGGGTGGTTACTATGGATTTGTTTGTATCTGTCTATCTATCTATCTATCTATATGCTCAGGCCCAATCCCCATTTTGGGGGTAGGTGTTTGTATCTGTAAATACTGTAATCTACCATTACGACTCAAAGGGGTAAATGCGATCACAATAAACCCTCTTAGTAACATGCTATAGGTCCTTCTTAACCCCTTGAAGCACTGACGCGTTTTAGCAGTTTATTTTGGCTATCATTAGACGATTTTATGCAGCTTAGGAAGGATCTGTGGGTATTAAAAAGGGTAAATACTATCTCAATCAAGCCTCTGACTTCTGTGTACCGTTACTAATCTGAATAAAATCGTCTAATAGTAGCCAGAAAACAGAACAGAAACGCGTATTGGAGCTTGAAAGGGTTAAATTGCATAAAATCATCTAATTTTAGCCCTAATCAAAGGCAAAAAGGCGTCATGGTGCTGAAGGGGTTAGGCCTAATGGGTAGATGTCCTTCCTAAGCTGAATAAGATCGTCTAAGACTAATAGTTGACAGAATATATTAAAAAGGATGACACCGGTACAGAAGGGGTTAAGGGTGGAAACGGTACTGTTAGATGATTTTATTCAGCTTATGATGGACGTCTACCCATTACAAGGTTGCAGCCTATCTCAATGAATCTCTTTAGCTACCCCAAAGGCTATCTTTATTTAGCTTCATAAAGTCGTCTAAATGTAGCTAGGATAAAATAAAAACAGACGTCGCCGGTACAAAAGGGGTTAATACACTCCACGGTAACCACCCTCCCTAACCCAAAGTGCACCCCCCCCCCCCTCTCTCTCTCTCTCTCTCTCTCTCTCTCTCTCTCTCTCTCTCTCTCACACACACACACACACTCTCCTCTGTACAGTCGCGCTAATAAGTGATCTCGGCACCAAGTATATTTTGATAAATAATTGGTATCAGCAATATCTAAGCTTAATTTTTTCATATCGAGTGAATTATAAAAAAACATTTCCTACACTTACCCACCCTATTCAACATCTGACAGACATTAATACAGCACAGAGCAAGCCAAACATAATGACAGTTGGGACATGACTTATTAGCGCGACCGTACCGTACCTACTCCAACATCTCAGCTTTTCAGTACGATAACATAGGTCCATATTCCTACGCAAACCATCATTGTTGGTGGTCATTATTATAATCTATCAATCAATCAATCACTCACTCACTCTCTCTCTCTCAATCAATCAATAAATCTATATATCAATCTCTCTCTCTCAATCTATCTATCTATCTATCTATCTATATATCTCTCTCTCCGTCTCTGTCTCTATCAATCAATCAATCAATCAATCAATCAATCAATCAATCAATCAATCAATCACTCTCTCTCTCTCTCTCTCTCTCTCTCTCTCTCTCTCTCTCTCTCTCTCTCTCTCTCTCTCTCTCTCTCTCTCTCTCTCTACTCAGGCCCAATCCCCACTTTTCCTATTTGTTTTCCTTTTTTGTATTCCTAGCCAGTCATTATGATAAGCTATACCCAGGTGTGCCAAAACTATACCCAGGTGTGCCAAAACTATACCCAGGTGTGCCAAAACTATTGAACACTAACTTTTATAACTCACAAAAGACTAGAGTAATCCAGGGTAGCCTACTAACTTATTACCGAAACTACCACTACATTATTTTGTTCTCAATTTGTGAAGGCTATTATAGATGTGTGTGAATTTGTGTTTTGTGTTTGTGTTCGTTGTTTTCTGTTGTGTTTTGTGTTGTCCCTGTTCTTGCTGTCTTGAGTCCCCCCCCCCCCCCCCTTCCCCCGATAAAAAAGAAAAAAGGGAAAAAGGAAAAAAAAGGAAAAGTGGGGATTGTGCCTGAGTAAATATATGTGTTCTTCGCCTGTCACCTCCTTTTCCTTTCTCGTGTCTCTTGCTGATCCTCTCTACCCCTTGTGGGAGTAAGGGCTGCCTACTGACTGACTGACTGATATATAATATATTTAATATAAGGATATAATTATAATGTAAACATATGTCTCTAAAGGAAATAAGCATTCACTGATAAGCCTTTGAAGTGCCTGTGGATGAAGCAACGTTTTTAGTAATCTAAACTTCGAGTTAAAATCATTACTCCAGGAAAAATGTGTGGACATTTTGTAAAGAGAGAGAGAGAGAGATTTACTAGACACTCTATCGTGACTTACGAGTGTCCACGATAGATCTTGCGATTTCCAGTTGGGATTGGTTAAAAAGGGAATCTATAATTCTGTATATACACACAGTATCATGTAAAGTTAATTGGGGTGTATATCAGATTATTAATATATAAGGGGTAACTAGGGTATAGGCCATGGTGTACATTTATTCTATAAAGAGTTAATTTGAGAATATAGTATTCCATAAGTATTAAATACTATTTAACACACAAAGAGCGGGTGGTAGGGTATTTTACACTGTGCCGCCCAGCATTTTTTTGTTTACCCTAAATAGGGTTGTTTCCGTGCTCATTTTCATGCATAAACAAGACCCAGAGCGTAAAACAAGTATCTATCCCTGAAAGGGCGTAAACAGAGCTTTCCAATGACACCCGAACCATCCTTGTAGGACCACTGGTTCTCTTGCAACGATCGTGCAACACGAGTGCAAAAACCCAAAAAAAAAGTAATTTCCTTACATAATTCCCTGTGTAGCGAGTGAGAGGAGGTGGAGGAGGGTGGAATACAGCTCAGTACACCCACGGCGGTGGTGGGGAGCGGTCATTAGGTTACTACGCTCGTCCCACTGCTCAGCTCTCTCTCAGAGCAACATTACGTGCTGAAAATGGCACTTGACATATGTGGTGCACCGCCACATAGTCCATATTTATTTAACTCGACATATGTCGTGCGCCGATGGTTAAGGGTTAATATAGTAATTAAAGTAATATGAGGAACGTTAGCAGCATCGAGAATGATTGCGCATGTCTAGCTTCACTTGTTACCAAGCTGACGTTCTAAGATATCTCCCTATAAAGGGTACCACTCAATAACAACAACCCTTACCAGCAACACCGGCGATCGGCCACATCTATCGTCCCATATATTAAACATCCCAGCACCTACTATCCATCAACATGGTCCACTAACCAGCTAAGTCTATATATATTCACTGGTGGCCATTATAATATATGTAGACACTATATAGCATGTGAATCAACAACAAAGGTGAGACGATCTCAATGCTTCCCCCTTAGGCAGATAATCCATTAACCCTTTATTTGTCTTGTAACTAATTCCTAAATCCACTATACGATCCTAAGTCTTGACACACTCTACGATGTCAAACAAATATAAATATTCACCCGTTATTGTGAGTATAGTCTCACTTAATCCCTTCTGTATTTCAACACTTCATACTTCAACACTTCATTCTTTATACTTCAACTCATACTTCAACACTTCATACTTCAACTCTTCATACTTCAACACTTCAACTCATACTTCAGCTCTTCATACTTCAACACTTCAACTCATACTTCAACACTTCATACTTCCACTCATAACTTCAACTCTTCATACTTCAACACATACTTCAACACCTGTTACTTCATACTTCAACTCCCACTCAAGTCAGATAACACTATACAGATAAACACCAAATCAATGATAATAAGAGAAGACTATTATCGTAATTCAGACGCGTGATGGGATAATATAGTGTAAAGTCGTTGTTAGTAGTCACGGAGCCCTTCAATTTTCGCCCTAACCCTTTCAGTACCGGTGACGTCTTATTTCACCCCTTCAGCAACATGACGTAATTTTCATCATATTTTCGTTATCATTGGACGATTTTCTTTAGCTTATAATCTACTTCTAGGCCTCATAGAAGTAAATACTATATTAATAATCCACTCACTAAAACATTACGGTTTCCATAATGCAGTTGGGTCGCGTACATGATTAGATTGATATCCAAAATTCGAAAATGGATATTAATCGTGATCGTGTATTCAACCTTTAAATGTGTTGGTGGTGTAATGGTTTAGGTGATTATGTTCTGGATGTGGTGTCCCGAATTGGAATCCCGGGAGGACCAAATGCTTTCATTAGTTTATTCAAGTGCATTGGGGTTTGTAATTGATGATTAATGTTAAGAACAAAGTGTTACTTAATCATTGGTCCTTCTTAAACTGCACACAATCGTCTAGCTTTAGCCAGAATCAAAGGTAAAAAGGTGTCATTGCGCTAAAGGGGTAACTAATCAACAACAACGTATTTCGGCACAAAAATCCTCCCAATAGACGCATAATAAAGATGAGCACATGACAGTAGACGGCCAGCTGAAATTAACCAGACTATAGGGGGCAGCACTATCCATCGACAGAGGGGGCATAATGACACGACACATTAAGGGCAGCTTTTATTATATATTTGTTTTTCTGGACCCCTTTCTCCCTCATGTTTAGCCCTATTAGTTCAACCACAATAAGCAAGCATTCAGAAGCACCAATCACTCATCAGCCCCCGAAATCAATGGCTTCACCTCAGATGTATATATATTCTGTATAATACAATTAATTCCATTATATCCTCATAGAACAGGAAAGTTCGCTGGCATGCTCAAGCGTGTGTACTTTATCTTACGTGGGAAATATGAGTTTATCAGCCATGTGTTCCTATTACATGTTCCTTCACCTATCTATAAACAATATATGTGTGTTCCTGTATGATAAGAAGAACATGGAGTTTTCAAAGTATGTGCAAAGTATGATATATATATATATATATAAATAATAAGAGGTCAATGTCCCTACACATGTATGCATTGAGTAAAGTTATATTCAAGGATACTGAACGGTTTAATGCCTGAACAATTATATCCCTCTTACTCTCATCTTAAGGGGACCCACCTCACTTTTTTATCTTGCTCTCCCTCTCTCTTTGGCTTGTATCCATTCGACCCCATTCAGTAAAGTTATATTCAAGGATACTGAACGGTTTAATGCCTGAACAATTATATCCCTCTTACCCTCATCTTAAGGGGACCCACCTCACTTTTTTATCTTGCTCTCCCTCTCTCTTTGGCTTGTATCCATTCGACCCCATTCAGCCTACTGATTTAAGACTTTTGCCCCCATCTAGGTGTGAATATGTTCCTGGCGAGCGGTAGCGAGCCAGCATATACTCTATGTATATTTGTTTTGATCGCAGGCTAAATTTGTAAATTTTTCGACAGAAAAATTTCTCCGGCAAAGCCGGATTTCTCCATACAATGCGGGATCGCTCTCGCTCGCCAGGAAGAAATCGACACCTGGATGGGGATAAACGTCTTATAAAAGTAGGCTGAATGGGGCCGAATGGATACAAGCCAGAGAAAGCGAGAAAAGGGGAAACAGAGAAAACAAAATAGGTGACCCCCCTTAACCCGACTAATTTGATGCAGTTGTTCTGGTGGATTAAACTGCAATTACTCTTCCTTTGTCTTTACCCACAGAAAATGGAAAAAGGGGGAGAACGCAAATTTGAATGTTCAGTCACTCATAAGCATTCCTTGACCTCACCTATTTCTAATTATGAGAGTATGTCTCTGGGATAAAAACACACCATCTGAGGAGGAGCACTTGATTGACAACGTTTCTGTAGATAGCTTCTTCAGGTCACTAAATTTATCTTGAAGGGGGGTCGAGGGGGGGGGAGCTTGATGGAGGTCTAGCGAGGAAAGTAAAACATCACTGAATAATTAAATAGATAGACCAACACCAAAAATAACCAATACCCCCTTAAGAAAAATATAATGGGACTAAGAACTTGTATGAGTAACAATGCCTGAACTTATCCATGCAATATTTCTTTTCTGTTGTGTTGTCCTTATTCTGGCTCTGTCTTGAGTCGCCCCCCCCCCCCCCCCCCAAAAAAAAAACATGGAAAAGAGGGAAACAAAATAGGAAAAGTTGGGATTGAGCCGGAGTATATACTGTAGATAGATCGATAGATAGATGTAGAGTAGATATGAACAGTCACATCACAGCTGCCACGTTCCCATAGGTACAGAAAGAATCAATAGTTCGGTGTCAATCCTGTTCATAGATTAAGGGGAGATGGGTAAATTTTCTGGTCCCTTTTCTCCCTCGTGTTTAGCCCCATTAGTTTTGAGATTGTTAGACGTTAGGCCCATTAGTTTGGCGATTTAACACCTTTCACCCCATTTCATTGTAAATGTTTAGACCTTACGTGCTATTTAGGTGTCGATTTTTTTCTGGCGACGATAGCGAGCCTGTTATTTTTAGAGTAACCGGCCTTCGGCCGGTAAGTTTTTCTACCGACAAATTTACATATTTATCTTGAAGGGGGGGTCTAGGGGGTGTTTGTGTAAACTTGATGGAGGTCTAACTACGAAACTGAAAAATAATGGATATATGAATTAATAAACTAAAAAACTAGCCACTGTCCCCTAAGTTTCATACTAGCTACTAATAAACGGAAGGGACTGGAGTTCTCGAAAAGAGGCTCCAGTCCTGACGTTACTCTTGACTGACAGTGTGCTGGCTTACTAATCCAGAAGGGTTTATCGATAGCCTCTGAAGTCCTATTTTAACTAACTAATAGACGTTATAAAGGCCTCCAGCAATTAACAGGTTTTGAAGTGTCTTAATTAGCCCTTTTTAGTACCACAGATCCTTTTTTAAATGCGCCAAATCGTCTAAATATAGCTAGAATAAAACGGGTACAGAAACTGTTAAGCAATGTTAAGTTACTAATTGGGCTTAGCCAGGGATTAGGTGTGGAATTGTGCAGCCCATTTGCTCTGGCCCTTCTTGAGTTACAGAAGCTAGGGATAACTTTTTCCGGACTACCTATTTGGAACAGGGTTAATTACACTTCCCAAATGGTAGATACGTCAACTTTAATAGCTATAGTCTATTTTGAGTAACAGGAGGAAAAGGGTTAAAATTACTGGCCTAGTTAACCCTCTCCGATATATGACGCGATTTTGAGCCTATTGGGGATACTTTAAAGCCTTTGTTACCATCAGGGGTATTTAGAAACCTTTAGTTTAGTTACTTCAACCTCTGCAGTTGTGGGCAGAAAACTAAATTTGGAGAGGTAATTATAAGAGTGAGAGAACTCTATTTCTTATTGCTAATCTAGCCGTCCGGCTGGCTCAGTTGATAGCGTGCCTGATTCCCACCTTGAAGGTCTCGCGTTCAATCCCCGCTCAGATTGAAAAGTTTTTCTGGGATACAGCCGGCGGTTACCATCTCCCCATGAGCAAGGGGGATGGGTAATGGTCTCTGGTAGACTAAAGAAAGCCAAGCGCTTGCGAATCCTCGAAGGAGGAGAGACGGGCGCTATATAAGTAACCAGAAGATTATTATTATTATTAATCTGGCAACCTCTGTGTCATAAATGCGTGAAAGGGTTAAAGTGAACAGGCTATAAGTACAGTCGGATGCCATAGTCTTTTGCCCACTCATAAGAATTTGTGAACCCCTTGTGTTTTTTGTTTTTGTTATGCAATTATAACTCTTTGAATTGATTTGTGGATAGAACTTTATTTTAAATATATAGTATATATAGTTATTCAGTTGATGTACAGTCGAGGTTAATAAGTGTTGTCAGATATTTCACAAAGTTTCGGACACTGACTAATACTCTGAGGGATGAGCACTTTTCCCAGTAACTATAAAGATACCAATAACACTTGTTGAGCGACATCCACTGGAATCTATGACAACACTTATTAACCTCGACCGTACATCAAATATTCATAAATTGGTTACCAGAGATATCCTTCCATAATTAGAAATATGTGAAGCCTACGGATATTTATGAATGGGCTAGAGACTATGGCATCCGAGTGTACAGTCACGCTAATAAGTGATATCTCGGCACCAATTATGTTTTGATCAATAATTGGTATCAGCCATATTTACACATGATTTATGCTTCTTGAGTGAGATATACAACCATATTACTTCACTTTCCCACCCTATTCAGCATCTGACAGACATTAATACAGCACAGAGCAAGCCAAATGTAATGCCAGCTGAGATGACTTATTAGCGCGACTGTACATTCTGTTTCACGTGGGGGAAATGCCAAGATAAAGTCCCTCATTTATATTTCACATAGATAATCATCAAGGATTTCTGGTAACTATTAACCCCTTGAGGATCATGATGCATGTTGATTGTTTATTCTGGCTATTATTAGACGATTTTATTCAACTTAGGAAGGATCTGTGGGAATTATAAGAGTAAAGACTACAAGGAAGTTGGAGCCGTGAACATCAAAACCAAACAGAAATGCAATAATAATGTAGGTTGCTGATGGATAGATGGTATGGTGAATTGGGTTTTATGTATTTATAAATGTACTACGACCTTATTTTAGATGTAAATGTTGTTACATATCGTTGTTTACAGCTCCAACTTCCTTATAGAACGAAACTCGCAAGTAGGCAATTAACCCTCTGAGTAGGCAATTAACCCTCTGAGTTCTAAATACCCTTCCAAATCTTAAGAAAATCGTCTAATAATAGCGAGAATAAACAGTCAAAAGGCTTCATAATCCTGAAGGGTTAATGTTGAGTGTTTAGGCGTGAGAACCCAAACAGCCGTGATGGGAAAGCCGCCGATAACGCCCCCCCCCCCCCCCCCCCCCCCCACACACCCCCAAACACCCCCACCCCCCAGCCAGGGTTACCAAATCAAGATAGTTAGATAGTAAATAACAGTCGGACATCGCTAGAATAATAATACCACAATCTCTGGTGGTGTCATGGTTTAGATGGTGATGTTCTGGGTGTGGTGTCCCGAGTTCGAATCCCGGGAGGACCATATGCTTTCATTAGTTTATTCACGTGCATTGGGGTTTGTAATTGATGATTAATGTTAAGAACGAGGTGTTACTTATATCACCCTAAAATTCTCAAATGTATAGAATCTGGCTAGAACTCATCATGTCGCTCGATGTAAAAATTTGCCCTCTAGATCGAAGTCAATAACCTCTAAATCTAGCGGGAAAGTAGCTAAGTTGGTAACACTGCGCCCCCTCCCCCCCCCCCCCCCACACCTCGATACAACTAGAAAGGGGAGGGCTTTAGGTGCACTTACATATATATATACAGTATGTAATCTATATCAATTCCACCATTCTTGAGCAACCAGGCACGGGGGACTTAACCTTATACAAATCCTAATACCCAGTTATGAAGAACTTAGTGGTGGTGTTAGCGGTGAGTGTTTGTGGTGAGGGAGTTGCTGTGAGCAGGAAACAGTTTAAGGAGGGATAGTTCACTTTTTGGTCGATTTTGTTTTTCATTTTTGTATTTTTATATTAGTTTCCTTCCTAGACCTCCATCAATCTTAAAAATAACAGCCCCATGATTCCCCTTCAAGATATATTTGTAAATTTTTCGGTAGTAAAATGGCCCGGCCGATGGCCGGTTCCTCCTAAATTACAGGCTCACTATTTCTCGCCAGGAAAAACTCGACACGAACATTCTTAAAATTGGAACAGAAATGGAGTGAAATGTCTTAAAATCGCCAAACTAATCGGCCGAACGTCTTGAAATCTGAATATTAATGAGGCTAAGCATGAGGGAGAAGGGGGCCCATACAAACGACCCATCTCCCCACCCTTTGAGGATTATGACAGTTTATTTGGATTATTATTGGACGACATTTGTAATGAGATGTTTTCTATGTTTATGAAGGAGATGGCAAATAGCGAAGCCTCCTGAAACAAGTGTCTCCCCCAAAGTGGAAAGAGTGGCGGTCGCCATTTTAGTATATTATTATATACTGTATATGCAGGTGCATGGGACTCGTTAGCCTTGGTCGGCTACCCATCTAGGGGAGACATCCTTATAAAAATCCGGGTGGATGGGACTCGTCATCCTGGGTCGGCAACCTGTCTAGGGGAGTAAACCTGATGCAAATCCGTACTGCTTATCTAAGTGCAAGGCAGGTTAGTGGATGGACTAGCCGAACTCCACTGTAGAAAAATAGTGCTAACAAGATACATAGAGGGCCTCGGAGTCGGACGGATCCTAAATTGAGTGGTCAATCCTGTAAGTCCTTCAGTAAACTTGCTCGGGTTGTCCCTCTTACAGGGAATAGGTCCGCTTGGGGGCCTTCTATGTATGGCCACCCTCATTAAGGGGAGTAAGGTGTCCGGCAATAGATGGATAGATAGATAGATTATATATGTGTATGTTTAGTTTATATATTGTATACACATAAATATATATATATATATATATATATATATATATATATATATATATATATATATATATATATATATATATATATATATATATGCTTGTTTTTCTCTTTTATTCTGACGTATTGAAGGGAAGTATGGTGTTCTTGTTTAGTGTAATGAAATTAATAGGAAGAGGAGGTGTTTGTGAGAGTTAGCTGGATTACTCTCTGTGTAGGTGAGACACAAACAGCAACAGTGAGGAATGCCAGACAAATGAAACAGGAATTCTAGCAACTCCTTATGGTCGTTATGGTGACGGTGAGGTAGTGTAATGGTATAGTGCAATAATGAAGTGTAATCCAATATCAATCCCCCTACTGGTGGGATATAACGAATATATAAATATATAGACCCACAAAAATAACCACCTAATGTTAGTGTAGCACGAAAGGTCTTAATATACACAAAGAAATAGGGCGAAAGGTCTTAAAATCACCAAACTAATGGGCCGAATGTCTTAAAATTTGAACACTATGGGGCTAATCATGAAGCAGAAGGACAAAAGAAACTGGCCCATCCCCCCTTAACTCGCCTAATGTTAGTGTAGCAGATATCTTTAACATTTATCCCCTCCCTCTTTCTACAAGGTTGTATGCGCCACCGGTGTGGCATCCCAGAATTGTGCGCCTGACTGCAGCGACAGGAACCAGGGTGATTGGGTCGAGAATCCCAACAACTGCACCGAATTCTACATCTGTCTGGATGTTGACGTGCCTAGCGATCATGCCCTCCCGTGCGACCCGGGGAAAAAGTTTGATGCCGTGCTCTCCAAGTGCGTTCCGATGGGGCCCCAAGAGTGCGAGTCCACCTGCAAGCCGGCCACATGTCAATTCAAGTGTGATGCGAGTGTGTCCGTCATAGGCGACATGTGTGATTGCAACAAGTACCACGTTTGCAATGCGGATGGCACGGTATCGGGAGCCCACTCTTGCCCTTTTGGCTTGGTCTTCGACGGAGACTTTTGTGTACAGGGTGACGCAAATTGCTGCATCAACAAGTACAAAGTTTCTCCCTGGTGTGATCCCGGGGTGATTGAAATTCCGGATCCCAACGATTGCCGCAGCTACTACGTCTGCATCAATGAGGAATTCAATCCAGACTATCACTTCTCCTGCAAGGCGGGCGAGTATTTCGACATTTACCTGGAGCGGTGCGCTGAGGGTACCGAATGCCCCGATTACTGCAACAACGGAGGTGGAATTATATCCACAACAGACAGTATCCCGCCCTCAGCAACGACCTCAACAGACAGTATCCCGCCCTCAGCAACGACCTCAACATCAACTACCACAACTACCACCAAGGGCCCTGGGAGCTGCATCAACTCCTTAACCTGTCCTGGTCCGGGATATTACGCAAAGTGTGACTACTGCTCGCCCGACTATTTCGAATGTCATACTTCGGGAGCAAGTGGTGCAGCCAGGGAGTGTGATGGGGAGCTGGTCTTTAACCCTGACCCACAATACCCTTACTGTATCCTCCCTGGTGACTGTCCCTATTCTCCCTAGTAACTGTTCCTATGCTCCCTAATTACTCTTACTGTATTCTCCCTAGTAACTGTCCCTATGCTCCTTAGTACCTGTCCCTATTCTCCCTAGTAACTGTCCCTATTCTCCCTGATAAAATGTATTTTTTAGATTAAGGGGGGATGGCGTATTTATTTGCTATTTATGTATTTTTTTAGTTTCATCCCTAGACCTCTAGCAAGCTTATAAAAAGCACCCTCCCAAGATCCTCCTTCAAGATAAATTTGTACATTTTTCGGTAGAAAAATGTCCCGGCCGAAGGCCGCTTCCTCCCAAATTACAGGCTTGCTTTCGCTCTCCAGGAAAAATTCGACACCTAAATGACACGAAATCTTAATAT
Source organism: Paralithodes platypus (assembly GCA_032716605.1). Classification (NCBI taxonomy): domain Eukaryota; kingdom Metazoa; phylum Arthropoda; class Malacostraca; order Decapoda; family Lithodidae; genus Paralithodes; species Paralithodes platypus. The sequence continues at coordinate 16,495,539 of CM064517.1, forward strand.
TGACAAAGAAATGGGACGAATGGTTTTAAAATCGCCAAAATAATGGGCCGAACGTCTCCAAATCTGAAAACTAATGGGGCTAAGCATGAGGAAAAAGAGGGACCAGAAAAACGCCCTATTTCCCCTTATTCTTACGTTACTGCAGAGTGGCTCACTGTAGAGTGGCTCACATGAAGCTGTCCTCACTGCAGAGTGGCTCACATGAAGCTGTCCTCACTCCATGGTTTACGGCACTGCAGAGTGGCTCACATGAAGCTGTCCTCACTCCATGGTTTACGTTACTGCAGAGTGGCTCACATGAATCTGTCCTCACTCCATGGTTTACGGCACTGCAGAGTGGCTCACATGAAGCTGTCCTCACTCCATGGTTTATGGCACTGCAGAGTGGCTCACATGAAGCTGTCCTCACTCCATGGTTTACGGCACTGCAGAGTGGCTCACATGAAGCTGTCCTCACTCCATGGTTTATGGCACTGCAGAGTGGCTCACATGAAGCTGTCCTCACTCCATGGTTTACGGCACTGCAGAGTGGCTCACATGAAGCTGTCCTCACTCCATGGTTTATGGCACTGCAGAGTGGCTCACATAAAGCTGTCCTCACTCCATGGTTTACGGCACTGCAGAGTGGCTCACATGAAGCTGTCCTCACTCCATGGTTTACTGCAGAGTGGCTCACATGAAGCTGTCCTCACTCCATGGTTTACGGCACTGCAGAGTGGCTCACATGAAGCTGTCCTCACTCCATGGTTTATGGCACTGCAGAGTGGCTCACATGAAGCTGTTCTCACTCCATGGTTTACGGCACTGCAGAGTGGCTCACATGAAGCTGTCCTCACTCCATGGTTTACGGCACTGCAGAGTGGCTCACATGAAGCTGTCCTCACTCCATGGTTTACGGCACTGCAGAGTGGCTCACATGAAGCTGTCCTCACTCCATGGTTTACGGCACTGCAGAGTGGCTCACATGAAGCTGTCCTCACTCCATGGTTTACGGCACTGCAGAGTGGCTCACATGAAGCTGTCCTCACTCCATGGTTTTATATATGGCAGTAAAAGCAGAATCATTAACTTGCAAGAATAATTTGATATTAACCCGTTAATTGATCATATTAATTAACTACTGCATAAGTAACTAGACTCCAAATATAGTTTCTCCATACATAACATCTATAGGGCCAACTGTACCTTGCAATTACCCATCTAAAAAAAAAAAAAAAAAAAAAAAAAAAAAAAAAAGACAACACACACACATATATACATACACACACACACACACACCGACAAACACACACACACACACACACGCACAGCTACACACACACGCACAAACACATACAAACCAGATAACACATTTTTGTCCCAATAAAGTTACTACTGAGATAGTTTCCAATACATATTTGTTTCTGCCAATGAGAAATTCTTTTACTTTCCTAATGAAAACGTCTTTGTTATTTTCCTGGTTCCTGTTTACAATAGTTTAGTCACTGATCAGGTATTCAAATGGAAGTATATTAATTCACGACTCAAATATGCAAATTATGTATATTAATTTGCGTTCACGACTCAAATATGCAAATGATGTACATAAATTAGTGTTCTCGAGTGTACCCAAATATGCAAATTATGTAAATTAATTAGTGTTCTCGACTCTACCTAAATATGCAAATGTATCTCACTTGACATTCACCGGGCTTAAGGGGAGGCTGGCCGTTTGTTTGGTCTATTAAATAATGTATTTATATATATTTTTAGTTTCCTCCCTAGACCTCCATCAAGCTTAGAAAAACACCCCCTAGACCCCCCTTCAAGATAAATTTGTGCATTTTTCGGTAGAAAATGTTCCCGGCCAAAGGCCGGTTCCTCTTCAAATTGTAGGCTCGCTATCGCTCGCCAGGAAATAATCAACACCTAAATGGCACCAAAGGTCTTAACATTGACAACGAAATGGGGCGAAGGGTGTTTAAATCGCCAAACTAATGGGCCGAACGTCTTATAATCTCAAAACAAATGGGGCTAAGCATTAGGAAGAAGGGGGTCCAGAAAAATTGTCTGCCTCCCCTTAATTGTTTGAACCCTGGGGACATTTCAGAGGTTTGACCTGTCTGTTACAATTACACGAGCAGCATCTGATTGTGTCACGTTCGGCCCATTAATTTGGCGATTTTAGCACCTTTCACCCCATTTCTTTGTCAATTTCAAGACCTTTCGTGCCAATTATTTAAACATCCATCATCACCATCATAATCACTATGGATATTTCACGACTACCAAAACCATCATCAGCATCACCACAGCACTATCTCTCTCTCGCTGTCGCTCTCTCTCTCTCTCTCTCTCTCTCTCTCTCTCTCTCTCTCTCTCTACCAAATGATCGTCAGAATTGAGGAAGCAAGATGAAGACATGTCAATTTACCGCCAGCCTTGATAGAACCGACTACAGTATTCCCCAGGGTCTCATAACATGGGCTGGGTTTCACTAATATTTCACAGGAATGTCTGACCTTGACCAGAAAGGTAACACCAAGTATTCCTTAAGGCAAGGCATGCTTTTCTGACACTTTCCAATCTGTCCAATGTATACCGGTAATATATATATATATATATATATATATATATATATATATATATATATGGAGGTTAAATCACAAATACGTGTAATCAAATTATTTTGTATAGCTCGCTAGGAAAAAAATAACATTGGAACACCAAGCTTTCGTCTATTCTCTCCAGATATATTCAGGGAAATACAAGAAACAATTAGTTCAAATGTATTAGTTAGTTATAGTAGGACTTCAGAGGCTATCAACGCTATTGGATTATTAAGCCAGCACATTGTAAGTCACGAATATCGTCAGCCTCTCTGCGAGAACTCCAGTCCCTTTAACAAAAACATGGGGAGAGTGAAGCTTAAATACCGTCCTAAACAATCTGTGAGTTAACACTATCTGGTGCAACGTCTCGGGGGTTATTATGATATTCTGTTACATGTTATTGAGGGTTTTAATTGTTTTAGCCATTTTCGAACAATGTGTTTTTAGTTTACCCCCTAGGCTTAAAAAAAAAAGGCCTCTCCAATCCCCTTTCAAACTAAAAAAACGTCCCCCAGACCCCCTTCAAGCTAAATATGTACATTTTTCTTTAGAACAAATTCCCGGCCAAAGGCCAGTTTCTCCCAAATTGTGAGGAACGCTATCGCTCGCCCAGGAAAAATCGACACCTTATTGGATTGAAGCATCTTATAATCGCCAAACTAATGAGGTGAAACGTCTTAAAATCTCCAAGCTAATGGAGTAAAACAGGGAAGATCTAAATTGGCCCGCCCTGCAACTAACAGGGTTAAACTAGCTTAGGGGAGGTGTGGTGGAGTGGTCTTGCTACTGGCCTGGTAATCCAAAGGTCCCGGGTTCAAATCCCGATGTATCAATGGGAAGATATTATTGGGATGGAATTTGAGCTGTACCTAGTATCAGTGCATTACCACAAGCCCACCGAAACGTCAATAAAATACCCTCATTGTTCCCTGATTAAATAGCACTGTATGAATATTCCCATATTCAAAATATGCTATAGGTGTGCAATGCCTGGTGAGTTATCTGCTCAACAGGTGGCGTTGTGTGTGTGTAAGTGTGAGAGTCCGAGTGTAGGGGGTGAGACAGTGAAGCACGGGAACGAGATGGCTTCAGAGATGGGGTCGTTTCGGGCCATGAGTGAGCACCATGCCTCGTGTGAAGGCAAGATTGCAGGTGCTCGTTATACTCTACGTGCTTCACATGTCTCACTCCCTAGACTGGAACAAGACCTCAGGGCTTCACTGTTCATTGTAAAACGGTGAATGTTAAGGCTCTCAGCCTATGCCTGAGAGGAAGTAAGTTGGAATATAGAAGAAAAAAAATATATATATATACAAACAAGGAGTGCTGCCATCCTACTGCCTTTTGCGATATTTTTAGTAGCATACTTCTTTTGCATACACAATTTAATGTCTTACAAATTGTCTGGGTGTCTAGAGAGGTAAGAATTTCTGGTCGTTCAATGGTGTATTGGAGGTGAACGAAACTAAATGAAGCACGAAGGAAAGAATATACGGAGTGTTATCTCTTATGGGGGATTAAGAAACCAAAATAATGACATAGATTGACCGGTTCAAACAAAACCATCCCATTTCCCTACAAATTCCATGGCACTTTTTTAGATATTGTTCCCTCCCATAAATATTTGGGGGTCCACATCTCAGCGGACATGAGGTGGACCACTCACGTTAGCATCATCAGAGCAAAGGCTAATAAGGCCCTGCATTTCCTGCGCAGGAATCTCACTAAGTGTAACACAAACATCAACATTCTAGCATTTAAAACACTTGTTCGGACACACTTATCATACTGCGACACCGTCCGGGGTCCAGACACTCATAACAACATAAATATACTAGAGGCCATACAAAACAAAGCAGCAAGATGGATGAGACGTGATTACAGACATACTAAATCTGTCCTTTTGCTCAAACAATAGACATTAGACTAAACCCACTTGCAACAAGAAGATAAATACACAGACAACAGAATCTACCGTTCAAAATACCTGCCTAGTTACCTACTGTATAGGGTGGTGCAACTGATACATAATAATATCATAGTTACCCTGCATACGATTTCTTTAACGCCTGAAGAGCGGGTGGGTCGATTACTTCTACTACCCGCCAAGCGGGTGGTTTTACCCTAAATGGGGTTGTTTCCGTGCTCTTTTTGTTTTCGCAATTGTACTGTGGAGTTGACACTCCGTATATTCTTTCCTCAATGCAGCTAGGGTTGTGACGTCAGTGGGAAGCTACTGCGCATGCGCAGAATAGAGACAATTTGAACAGGAGGGATTGGGAATTCCTTCACTGTATTTAGGTACAAAATACGGCAAAGTCCAATTGTATATTATTAATTATGTTGCAAATAACTGTTCTATGGGTCTTATTGTTTCCGTGAGTGAAGGATGGGGTGGGTAGGGCACTGATAAACACGAGAAATAAAACATTTAAGAGCAGCGGTTCCAGTTGTTTACGTTGCCGCAGAGTTGCCGGAGTGTGTCCAGTTGGGTCGGTTTATTAGACTTCCTGCCTGGCTCCTAAAATACAGGCTCGGTATCGCTCGCCATGAAAAAAAATGACGCCTAAATAGCACGAACGGTCTTACTATTGACAAATATATGCGGCGAAAGGTCTTATAATCGCAAAATTAATGGGCTCGACGTCTACAAATGTGAAAACTTGGCTGATTTGAGCGATTGTCTTGGCACCATTCAGCTAGGAAGAAATTAAACCTTTATACCTGCTATACCACATCCAATATATATATATATATATATATATATATATATATATATATATATATATTTCCCCCCCCCCCCCCTCCTCCGGTACACAAGACAAATTAATTGTCGGTGGGTGGGGGTTGGGTGGGGGGAGGGTTAATTACCGCCCATTGTCGGTACTAACGAGGCCGTCACGGCCACCACCTCCACCACCACCCTACCTTATGTCACCTGATAATTGGGTGTGTGATCACCTGTCCGAGTTAGAGGTGTCGGGATGGGTCGCCAGCATTATGATTATTAGCGGGGAGGGTATTAGCTAGCTGGAAGGGAGATCGTCACCCGCACGCACACACACACACACACACGCACACAAAGGAATTATTGGCTGGGGGGGGGGGGGGGGGGGGGCGGGCAGCCAATCAGCCAATCATAGTCCATGAACCAGAGAGAAGATCAGTACCATCCACGCCACGTTGGCTATAAAACAGTTGTTTGAACCTGGTACAGAGTTGTTACCAACCCCCTGAAAGTGCCAGTTATTGTCATTATTGAGTATTTGGAACCCCACTACTTTTTGACGAAATTCTGACGGATAGCAACAACAGATGGCGTTAGCGTCTAGTAGGCCTTAGGGCAAGCTCTTGGGCATTTACTGTATAGAGTCTGGTTCCTGACCACTTATTGCCTCCTGGTACACGAACTACAAATGTGCATTCTCGGTCCTTTGCAGACAAAGACAATCGGTTTTGCCATTGTTATAATTGACTTTCTATTGCAAAGTCATTTAGACCAAGGTTGGAGTAGAAGGAAGGGTTCAATGTATTCAATGGTATACAATTGTTATGTGGTATTTATCAAGATATAGTTTCTAATTTTACCAGGAATGCCTGAATATGTTAAAAGCCGAACTAGTGATCAGCTTCCAAAGCAACACGAGACAGCTACTGGATTTGTGAATGACAAATCAGTGTTTGTTGTGCTCTAAGTCAATCAGTAATCTTCCATTCTTCCACTGGCATGGTCTGAAAGCATTTTTGCTGTGACATATGCAATATTGATTGATAATTTTAAGTAAATCAGCTGGTAAATAGTGATTTACCCTGGCTCTGGACACAAATCAACTCGTTCCCTGGTCTTTTCGCTATAATACACGATTGATTCTTTAAATAACTTGAGTAAGCAAGCCATAATCAACCATATCATAGCCTACGCTATTTTAAATTGGGATAGGCCTATGCTTATCCTCTTATTCCGACAGTAATAGTAAGAAATCATGAAAGAAAGGGTCGGTGATGTCATTTCCCTGAATACCGATTTTCGTTTATATTCCACTCCTGTCATTCACAGGGAAATTGAAGAACCTAATCAATCTAATTTGAGATAAGGTAGGATAGTTGTCCTCTCTGATGATGTATGGATCAATTTTATTTGTAGTCGTTGGTTTAGTCCAGTGGAAGAATGAAATGTATTTTCATCGAAAAACAGGATGAAATAAAGTATATTGAGTATGTTGTTTTTATTTGTCCTTGATATATATATATATATATATATATATATATATATATATATATATATATATATATATATATATATAGCCTACAGCTAAGGCCGGCCATATGGTTAGTGTGCATTATTGCATGGAATGCAATTTATGTAATACTGAAATAGCAATTAATGCATATATTTAATTTATTTTAGTTGGTGACGTGAGTTCAAACAATCTTTTGCAGTATAATATATATATAGTTCGTTCATGTCAGAGAACATTACTGTTTAGTACATATATTGGTATAATCCTGTGTAGCGGGTGGGCCTATACATATATCTTAAGAACTTGGTAATGTTACAATATATTTTTACATATACATTCATAAATAGTCCACTAATATACTAGGTTAGGTTAGGTTAGATTTTGGTTAGGCTAGTTTAAAGATATTGTTCAATGTTTCTTAATAAATAGGCATCTCAAAAACAGTTTCCCCCGCTACACATGATCTTACCCATAGATGTTGTAACAGGATAAGTTAGAGGCTACATAATGTAGGTCTTGCTATTACGTCAAATGTGTGATTACTATACAGTACTGTGGAAGGCACTAATGAAAGAGAAGTGCGATCCCGTAGACTTTTTTCCACTATTAGTTTTGGATAGCAACAACAGATGGCGTTATTTTGTGGTGGCATTTGGCAACCTTTAGGAGCACGATTGTATTAGTACATTAGATAGGGAGGTTACCCATCTCCTGGTAAGTATATAATCTCTGATCTCTAGTGGGTAGGGGTGGGAGGGGGGCCTTTGGTGGAACAGTTGTAATCCTATTGCCACCGAAGACGCACGCACTTTGATTCAGTTGCGCACTAATCACATTTTCAAGTTATCGGAGATCTGGAAAAGGGGCTCCTGTCCTGACGCTATTCTTGACTTACAGTGTGCTGGCTTAATAATCTAGAAGGGTTAATAGCCTCTGAAGTTCTATTTTAACTATTTTAACTAACACAACAGTTAAGGCAGTGTCACGCGAGCGATTTTCCCGTCAATGTTTACAGGCAATTGTTGTCTGTCAGTTTCAGAATATAAGTTCTGTAAGAAAAAACTTGCTCATCGAAAATTGATGGAAAATTGTTCGTGTTACACTGGCTAAAACAAGCGCCGGAAATAACCCAGACCTTCAAGACTAGAAAACACAGTGACTATATATACAGGGGGCGTCACACGGCCAGTTTGTTCGTTTTTTTTTCTGGCTAACATAGTGCATCCGATTTTTGCTGTATATATATATATATATATATATATTTATATATATATATAATAGGACTTCCTGAGTCATGGACTGCTTCGACTGGGCTTCTACGCCATATTCAAGACATCTGAAAGCTGAACACAGGTCAGTTTGCAAGCTTATTGTCAAAGTGTTACATAATAATTTATTCCAACACATTATTTGCCTGCTATTGCATTTATTTAGCTTCTCATATTTCCAGTGTTTCTTGTTTTGATGATATTATATTTGACTACTACTTTTGTATTTCTATCGATATAAATTATGAAGAAAAAAAACATGTAAAAGCAGTTCCTCCCACAACTTTTTACTGCATTATATATATACCGGTATATATATATATGTGTGTGTGAGTGTGTATTTTGAAAGCGAACTAGTCTAAAACTGTTGGTGCCGATTTATCATCTCCTCTATTTTCGCTGTTAACTCAATTTCCGTTACTCCTACCCGTGAAACACAATGTACATCCTTGGCACTAGTCCATTACCTACCAATATGTGCTCAATACTTCGTGTTAGAGGCGCCTGTAAGAGTAAAGTCCGTGATACATCGCCACTTCGTATGCTCGTCGTCTCTCAGGTTTGTTGACTACCTAGCTGGTCTCAGCAGTTCGTTCATACCAACTCGCGCGCGGGATTATCATATCTCAATCTTGGTAATGCCCCCCCCCCCCCCATTAACCCATCGTGGATCCATTCGTATCCCTAATTATTCCCCCTTGAAAAATACGAAAATTCGAGCCAAATATTGCCTCGACTTCGTACGATTCGCTTACTTTTTAGGTAAACTAATTTGCCTACGGTATGCTTGGGTAGTTTTAGGTATATCTTGTGGTTCGCCTTCAGTCGTTTGTTTACGCTGAGGAATGGGTGACGATCAAGTGTGGATCGACCCAGCTTTGTATCTCACGTATTGGGTCTAGGTTAGATTAGGTTAGGTTCTTTGGTTAACCCTTTGAGTACCAGCGACGTTTGTTATATTTTATTCTAGCTATATTTAGACGATATTATGCAGCTTAGGAAAGATCTGCGGTAGTTTAAAGGGTTGGTTGAGATAGTTTGAAGCCTTTATATTACTAGAGGTCCTTCCTAAACTGAACACAACTGTCTAATAGCTGCCCGAATATAATGGAAAGGATGTGACCGGTACTGTAAGGGTTAAGGGCGGATCTCCACTTGAGGGATTTTTTTCTTGACCCCTTTCTCCCTCATGTTTAGCCCCATTGCTTTTGATATTATAAAACGTTTGCCCCATTAGTTTAGTGATTTTAAGAACTTTCACCCCATATTAACTCTCCATTTCTACTTATTTTCATTCCAATCCTCTTCAGTCTGTTCCAACATTCCCTTCCCCATCTACTCTTCTCGCTTGTCCACTCATGTACCTTCCTCACCCACGTCCCTTCCACCATCTCTCCCAGTCTTATCTTGAACTTTATCTTTGCCTTGGACACTCTTTCCTCGAAGGTGCTCCAGTCCATCTCACCTCTAAGTACCTCGTCTGAGGAGGAGCACTTTATTGACAACGTTTCGCAGATGGCTTCTTTAGGTCACTAACAGACGCTAGTGACCTGGAGAAGCTATCTGCGAAACATCAATAAAGTGCTCCTCCTTATATGGGGTTTATATTAATTCTGTCAACCTTTCTAAGTTATTCCAACATTCTAATCGCCTCCACTGCCGTCCATCTTTTAGCACGTAGTCCCAGTCTACCTATCCTATTATGTACTCCTTCTAGTGTCTCAACTTCTCTTCCTGTGCACCCTATCGCTTCCATACCATACATGATCCCTGGTACCCCTAATCCTTTCCATATGCCTCTGATTACTTCGTATACATTTGCCCTCTCTTTCACTGCATTCAACAATCGTCCCCACATCATATTCGCCTTAAAATAATAATAATAATGATAATAGTTCTTAAAGTTAGCACATGCTAAGCCAGCTAAGGATAGCCCAATAAGACCGATTAGGCGTATTTCCATTGGGGTCCTGTACTACTACCCCATCCCCTTGCTCATGAGGGACAGTAACGACTCAGTGCTTGTGAACAATCTTTAATGCGCCGAGCTTCGGAGCGATTCTGGAACCTTCTGGGTGGAAGTCCAAGACGCTAGTCACTACACCAGCGAGCCATCTTCGCGTTTTCATTCATTTCCCTCTCAAACCCATCTACTCCCACTATCACTCCTAAGTATTTATACTCATTCACCACATCCATTCTCTTTCCCCCAAGCAACCATTCTCTTTCCTCCTCTTGCTCGCCTCTACCCACTAATTCCATGCTGGAAAGTGAAGATCCCAAATATGAGGCTGGCTATATTTTACGGCTGGCTATATTTTACGGCATCATTGCAACCTTACCCACAAACTATGGCCCAAACTTTTGAAATACAATAGGAAGCTTAACCCTTTCGGTACCGGTGATGTCTTTTTATTTGATTTCGGATACATTTAGACGATTTTTGGAAGCTTAGTTAGGATATATGGTAGCTAAAATGTTTAATAGAAATAGTCTGTGACCTTTTAATGGGTACACATCCTTCTTATGCTGAATAAAAGTGTCTGATAGTCGCCAGAATATAATGATAAGAATGGCACTAGATTAATATTGTAAGCATATAAATGGTGTGAAACTTCTTTTTATTAGACTATTATTAACAAGGATATTATTTATGGCATTAGATTAACCAAAACATCAAATTTAATTATAAATGTACCGCATTAGGAGGTTAATGAGTTTCGTATTTATTGATAGCGTTAATTAAGGATTTAGAATAGGCTACTATAATTCTTAAGTACAAATAAATAATACAAATAATAATAGGTGAAAAGATAATACGGATTCGTTGGCCATTATTATAGGCATATACTGTATATAGCATTGATACTTGTATACAGCACAGTAAATTTACAGTATTACGAAAGCTTGAGCCAAAATGTTTGAGATATAAGGATGCAAATATATCCTAAAATAAGCCGACACATAAATATACCCAAATTTAACAAACAAAAAATACAGGCTTATAAAATACGGAAGGAAAGTTCATGCCTAAATAGAGTAAAAAAGAACCACAAGAAAAACAAGAAGATAATTAAAATATATACATATGTATCCGACAAAAGAACTCATAAGAGAGGCCAAGGCTACACCACTTAAACAATAAACTTATTTTTCATCCAATGAATCTCGCCAACCAGAAATGCCTTCTGCCTATCGTAATCAATTTTTATCTTCTTCATTTCGCCCATCATCCGTTGACGAGCCCTGTTCAACTCCTGCTCCTTTTCCTCCTCCTTAGCCCAACGTCGCCTTTGTGGTGCCACATACATTTCATTCAATGCATCGACCGCATCCTTGACTTTGTCCTCCGGACCCCGGACACGCACCAACTCCGAAGGTTCCTTGAAGATCTTGATCTGCACCCCGAAGTACGACTGTAGTGCCCTGACCCGTAGCCCAGCTGTCCCGATCAGATGGCCTCGCTCATCAGGAGCAATGTCAACTAACCGAGTCACATACCTCTCCTTAGGGGCCTTGTTATGGTCCTTTTGGGTCACTCCTTGCAAGTAGTTTTGACCTTTGAATGCAACCGTGTCCTGGGTTGCATCCATTTTTTCAGATACCAACTTTTTAGGAGCAGGAGAATCGCCCCACGATTCCTTGACAGATCGTGACCAATTCTTCATTATGATTTGTATATATTTTAATTTGTAATTGTTAAAATAACTATATATACACTCGTTACGAACTTGCGCAACTCGTTAGGAATGAACTGCACTGAGATAGGTCACCAAATACGTAATCACAACGTAATTCACAAGAGGAAATATAAAATGATGTGTTTCGTTTCAAGTGAAGTAGGTGAATGACAAGGCTGGTTAGCTCGATCCCAACCTAAGTTCCTCTAAATATCTACATCATAGAAAGTCTGTAAAATGTCGGTAGAAAGATTACAAAGAGTAAAGGTAATTCACAATTAAATGTTTATAATATAATGTGTATATTGTTTGTATAAATAGGAGTAATTAACATAAGATATTTCTACAAAACCATATTTTATATAATAGTTACTCCGGAGAAAGTATAGTTTTCTGTAATTTGGTAATAAAAGAAAGCGTATATTAATGGGTAACTAATATTTTTTTAGAGACACTTCCAATTACAGTATATAATTATGTGCTCAGGCATAAACACGCACCTACACTCACATATACACACCCCTTCACCTACATCGTTCCCCAACGTGTTGGGGCTAGTACTGAAGGGAGAATAAGTAATAACAATTATAGCTTAATTGCGTAGGCCAGAAATTGTGACCTTTATCCACTGTAACTCAAAAAGTGCTCGAGAAATGGGGTGCAAATGTCCACATCTGTTCCTTGGCTGACCCTTCCTAAATGGTAGAAATATTAGCTCGATAACTCTAGTGAATTTGTTTTTAAGTATGAGGGGTTGAGGTCGAGATTTTTGGCCCCATTAAATGTTCTTTCCTCTCACTAAAACATTAGGCTTTCCATAATGCAGTTGGGTCTGAGTACATGATTAGATTGATATCCAGAATTCGAAAATGGATATTAAGACCTTTCGTGCAATTCAGGTGTCGATTTTATCCTGGCGAGCGATAGCGAGCCTGTAATTTAAGAGGAACCGGCCTTTGGCCGGGACATTTTACTACCAAAAAATGTACAAATTCATCTTGAAAGGGACTCAAGGGGGTGTAATTTAAAGCTTAATGGAGGTCTAGGGAACAAACTAAATACCGCCCCTTAGGTTAATGACAAGGGATGAGGGGGTAAGTATGGAATAACTAGGAACAGTACTAAGAACACTTATTACCTGGTTTGTAATAATAATAATAATAATAGTTCTTAAAGCTAGCGCATGCTAAGCTAGCTAAGGATAGCTCAATAAGGCCGATTAGGCGTATTTCCATTGGGGTCCTGTACTACTACCCCATCCCTTTGCTCATGAGGGATGGTAACGACTCAGTGCTTGTGAAAAATCTTTAATGCGCCGAGCGTGGGCGCGAACCCGGGCCTTCTGGGTGGAAGTCCGAGACGCTAGTCACTACACCAAGCGAGCCGCTTGGGTTATTTTTGTAGTCCACACACTATAGGTACAAGGGACACATTATAGGTGTTAAGCGAGGGATAGTCTTGTATCCAATGTACACTCGGATACCATAGTCTCTGGCCCACTCATAAATATTCGTGGACTTCACCTATTTCTAACTATGGAAGTATATCTCTGGAAACCAACTTATCAATATAATTATGTATAAATCAACTACAAAACAATATAGACTATTTATTGATAAGAAAATTCTATCAAAAAATCATTCCAGATAGTTATAATGGCATAAAGAACAACATATGGCGTCCCCAATTTCGTATGAGTGGGCTAGATATTATGGTATGCGATGTACTAGGTCTAGGTTACGGTAGCATTCAAGGAGACTACTGCAGGACTCTTCTTCTTCTTACCTCTGACCGGGTATAGGCTATCCTAGTGTTTACTACCCTATACCCCTTTGAAAGGACATTAGCCTAACCTAACAACCTTACCTAACCTAACCTAGTATTATAGGTGGGGGCTGCCGCCCCCACACCCCCGCTTTGACTTAAATTTTTGGTGCATTTGTCTGTGAAGTGGGTATTTTTCAATTTGTTGATAACGAAAATCCTCCATGCGGACTATATGGAGAAAAATATGGCGAATCTATTGGTGCCTATTTTCCCTAATAAATTGTTTCTCATAACGTCGCACTAGTGTCCTTGAATATTATCTAGGTTACTAGGTTTTTATTATTTTCAAAACCACTACGTAAAATTGAGTTTGGTCCAAATTATCCTATTGACAAAATTTACGAATGGGTTGCATTTAAAAATCTAGCTAGCCTGTTAGGAGTCCTGGGTGAGAGTAATTATAGGTCCTGTAGGGATTTAGTAATGGACCTGTCGCCTCTGATACGTACAGTCATTGTTGTCTTAATTACCTAGGAGCACCCTCGGTAAAATTCTAGTTTTACACCGGGTACGATTTTTACAAGTATTATATATATTTTTTTTTTTTTTTTTTTTAAATGACCTCCGTCTACGTAATGTGAAAAACCTGTTATCCTCCGTTATCCTCCGGCAAATTGTGGGGTTGAGTGAGTGAAGGAGGGGACAGTGAATGAAGGAGGATACATGTTTTTCATAATACGTGTTGCTAGCCCCAAACTTGTCCTTGTTTTGGATATTTGTATATATATATATATATATATTTTTTTTTTTTTTTTTTTTTTTTTTATGAACGCCATCGGGAATTGAAAAAAAAAAAAAATCAAACAACATTATCCATGATTCTTAAGATACCTAAGCAGGGGTGGGGGAGGGGATGACCTCACCCCCATGACTTCTTGTCATCATATATATTGCCAGCAGGGGACAAATAACAGAACAGCAACAGTAAAAAGAGACGGGATCGAAACCGCGAGCGTAAGACCTATGGTATGTAAACATGACGTAGCCCGAATACTATGTCCTTCCCGATTTGTTTTAGTGATCAATAAAATAACCTCAACACCAATAACAACACCGTTACTATACCACCCTCTCTTAAGGGGAGACGGAACGGGGGTTTTTTTTTGGGGGGGAGGGGGTCTGTTAATTCATGTATTCCTTTATTTCTTAGTTTTCTCGATAGACATCCATCAAGCTTAGAAAAACACCCCTAGACCCCCCCCCCCCCCCCTTCAAGATAAATTTGTACCTTTTTCGGTAGAATAATGTCCCGGCCGAAGGTCGGTTCTTCTTGAAATTTCAGGCTTGCTGTCGCTCGCCAGGAAATAATCGACACCAAAATAGCACGAAAGGTCTTAACATTTACAACGGAATGGGGCGAAAGGTATTAAAATGGCCAAACTAATGGGCCGAACGTCTTATAATCTCAAAACAAATGGGGCTTAGCACGAGGGAGAAAGGGGACCAGAAAAACGACCCATCTCCCCTTAACCTCAACAGTCCATCAGCCTCACCTTAAGGCGGTATCACACGAGCGCTTTTTCACTCAAACATTTATCCTCAACACTGGTCTGGCAGCTTATCAGGTAAACATTAAATATTGTTCTGTCACCTACGTTCACCTATCATCAGTCTAGTTTCCGATACCAGTACAAAATATTCCATAAATGTTTGCCAGAAAATTGTTGATCATTGAATGTTGACTATAAAATTTATCGTGTGATACCAGCTTTAAGCCGGTATCACACAAGAGTTTGTATAGTAAACATTCGATAATCAACATTTTTCTGGCAACATTTCTGGAATATTTTACACTGGTATCGGAAACTAGACTGATAGTAGATGAATTTAAGTAACCGAAATACTTAAAATGTTGACCACCTAAGCTGCCAGACCAGTGTTGAGGGAAAAAGCGCTCGTGTGATACCAGCTTATAAGGTCAACGTACTCCTTGAGCTTACGGTAAAAAAAGATTGAGTGTATATTAAGTTTCGGAGAAGTTGGATTATGGTGGGTTGCGTAACTCTGTGTGTGAGAGAGAGAGAGAGAGATAGCGCATGTGTGTGTGTGTGTGTGTATGTATGTGAGAGATAATGTGTATGTGTGTGAGAGAGAGAGGGCAAGAGAGAGAGGGAGAGAGATAGTGAGAGGAGTGTATGGGATAAACTTCTATGGCTTGATATACCATTACCCGGAATCAGCCTTTGATATACTGTATAGTACTCATCTCTTGGACTGACTTTATTGTCACAAGTAGACTATTTGAAGTAGACTCCAGATTATGAGGAGAATGGAGATATAATAGCCGTAATATAAATATATAAATAAATAAATAAATAAATATATATGTAAATCAATGTATAATCACTAATAATGATAGATCAAAATATAATAAATAAACAAGATAACTAACTAACTAACAAACTAATTAACTAAGCAACTAACTAACTAATATATATATCCCTCTCTCTCTCTCTCTCTCTCTCTCTCTCTCTCTCTCTCTCTCTCTCTCTCTCTCTCTCTCTCTCTCTCTCTCTCTCTCTCTCTCTCTCTCTCTCTTTATATATATATATATATATTAAAATGTAAAACTTGCAAACTAAACAAACCAAAATTGGGACAAGGACATATCAGAGAACTCTGTTAAATTTGACGTTTTAGCTGATTCTTGCCTTTAGTTTACGACATTGATCCCGTACATAATTAATAATATCCATGGCTCATAAACTTTATTACCGTGTATGCTAAACTGGTGGAACAATAAAGAATCGAAGAATGTTACATACGCCAAGAAAACTGCCTATACTAATGAAAACAGGAGAAATATGCCACAAAGTAGAACGAAAAAAATCGAAAAATTATATATATGATAAGAAAACTGCTTATAATAATAAAAACAGGAGAAATAGCTAAATAGAGCTACCGGTACTAGAGTTCATACCACCGTGTCGAAGTCCCAAGTATCTCATTACACTTCGCAAGACGAATGTGTGAGCTTGTATCGCAAACTTCAGCTAATCAAACCCTCTAAAGTTGTGTGGTATAATGAAGAGTACACAAGTAGATAGATAGATAGATAGATAGAGAGATAGAAAGAGAGAGAGAGAGAGAGAGTCAGCGATGTGACACTAACGACCAATACATAACCTTCTTGGTCACATGTGTAATGGGACCACCCTAATATCTCTCTCTCTCTTTGCTTAACCCTTTCTGTACCGCGACGTCATTATTATTTTATATTACCTAGTGTACTGTATATATAGAGGATTTTGTGCAGCTTAAGAACGATCTGTGGTAGCAAAAAAAGTTGAGTGAGATAGTTCGAAGCCTGTTAATTGCTGGAAGCCCTTTATAAACTGAATACAATCGTCTAATAGTAGCCAGTATGTATAATGAATAGGACTTAACTGGTACTGAACGAGTTAATCTATCAAAAAGAAGACTGAGCTATGATGACTGGTTGAGTAATCTTGGTCTATTTTCGTTGGAAGCAGGTAGACTACGAATTCAACTTATTGAACACTTTAAGGGGAGATCGGCTGTTTCTCTGGTCCCCCTTCTTCCTCATGCTTAGCCACATTCGTTCTCAGATTTTAAGACGTGCGCCCCACTAGTTTGTCAATTATAAAACCTTTCGTCTCATTTCTATATTAACTCAAGACCTTTCGTACTACTTAGGTGTCGATTTATTTCGTGGCGAGCGATTCGTGGCGAGCCTGTACATTTTTCTACCGAAAAATGTACAAATGTATCTTGAGGGAAATTAAGACAATTATATAAATATTAATAAAAAGGCAATTATATACGCCCACCCCCTTAATGTAACGTACAGACAGAGTAGCTTCATATTTTCTTAGTTTCGCTCAAAATCCTTCCACTCCCCCCCCCCTCCTTCCTTCCATCCCTTCCAACCCTCCCTCCCTCAGTCCCTCACCCACTCCTTCCCTCCCTCACTCCCTCCTCTCCTACTCCCTCTCAACAGCTTTCCGAACACAACATCACACTAAACCATAATCCTCCTTCAAAGCTCTACTCTCTCTCGCAGGTAAACAAGCCACCTCGATCATATTCAGTAGGACGAGAGAGAGAGAGAGAGAAGGGGGGGGGGGGGGAGAATGAGGTCGAGCTAGTTACAGTGAGTGAAAAAATAAGGAAGAAAAAACTTATTATTGTGGAAAGTGAGAGAGAGAGAGAGAGAGAGGGAGGGGGGGCATGTCGGGAGACCGGGGATGAGAATGAGGTCGAGATAGTTGCAGTGAGTGATAAATAAGATGGTAAGTGAGAGAGAGAGAGTACAAAGGAGTACAAAGGAAATCAAGCAACAACAGGTCTAGTGACCCTTCTAGGCTGCTTGTCCTCCAAAACACTGAGCATCAAGTGTCCAAACAGTGGTTTAGAGTGGGTAAGGGAACATTGGAAAGGGAACTACTGCCCTGGAACTAATGTCTGTGGCAGGATTAGGAAGTTAGTAGGGGACAGATTGGTTAGTAACTGAGGGGGGGATAAAATAAAGTTATTCATTTACAAACGCAGTCAGTCGCGGGTTTGATGCGAGATATTTGTCTACGCGGAGTTTATATGAATCAACGGTGCTGCAGTCTATAACGTCTCGGGGAAGCCCATTCCACAAGTTGACAACTCGATTGAAGAAGAAATTCTTAGATTCGAGTGAGTTAAAAGATTTACCAATAATTTTGCAACCGTTTCCCCGCGTGTTATTAGATTTGTTGATAGTGAAGTACTTACTACAGTTCATATTGTCGATGCCTTTGATGATTTTGAACACTTGAATTAAGTCACCTCTTAATCTGCGCTGGGTTAAAGGAAATAGATTTAATTCTCTAAGACGCTCTTCGTATGGTTTGTTCTTTAGGCTAGGTATCATTTTGGTAACTCTACGTTGAACTCGTTCTAGCTTGTTTATATCTTTTTGGTAATAAGGGCACCAGGATTGAACGCAGTATTCCAGAAGAGGGCGGACTAAGGAATTGTAAAGGGTTAGGATAACTTATTTGGATTTATGCTCAAATGACCTGCCTATAAAGCCAATTATTTTGTTTGCCTTCTTAACAACTTCTGAACATTGTTGACTCGGTTTTAGGTTACTCGATATTGTTACTCCCAGATCGGTTTCTCTGTTTACATTCTTAAGCGGAGTGCCATTCATCGAATAGTTTGCTTTCTCATTTAGGTATCCGATATGTAGTACTTTACATTTATCCGCATTGAAACTCATTTGCCAAATTTGGGCCCAACATGACAATTTATCTAGATTGTGTTGCATATCGTCAACTTGTTCTTTTGAGAGTACGCTATTTGCAATTTTTGTATCGTCAGCAAATTTTGATATTGTACAGGTGAGACCCTCATCTATGTCGTTGATGTAAATTAGAAAGAGAATTGGTCCTAGTACCGATCCCTGGGGTACCCCGCTACTTACAGTGGTCCATTTAGATGCCTTACCGTTTATGACTACTCTTTGCTTTCTGTCGCTGAGCCAATTTTCTATCCATTTCAACACACTGTCTTGTATTCCATGCGCTTTTAGTTTTAGCAGTAAACGTTTGTGGGGAACTTTGTCAAAGGCCTTTTGAAAATCAAGGTATATAATATCTACAGCTTTACTCTCATCGTAGAGGTTGAGGATATCGTGGAAGAAGTCTAAGAGGTTTGTTAAACAGGAACGTTTTTTACGAAAGCCGTGTTGAGTATGTTTAAGTAAGTTATTTGCCTCTAAGTGATTTACCAGTCTGTCTCTTATGACCGTTTCTAGCATTTTACATACAATTGAGGTTAAGCTAATTGGACGATAGTTACTCGGTAGGGATTTACTGCCTTTTTTTAATATCGGTGTTACGTTGGCTAGCTTCCACTGATCAGGCATAGTCCCAGACTGCAAGGATTCATTGAATAGCAATGTCAGTGGTTTGGAGAGCTCATCCTTAGCTTCCTTTAGAACTCTAGGCGAGATTGTATCAGGTCCAGGCGTTTTATTTGCCTTGAGTTTATCTAAACAATTCAATACTTCTCTCTCTGTATCGGTGATATTGCTTAGAACATCTGAATTATCAATCTGAATCGGTGATGGTGTAGGGGTATCACTGAGGTCTTCGGTTGTAAAAACTGATGCAAAGAAGGTATTGAGGGCATTACTCATTTGTACTTCGTCTTTGGTGTATTCTCCATTTTCATCGACTAACGGTCCAACAGTTGAAGTAACTACTTTTTTCTTTCTGATATAACTATAGAATTCTTTCGGGTTTGTTTTACTTTGATTCGCAATATGTAACTCCAGGGTCTTTTTACTTTGCTTAATTAACTTTTTGGCTTTGCGTCGTAACTCTACAAATTTCACCCGTTCTTCGTCATTTTGTGAGGATTTTAATCTATCATTAGCAAATTTTTTAGCAAGCAGACAGTCTGAAATATCTTTATTCCACCATTTGGGCTTATCATTATGGCCTGGACGCCGTATTTTCGATGGTATGCAGTCTTGCACTGCTTTTAGGTAAGTGGTTGTGAAACACTCCCAAGATGTATTTATGTTGTTATTGTTAGTCAGAAAGCTCCAGTCAGTTTCTTTAAGCTTTGATTTAAGTTTATGAAAATTTGCTTTCTTGAAATTAGGGACTTTCTCAATGCTGCTATTTGATTTGTTACTAGTAAACTTTAAAGTGAAAGTTATCGTACGATGGTCGCTGTTACTGAATTCATCACAAAAATTCAAATTCTCTATTAATTCTTCTTTTGTTGCGAGTACAAGGTCAAGCACATTATTACCACGGGTCGGAGATTGTACAAATTGAAAAAGTGAACTCTCTTGCAAGTTAGCATAGAGGTCGTGTCCAGAGTGTGAAGTAAGAATATCGCCCCATTTAGTCACGGGTAAGTGGAAATCACCAAGAATTACGGTATCTTGTATGTTAGTTATTTCTGCAATTTGTTCATAAATTTCACTGTCAGTTTGCAGTGATTGAGCTGGGGGTCTGTATAATAAAGCTAGTGTTATTTTAGTTCGTCGTTTATTATTTAATAGTACGTAAGATATGTCTATATTCGCAATTTGAGGTTTTGACATTAAGACGGGATTAAGACTTTCCTTTATAAAAAACAGAACTCCTCCTCCATTTCTATTGATCCGACTTTTCTCAAACATTGTATAACCAGGAAGCGTATATTTGGCTAAAATGTCTGTCTTCCGTATTTAACCAAGATTCTGTAATGCCGATTATATCATAATGTTCTGTAAACACGATTTCCTCTAGATCTGAAAATTGATTGCGTATGCTACGAGCATTTACATAAAACACCTTAAGAGTATTAGAGTTGGATGTTACTGATTGTGCATTGTCTGAATTTTCAATTCGTATTTGACTTACACTACCCTGCCTGGATACCCCCGGTTGACCCCGTTTTTTGAACGGAAATCCTTGACTGCATCGTTCAGCAGACGACCAAGACGTGCAGCTCCTACTTCATTGAGATGTACACCATCTCCTGAAAACAAAGATTTATCATAGTAAAAATGATCCCACGTGTCGACAAAGCCGATGTCCTCCTCCCTGCAGAGTTTGGCTAGTCGGCGATTTGTACTGGTAGCTATGTTGTAGAATCGGTTTTCTACATCAATCTGGGGAACAATTCCTGAAATGAAGATTCTATTAGATTTTTCCTTGAAGGACCTGATCAGCCGCCGGTACTTGCAAAGTAGTTCCTCTGATCGCGTTCGTTGGACATCGTTAGATCCAACGTGGATGACGTACGTGGTGCTTGCGGGGGCGAGCCTGGAAACCTCTTTCACAGCCGCAACAATGTTGTCCACGCCGCCACCTGGGATACAGAATCGCTTTCTGGTCCTGGGTGCCCTGGCGCAGAACTCGGTTAATTGGCCACGGACCATGGAGTCGCCCACAAGCCGAACTTCTTCCGTTTCCTCTTCCTCGTCAATAGCAAGAATTTTGAAGCGGTTTTGGCATGTTGTCGGGATGACCTTCCTGGTACTGGTACTGGGATGCACATTGTTTCTCACTAACTGAAAGTTGTCCTGGGGGGGAGTGAGAGTAGAGTCATTATTATTTTCTGCAACATCTAAGGTAGCTGCTGGTTTGGGTACCGGTACCGGTACTGTATGCACTGGAATGGCGGTTGACATCGTAGTGGTTTCTTGGGCCGAGGGCACTCCTACGTTGAGTGTGGCAAATTCTTGAAGGGATTCAAGCTTCATAGTCAGGGCATCGATCTTGCGGTGAGCTGCATTAAATTCATCCGCAATCTTCTCTCGGAGCTGGCAAAATCTACAAATTTGGACATCAGTATCAACAAACATGGTAAGGCCAAATTTACCGGAACAACTCGTGCAGGTTCGTTGCGGCGCCATGACGATATAATCACAAAATGGTACAATTAAAGCCTGAAAATCACAAAAAATGTATGTTAGCAATGTGATACAATTAATTCCTGAAAATCACACAAATTTTGTTAGCAATATGATAAAATTAATATGCCTGTAAATCACAAAAAATATGTTAGCAATAGAACACAATTTATGCCTGAAAATAAAACAAAAATTTATGTTAGCAGTATGACACAGTTAAAGCCTGAAAATCACAAATGGACTACAAATTTGTTACAAAATTTACTGGAAAAAAACAAAAAGTGGGAGATGGTTAATATAGCCTAGTGAGAAAACTGGAAAACAGTATACAGTACAGTAACAACAAATATTTGTTAGCAATATGGTACAATTAAGAGAGAGAGAGAGAGAGAGAGAGAGAGAGAGAGAGAGAGAGAGAGAGAGAGAGAGAGAGAGAGAGAGAGAGAGAGAGAGAGAGAGAGGGAGGGAGGGAGGGAGCGGGAGCAGGAGTGGGAGCGGGAGCGAGAGAGTACAGAAAACACTACCACGTCACTACACCTTTCATCCTTCAAAGCTCTCTCTCTCTCATACGATAACAAGCGACCTCAATCATGTTGACTTACACAGACACAGAATTATACAGATACTCAGACCACACAGACTTTGCGGTCCCTATTAGGTGGTCCGGCCTCTCTCTCTCTCTCTCTCTCTCTCTCTCTCTCTCTCTCTCTCTCTCTCTCTCTCTCTCTCTCTCTCTCTCTCTCTCTCTCTCTCTCTCTCTCTCTCTCTCTCTCTCTCTCTCTCTCTCTCTCTCTCTCTCTCTTTCTTTCAACATAAACACCATAATGAGAAGGAGCGAAACGGTGTCAATAAAGTGCTCCTCCTCAAATGGTGTCAATAAAGTGCTCCTCCTCAAATGGTGTTATGTTGTTGTTGTTTTTTTGTTTTTTTTTGTATCTGGACCCCCTTCTCAATCATGCTTAGACCCATTAGTTTTGAGAAATTTAGACGTTAATAAATTTAGACTTTTCGCCCCATACCTTTGCCAATATTAAGGCCTTTCGTGTCATTTAGCTTTCGACCTTTTCTTGGTGAGCGATAGCGAGGCTGTAATTTAGGGAGGGATATTTTTCTACCGAAAAAGGTACACATTTAGCTTGAAGGGGGTCTAGGGGCATTTTTGTTAACTTGAAGGGGGTCTGAGGAAGCGTTATTTTAGCTTGAAGGGGTCTTTGCATTATTTTAGCTTGAAGGGGGTCTGAGGAAGCGTTATTTTAGCTTGAATGGGGTCTGGGCATTATTTTAGCTTGAAGGGGGGTCTGGGGAAGCGTTATATTTTGATTGAAGGGGGTCTGGGGCGGCGTTATTTTAGCTTGAAGGGGGTCTGAAGAAGCGTTATCTTTAGCTTGAAGGGGGTCTGGGGGAAGCATTATTTTAGCTTGAAGGGGGTCTGAAGAAGCGTTATTTTAGCTTGAAGGGGGTATGGGAAAGCGTTATTTTAGCTTGAAGGGGGTCTGAGGAAGCGTTATTTTTAGCTTGAAGGGGGTCTAGGGAAGCGTTATTTTAGCTTGAAGGGGTCTGAGGAAGCGATATTTTAGCTTGAAGGGGGTCTAGGGAAGCGTTATTTTAGCTTGAAGGGGGTCTGAGGAAGCGATATTTTTAGCTTGAAGGGGGTCTGGGGAAGCGTTATTTTAGATTGAAGGGGGTCTGAAGAAGCATTATTTTAGCTTGAAGTGGGTCTGAGGAAGCGTTATTTTAGCTTGAAGGGGATCTGGGGAAGAGTTATTTTAACTTGAAGTGGGTCTGAGGAAGCGTTATTTTAGCTTGAAGTGGGTCTGAGGAAGTGTTATTTTTGCTTGAAGGGGGTCTGAGGAAGCGTTAATTTAAATTGAAGGGGGTCTGAGGAAGCGTTATTTTAGCTTAAAAGGGGTCTGAGGAAGCGTTATTTTAGCTTGAATGGGGTCTGAGGAAGCGTTATTTTAGCTTGAAGGGGGTCTAAGGATGCCTTATTTTAGTTTGAAGGGGGTGTGGGCGATATTTTAGCTTGAAGGGGGTCTGGGCGTTATTTTAGCTTAAAGATGGTCTGAGGAAGTGTTATTTTAGCTTGAAGTGGGTCTGAAGAAGCGTTATTTTAGCTTGAAGGGGGTCTGGGCATTATTTTAGCTTGAAGGGGGTCTGAGGAATCATTATTTTTAGCTTGAAGGGGGTCTAGGGAAGCGTTATTTTAGCTTGAAGTGGGTCTGAGGAAGCATCATTTTTTGCTTGAAGGGGGTCTGGGGAAGCGTTATTTTAGCTTGAAGGGGATCTGAGGAAGTGCTATTTTAGCTTGA
Organism: Paralithodes platypus; assembly: GCA_032716605.1. Classification (NCBI taxonomy): domain Eukaryota; kingdom Metazoa; phylum Arthropoda; class Malacostraca; order Decapoda; family Lithodidae; genus Paralithodes; species Paralithodes platypus. The sequence continues at coordinate 16,519,808 of CM064517.1, forward strand.
AGGGGGTCTGAAGAGGCATTATTTTAGCTTGAAGAGGGTCTAGGGAAGCGTTATTTTAGCTTGAAGGGGTCTGAGGAAGCGTTATTTTTAGCTTGAAGGGGGTCTAGGGAAGCGTTATTTTAGCTTGAAGGGGGTCTGAGGAAGCGGTATTTTTAGCTTGAAGGGGGTCTGGGGAAGCGTTATTTTAGATTGAAGGGGGTCTGGAGAAGCGTTATTTTAGCTTGAAGTGGATCTGAGGAAGAGTTATTTTAGCTTGAAGGGGGTCTGCGGAAGCGTTATTTCTAGCTTGAAGGAGGTCTGAGGAAGCGTTATTTTAGATTGGAGGGGGTCTGGGGAAGCGTTATTTTAGCTTGAAGGCGGTCTGAGGAAGCATTATTTTTAGCTTGAAGGGGGTCTGAAGAAGCGTTATTTTAGCTTGAAGTGTTATTTTAGCTTAAAGGGGGTCTGAGGATATACTTCCATAATTAGAAATAGGTGAGGTCCACGAATGTTTACAAGTGCCTGTACCACCAGTAAACCCCCTATAGGTTGTCTAGACGTGTGACCTCGGGGGATAGGAAGGTAAATGACTCCATCCCACTCACAGACACCACCATAATATTATCACTCAAGAGCTTTTGCCTTCAGTTTTCCGACGGCCTTAAGAGTGGTCGACTCGAGACATAGCCTGAACAGAAAATAATATATACACATTTTTTCTGGCTCCCCTTCCTCATGTTTAACCCCATTTTGTTGTCAATATTAACACTTTTCGTGTCATTTAGGGTTGTTTTTTCACGTGGCGAGCGATAGCAAGCCTGTAATTTAAGAGGAACCGGCCCTCGGCCGGGGCAATTTTCTATCGAAAAATGTACAAATTTAACTTGAAGGACAGTCGTGGGTGGGTGTTTTTCGAAGCTTGATGGAAGTCTACTGAGGAAACTAAACAGATAGTACAAAGATACCTAAATTACCAAACTAAACAGATAGTACTAAGATACCTAAATTACCAAACTAAACAGATAGTACAAAGATACCTAAATTACCAAACTAAACAGATAGTACAAAGATACCTAAATTACCAAACTAAACAGATAGTACAAAGATACCTAAATTACCAAACTAAACAGATAGTACAAAGATACCTAAATTACCAAACTTATACGTCCATCCCCTTTAATGAAAACCCCCCATGAAACCCCTTCAAGATAAATTTCCCCTTCTCCCCCTCTCCCTTCCCTTCTCCCCCCCCCCCTCCCATTTTCTCCTTCCCTACCCCCCTCACTCTTCCTCTTCTCCCCCCTCCCTTCCCTGTACCTTCTCCCACCTCCCTTCCCTGTACCTACCTCTCTCCCCACCTCCTCCCGTTTTCCCCCTCCCTACTTCTCCCCCTCCCTTCCCTGTACCTACCTCTCCCCCCTCAACTTTCCTCTTCCCCTACTCCCCCTCCCCTATCCTCCCTACCCCCCTACCCCCGCCCCCCCAACTCACCCCTTTCCTCCTTCCCTATCCCCCTCCTCTTTCCTCCTTCCATACCCCCCTCACCCTTCCTCCTCTCCTACTTATCCCCTCTCCTTTCCTCCTCCCCTCCCTCCCTCCCCATTCCTACTCCCCCACCCCCCCCCCCCCCCCTCCCCCTCCCTACCCCCATCTCCCCATGGTCCTGAGGGTGGTGAATTAATCTCTATATCGATAAAGCTCACAACAATACCTCGGGAGAAGAATTGGAAAATCTCAATTCCAAAATAATATTCTTCATCCTGTAGCTTCCGAAAAAAATATATATACAATTTTCTGGCTTCAGTATAAATTACCGTGAATATTAAAGTAAATTTCTAGAATATTTTTTCACCAATATATCTCATTCTTTTTACCAAACCCTTTCACAATAGATTTAAGGGGAGAAGGGTTTCTTTAATAGTGGATTTATTCATGTATTTAATATTTACTTAGTGTTCTCCCTAGACCTCCATCAAGCTTAATACAATGTCCCCAATTTGTACATATTTCGGTAGAAAAATGTCCTGGGCAAAGACCGGTTACTCCTAAATTACAGGCTCGCTATCGCTCGCCAAGAAAATATCAACACCTACTGTGAATGGCACGAAAGATCGTAATATTGGCGAAGAAATGGGATGAAAAGTCTTAAAATCGCCAAAATAATGGTTCAAGCGTCTTATAATCTGAAAATTAATGGGGCTAAACATGAGGGAGAAGGGGATCCACAAAAAGCAACTACTTCCCCCGTAAATACATACATACATACATACATACATACATACATACATACATACATACATACGGTACAATAGTTTAACGCCCTTTTCCATTACATTTGTGATATAATATTAACCCCTTATGTACCGGCGACGTAATTTTAATTTTCTTCTAACTATATTTAGACGATGTTGAGCAGTTATAGAAGGAACTGTGGTAATCAAAAGGGTTAAGTATGATAGTTCAAAGCCTGTAAATTGCTGGAGGCCCTTTTTAAACTGAATACAATCGTCTAATCGTCTAATAGCACACATAGAGAGAGAGAACATACAGGTAACCCAGTTTGTTTATATTCCAGGATGAACCTTGAAGTCCAGTAGCCTTCCCAGAACCTCAATACGGTCAACTGCCACGCCCACCCACCCACGCCCACACACGCACCAACCCACCCTCACACACACGCACTCACCCATCCGCGTCACCCAACCACACCCACCCACCCACACATACCAACCCACTCATCGGTTAGAAATACAACATGGCCTGAAAAGGCCCAAAACGGCCACAGAGGACCCGCTAGACTAGGGTTAAATAATAATAACGGAATAAGAAATCTATCTATCTATCTATTGCCTGAGGCCATGATCCCCGAAGGGGTGGCCACGAACGAACGGCTCCCATGCATCTCTGTCCCCAGTCAGTCGACGCTCCTCCTCCCAACCAGCACCGCCTTCATCCATATACTTCCTCACTCCATCCTTCCACCTCTCCCTCTCTGTCCCTCCACCTCGCTCTCGTACACCCTCTTAGTCATTCTCTCGCTTTCCGTACGTTCCATATGGCCGAACCATCTCAAGTTGTTCCTTTTCACACTTTCTAGCAATTCTACCTCCACACCACACCTTCTTACTTCCTCATTCGTCTGTCTATCCCTCCATGTAACTCCGCACGCACTTCTCAAGTAACTCATTTCCACCGCTCTCACTCTTGATCTGAGTCTCTTCCCGAACGTCGATGCTTCGCTTCCGTAAGTTAGGGTCGGGATTACCACACTGTCATGCAAGGACTTCTTCACTTCCATACTGACCACCCTATTTCTTGTTACAGCTTTCAATGTTCCTACGACCCTCTTCCCCTGTTGCAACCTCTCCCGCACTTCTTCATCCATAGTCCTATCTTTACTCAACACACTGCCCAGATACTTAGAAGAGCTGACGATCTCGATAGCCTGACCGTTCAACTACATCTCACACTCTGGGACTTCACCCCTTTCGAAGACCATAACCTTGCTCTTTCCCGCATTTACCTTCATATTCCGGTTTTCGCACAAAAGTTCCAAACTCATTTACCAGACCCTGCAACTCCCATTCATTAATGAAGGCATATATGTGATCCACTGGGATTCGAACCTGGGTTATCACACACAGATTTTTAAACACTCTAACCATTACACCACCAGGACGGTTAAAGGTTAATGCACACGCCTACGACTTATTGTCCATTCTCGAATACTGGATATTAATCTAATCATGTTCATATTCCCAACCGCGCTATGGTAGCCTAATGTTTAAGTGAGAGGAAAGAATATTCATGGGGCACAGATCATATAGACCGGCCTCGCGACAAAATATCCCTGACTGTATAATAACCGTATATTTGTTATCCTGTTACTGTTTTATGTTGTAATGTTAACCGTATATCTTATCCTGTTACTGTTTTATGTTGTAATGTTAACCGTATATCTTATCCTGTTACTGTTTTATGTTGTAATGTTAACCGTATATCTTATCCTGTTACTGTTTTATGTTGTAATGTTAACCGTATATCTTATCCTGTTACTGTTTTATGTTGTAATGTTAACCGTATATCTTATCCAGTTACTGTTTTATGTTGTAATGTTAACCGTATATCTTATCCTGTTACTGTTTAAGGGTTGTTATTCGGGTCTCCCTTCTTCCTCATGTTTAGTCCCATTAGTTTTCAGATTGTATAACGTTCGGCCCATTAGTTTAGCGATTATAAGACCTTTCGCCTCATTCATTTGTCAATATTAAGACTTTTTGTGTCATTTAAGTGTCGATTTCTTTCTGGCGAGCGATAGTGAGCCTGTAATTTAAGAGGAGCCGGGAAACTTTGCTATCGAAAAATGTACAAATGTATCTTGAAGGAGGATGGGGGGGGGGGGTATATTTAGTGTTGGTTGAGGTCTAGGGAGGAAACTAAAAGAGAACAATATAGAAATAGGCAACTACATAATGCCCGGCATAATTAAGGGGGGTCACCTTCATTTTTTTTCTTTCTCTCATGTTCTCTCTTTCTTTGGCTTGTATCCATGTGGCCCCATTCAGCCAACTGTTTTAAGACGATTATCCCCATCCAGGTGTTAATTTCTTCCTGGCGAGCGATAGCGAGCAAGCATTGTATGGAGAAATCCGGCTTCGCCAGAGACATTTTTATATCGAAAAATTTACAAATTTAGCTTGCTGTCAAAACAAAAATATATATATGCTGGCTCGCTACCTGGATGGGGGTAAGCGTCTTAAAACAGTAGGCTGAATAGGGCCGAATGGATACAAGCCAAAGAGAGAGGGAGAGAAAGAGAAAAAAAGCGATGTGCACCCCCTTAAGTGGGACTAAACAGCACTCCACCATATAGGGGAAGATGATTAATGAGGCCGTGATGACGTCATTAGCGAGAGCGGGGGAGAGAGAAGGGGCTGACGTAAGAGGGAAAGACGACATATCATAAGGGCGTCAAGGAAGAGGGATGAAATCAGAAGACGCGAAGAAGGAATTAGACCACACAGGAGCACGACGAATCACGTTTGTGATTGTTTGCAATCAGACGGCGATCACACTAACACTCCCTGGAGGTGACTAGCGAAGCTATCATAACAGTAGGCCTAAATCTCTCCTCTACATTATATTATCATAATTAAGGTTAATTAGCCTCCCTCCATGTTATTTATGTGTCGCAATCTCAATTATAAGGAGGCACACCTATAAAAATCATAGTTATCGTGACCATTTTGCTATATATAACATAAAACAAGCAGCTTGGAGCGCAAGTCTCACAGCTACTTCGTCAGTGCGGTAAGCGTAGCCTAGTTGGTAACGACTTCGCTTTTAAATCTGTAAGCCTATTCGCAAGGGTTCGAGGCTCAATGAGCTAATGTTTTTTTTTTTGCAGTTATTATTTAATTTGTATCGTTATATATTGGTAATGTTTCTATGCCAATGATGTATTGTAAAGGGTTATAACTTGCTGTACAGGTTTTTGAGCGTTTGTCTATATTATTGATTGATTATTATGTTTTTGTATGCGGTTTGTATTTCATTGTTTTAGTTATATATCGGTAATGTTACAGTTGTTACTGTGCCAATTGAATGATAGCCTATATTTTAACGGGTTATAGCCTAGCTTGCTGTACAGATATATATATATATATATACAGTATACATATATACAGTATACATATATATATATATATATATATATATATATATATATAATTATATATATTATAGATAGATATTTTGTACTCGCTAGGAAAACGAAACACAGAGCTGCAAGGTCTCCTGTGTTTTCCAAAACATCTTCCGACACACAGAGAAGAAAGGTTTAGGAGAGATAATTGACTCCCTCCCTCTTTTCTCTAGCTGCCGAAATATGTGTGTGAAGGTATTGAGGAATAAACCTTTACAACGGCACCTCGTATTCGACTTTTCCTATTTTGTTTGAATACAGACGAAAGCTTGCAGATCCTTGGTTCGTGTTCCTAGCGAGTACAAACTATTTATTTATCATGTGTATTTATTATTATTCTCTCTCTCTCTCTCTCTCTCTCTCTCTCTCTCTCTCTCTCTCTCTCTCTCTCTCTCTCTCTCTCTTTTTCATTCTGATTTTGTTCCTTCTATATTTCTCCTCTCTCTCTTTCTCACTCTCACTCACTCACTTACTCTCACACACACTCTCTCTCACTCTCCCACTCACTCACTTACTCTCACACACACTCTCTCTCTCTCTCTCTCTCGCTTTCTCTCTCTTTCAAAGCCCCATCCAACACCTTTAGATCCATTAAAACTTACGCAGCATAGAAAACCTTATATACCTTTAACCCGGCAGCCTCAGGATTAAGGGGGGGGAGGGGCACCGGCTGTTTTGTTTATCTTTCTCTCCTTTTCTTTCTTTCCCTGGTTTGTATCCATTCGGCCCCATTCTACCAACTGTTTTAAGACGTTTATCCACATCCATGTGTCAATTTTTTGCAGTATATGGAAAAATCCCCCGGACACATGTTTCTATCGAAAAATTTACAAATTTAGCTTGCTGTCGAAACAAAAATATATATATATGCTGGCTCGCTACCGCTCACCAGGAAAATATTGACACCTGGATGGGGGTAAACGTCTTAAAACAGTAGGCTGAATGGGGCCAAATGAATACAAGCCAAAGAGAAAGGGGGAGAAAGAGAAAAAAAGCGAGGTGGGCTCCCTTAAACCGGTGTCACACTAGAGCTTTTTCCGGCAATTTTCGATGAGCAAGTTTTGTCTCGTGATATTTTGCGTCTTTTTCACCTTGGTATCGGAAACTAGACTGAAGGGAGATTATGCTAGGTGGCCGATTGCTGATATAACCGAGATTGTGCTAGGTGGCCGATTGCTGATATAACCGAGATTATGCTAGGTGGCCGATTGCTGATATAACCGAGATTATGCTAGGTGGCCGATTGCTGATATAACCGAGATTATGCTAGGTGGCGGATTGCTGATATAACCGAGTTTATGCTAGGTGGCCGATTGCTGATATAACCGAGATTATGCTAGGTGGCCGATTGCTGATATAACCGAGATTATGCTAGGTGGCCGATTGCTGATATAACCGAGATTATGCTAGGTGGCCGATTGCTGATATAACCGAGATTATGCTAGGTGGCCGATTGCTGATATAACCGAGATTATGCTAGGTGGCCGATTGCTGATATAACCGAGATTATGCAAGGTTGCTGAGTGCTGATATAACCGAGATTATGCTAGGTGGCCGATTGCTGATATAACCGAGATTATGCTAGGTGGCCTATTGCTGATATAACCGAGATTATGCTAGGTGGCCGATTGCTGATATAACCGAGATTATGCTAGGTGGCCGATTGCTGATATAACCGAGATTATGCTAGGTGGCCGATTGCTGATATAACCGAGATTATGCTAGGTGGCCGATTGCTGATATAACCGAGATTATGCTAGGTGGCCGGCTGCTGATATAACCAAGATTATGCTAGGTGGCCGACTGCTGATATAACCGAGATTATGCTAGGTGGCCGACTGCTGATATAACCGAGATTATGCTAGGTGGCCGATTGCTGATATAACCGAGATTTTAAGGGGAGATGGGCCGGTTTTTTGGATCACTTTTTCCCTCATGTTTAGCCTCATCAGTTTTCAGATGGTAAGATGGTTGCCCCATTAGTTAGTCGATTTTAAGACCTTTCGCCCCATTTCTTCGTCAATATTTAGACGTTTCGTGCTATTTAGGTGTCGATTTTTTCTCTGGCGAACGATAGTGAGCCTGTAATGTTGGAAGATTATTCTACCGAAAAATGTACAAATTAATCTAGAAGGGGGATCTAATTTTTTTTTTTTTTAATTTGATGGAGGTCTAGGGAGGAAACTAGAAACAAATAATGAATACATGCAAAAATCACCCACAAACTGAACCTAAGCCTGCCAGACTACAATTGCTCGTAAACATTGACGGGAAAATCCCTCGTGTGGTTACATCTGCGGCGGGGATATCGAATTCACAGTATTTTAGTCACAGTATTGAAATCACATCTAAGGGGATGTTATATTATGTATTTACCTATTTTTTACTATTATTACCAGTATATATAATAATTATATAATATATATATATATATATATATATATATATATATATATATAGGCCAATGCATACCGGTAATAATAAAAATAAGTATTCAAATAATATAACGTCCGTTTAAACTAGATTATTTTTGTTTTAGTTTGCTCAGTATACCTCTCGAGATATACAGCTTATACAAAATCATCACAAATACCCCATTCGAGATAAATTTGTCCATTTTTCGGCGGAAATATAGCTGAAAAATGTCCCAACCGAATACCGATTCCTCCTAAACTACAAGCTCGCTATTGCTCACCACGAAAAAACCGACACCTAAATTGCACGAAAGGTCTAAGTATTGACTTAAAATGTGAAAACTAATGGAGGTAAAATTGAAGGAGCAGAGGAGTTCAGAAATAAACAAATACTTAACTAAGATATATTACTCGAAAATGGCCAAAACAAGGAAAATTGTAAATACTACTTAAACCACATATCATAATGCTCCATAAAACGTCGGCCCAGAAAGCGTTAAATCAAGTAAAGCCTGTCATTGGAGCCCACTTTTTTTTATTTTTTTTATTTTGTTATGTTATATATTACTTACTTTTATGTAGACAATTATATGCGCACACAGAAACACTCCTTTTCAGTCACACACACATACACACAGTCCCCCCCCCCCCCCCCGCTCTCACTCTCTCTTACTATCTCACTCATACACTCTCTCGCACACTTTCTCACTCACACATACACACACACCCTCCCACACTCGCTCTCACACACACACACTCACTCCCACATACACACACACACACACACACACTCCCACAACCAATCACCCTCCTCCACACACTCCCACAACCAATCACCCCCCACACAAACACACACCCATTCTCCCACAATCACCCACACACTCACACCCATCCCCACAACACCTTCCGAAGCTTAACATTCATCGTTCGTCAATTATTCAGTTACGGGGTCCCTTCAATTTCCGCCTTCCACCCATCCATCACAATCAGCATCACTAATATACCCGTAAAAGACGTCGCCGGTACAGAAGGGGTTAGACCTTTCGCCCCATTTCTCTGTCAATATTTAGACCTTTCGTGTCCTTTAGGCTTCAATCTCCGCCTTCCACCCATCCATCACAATCACCATCACTAACATACCGGTACCCGTAAAAGACGTCGCCGGTACAGAAGGGGTTAGACCTTTCGCCCCATTTCTCTGTCAATATTAAGACCTTTCATGTCCTTTAGGCTTCAATCACCGCCTTCCACCCATTCATCACAATCCGCATCACTAATATACTCGTAAAAGACGTCGGTAAAGATATGGACTTCAGAGGCTATCAACCCTTCTGGATTATTAAGCCAGCACACTGCAAGTCAAGAATAGCGTCAGGACTGTAGCCCCTTTCGGAAACCCCAGTCCCTTGTGTAGATAATTATGTAATGGCGAATATACAGTATAAGACAAAGCTAAACAGATTACTACAACCAAAATAAGAAATACAAGGAGCTCAAAGTTAGCTAGGAACGAGGAAATATGTAATGCAAAAGAATCGGAAACCCTACGATATAGATTGAAATTTAAGAACCCGCAAATTATAACAAGGTATGAAATGCGAGACAAACTAATAATAACTGGAGAGAAAGCAGAACTCTCAGGTGAATATGAGGAGGGGAAACTAATGCAATGAAACGATAAACCCATGGGAAAATTGCCTACTATAGTTCCTCCCTAGTCCTTGATTTACTGGGTTACTATACCCTATTCCAATTGTGTAGGCCAAAACTCTTGAACATCAACCTCTATAACTCACAAACGACTAGAGTAATCGAGCTAATACTTTTACCACTTGGGAAGGGTTAGCCAGGGAATAGGTGTGAACATTTACAGCCCATTTGCTCTGGCCCATTTTGAGTTTCAGAGCTTAGGGTTTACGATTGCTGGACTACGTATTTGGAACGTGGTATTTTTTATATTTTTTTAGTTCCCTCCCTAGCCCTCCATCAAGCTCAAAAAAACATCCCCACAAAACCCTCCTTCAAGATGTATTTGTACATTTTTCGATAGTCCTCTTAAACTACAGACTCGCTATCGCTCGCCAGGAAAATAGCGACACCTAAATGATGCGAAAAGTCTTAATATTGACAAATAAATGGGGCGAATGGTTTGAAAATCGCCAAACGAATGGGAAAAACGTCATCAAATCTGAAAACCAATGAGGCTAATCTTGAGGAAGAAGGGGGACCAGAAAAACAACCCATCTCCCTTTAAGTTATAATGCTCTTGATAAAAACAACCCATCTCCCTTTAACCCGTGGAGCCCCGGCTAGTTTTGTAATGTTTGCGCACCAGAACCCGGCCGGTTTTCAAAAAATGGTTTTATTCCAGAAACAATAGCGAGGAAATAACAAGGAAAAACCACGAAAAACCGCTCAAAAAGCTTAAAAAATGGTCCTACAGAGCCCCCGAAAACGGATTTTATAAGAGTAAAAAATTGAAGGCAATTATCCCAAAAAACCAGGTTATTGCGTGCTCGCGCGCACGCACGTGGACTTTGAGAGTTTTCAACCATCGGCACGGGTGCGTGGGATACGTACACAGTTCCCATACAAATCTGAGCCCTCTTGAGTGGCTACACCTGAGGTCACGGTCGGCGCAATTGGGGCGACGCGCCAGGCGCGTCTCTGGGGCTGTGCGTTACATACATCGCCGACGCGTCAGGCGCGTCGCTGGGGCTGTACGGGTTAAGTTATAATGCTCTTGATAAAAACAACCCATCTCCCTTTAAGTTATAATGCTCTTGATGAAAACATGATGTGTAACCGAATACTGGCACGTGTTTGATATAATATTTACTTGTTTGCATATATATTTTATTCATATGTGTTTTGTGTACAGTTGGCTTCAAATGTTTCTTTATACCTCCCCTCCCTCTTCCGGTGTGTATATATATATATATATATATATATATATATATATATATATATACCTCCCCTCCCTCTTCCGGTGTATATATATATATATATATATATATATATATATATATATATATATATATATATATATATATATATATATATATACCGGTATATATATTATATATATATATATATAATATATTTATTTATTTATTCATTCATCTATTTACATATTTATGTATTTATTTATATATTTATATAAAAAGCTTAACACCTTCAGCACGATGGCATAAGTATTATCATAATCTGGGTACCATTAGACGATGGCATAAGTATTATCATAATCTGGGTACCATTAGACGATGGCATAAGTATTATCATAATCTGGGTACCATTAGACGATGGCATAAGTATTATCGTAATCTGGGTACCATTAGACGATGGCATGAGTATTATCATAATCTGGGTACCATTAGACGATGGCATAAGTATTATCATAATCTGGGTACCATTAGACGATGGCATAAGTATTATCGTAATCTGGGTACCATTAGACGATGGCATAAGTATTATCATAATCTGGGTACCATTAGACGATGGCATAAGTATTATCATAATCTGGGTACCATTAGACGATGGCATAAGTATTATCGTAATCTGGGTACCATTAGACGATGGCATAAGTATTATAATCTGGGTACCATTAGACGATGGCATAAGTATTATCATAATCTGGGTACCATTAGACGATGGCATAAGTATTATCATAATCTGGGTACCATTAGACGATTTTCTTGAGCTTATAATGTACCTCTAGGAATCAAAGGGTTAAATACGATATCAATAAACCCACGGTATAGTAACATAGAAGGTAGACGCACTGAATTCTTGAACTCATATACATAAAGGCTTCTAAAAAGCACTAAACAGACTTCTATTAATTATTTTTATTTTGTGACTTCACGCTCAACCATGGTACGGTACTAATATAAGATGTAGTTGTCGGAATAACGTTGATTATTCTATAAGCGAATATTTAGTGAAATATTCGTATACCATCGTTTGTTAACATAGGCTCCGCTATAGTGTTCTCTCTGGCCGTCAGAGGGCACCACCGTCCGTTCTTCTCCCCCCTCCCCCCCTCCATTTCGCTTCGTAGAAATCTATGTTCCCTCTAGCTGGCCATATATTTATACAAATCATCTCTCGACATCCCCTAGGCCTTCATACACCCTCACACGCCATCACTGGGTGAAAGTTGATTAGTGTTAGAGGCAAACTACGTGAATTTAAAGGAAGTTAAGCAAGGGATAAACGAGAATCCGTTTAGGCCTAGCTTTTCTCCCGACCGACGAATCGAATATCACCAACACCTTCGAAATATATCTTCATATAAACTACACATATATCAAATAACAATGCTAACATGTAGCTTGGGTCCTACTACAATAATATTATCGACATTACTCTACATATTAGGTAATTAGGTCAACAAAAATATCATCGCATTTCCGCGGTAAAATTTGAAGCGACGTCGACTATATACTACCTCATAGCCGTATATACTGCCTCATAGCCGTATATACCTCATAGCCGTATATACTACCTCATAGCCGTATATACTGCCTCATAGCCGTATATACTACCTCATAGCCGTATATACTGCCTCATAGCCGTATATACTACCTCATAGCCGTATATACTACTCATAGCCGTATACTACTCATAGCCGTATATACTCATAGCCGTATATACTACCTCATAGCCGTATACTACCTCATAGCCGTTATACTACCACATAGCCGTATATACTACCTCATAGCCGTATATACTACCTCTTAGCCGTATATACCTCATAGCCGTATATACTACCTCATAACGTATACACTGCCTCATAGCGTATATACTACCTCATAGCCGTATATACTACCTAGCCGATATACCTCATAGCCGTATATACTACCTCATAGCCGTATATACTACCTCATAGCCGTATATACTACCTCATAGCCGTATATACTACCTCATAGCCGTATATACTACCTCATAGCCGTATATACTACCTCATAGCCGTATATACCCTCATAGCCGTATATACTACCTCATAGCCGTATATACTACCTCATAGCCGTATATACTACCTCATAGCCGTATACTACCTCATAGCCGTATATACCTCATAGCCGTATATACTACCTCATAGCCGTATATACTACCTCATAGCCGTATATACTACCTCATAGCCGTATACTACCTCATAGCCGTATATACTACCTCATAGCCGTATATACTACCTCATAGCCGTATATACCTCATAGCCGTATATACTACCTCATAGCCGTATATACTACCTCATAGCCGTATATACTGCCTCATAGCCGTATATACTACCTCATAGCCGTATATACTACCTCATAGCCGTATATACTACCTCATAGCCGTATATACTACCTCATAGCCGTATATACTACCTCATAGCCGTATATACTACCTCATAGCCGTATATACTACCTCATAGCCGTATATACTACCTCATAGCCGTATATACTGCCTCATAGCCGTATATACTGCCTCATAGCCGTATATACTGCCTCATAGCCGTATATACTACCTCATAGCCGTATATACTACTCATAGCCGTATATACTACCTCATAGCCGTATATACTGCCTCATAGCCGTATATACTGCCTCATAGCCGTATATACTACCTCATAGCCGATATACTACCTCATAGCCGTATATACTGCCTCATAGCCGTATATACTACCTCATAGCCGTATATACTCATAGCCGTATATACTACCTCATAGCCGTATATACCTCATAGCCGTATATACTACCTCATAGCCGTATATACTACCTCATAGCCGTATATACTACCTCATAGCCGTATATACTGCCTCATAGCCGTATATACTACCTCATAGCCGTATATACTGCCTCATAGCCGTATATACTACCTCATAGCCGTATATACTACCTCATAGCCGTATATACTGCCTCATAGCCGTATATACTACCTCATAGCCGTATATACCTCATAGCCGTATATACTACCTCATAGCCGTATATACTACCTCATAGCCGTATATACTACATCATAGCCGTATATACTACCTCATAGCCGTATATACTGCCTCATAGCCGTATATACTGCCTCATAGCCGTATATACTACCTCATAGCCGTATATACTACCTCATAGCCGTATATACTACCTCATAGCCGTATATACTGCCTCATAGCCGTATATACTACCTCATAGCCGTATATACTGCCTCATAGCCGTATATACTACCTCATAGCCGTATATACTACCTCATAGCCGTATATATATTCTTCAAATGCAAAAAATAACAACTTTAGCAAATAGACTAGGGTCCTGTCACACTATATATGTATATGTTTATCCATGTCACTTTACATTTTCGGTGGAAAACGCAATATACTGATCCTGTTAGAACACCATATTTAGCTTGGGAAACGGTACAAGTCATTCAGTGACGTCACGGAGACCCAAACAAGTGACTGTCGTGGTTCCAATACTACCGCCATGCGTCTACCTCCTTATGTTGCTATACCGTGAATAAATCCTCTGGATAACATAGGTCCTTTTTTAACACCACAAAACCGTCTAATTTTAGCCAGAATCAAAAGTAAAAATACGTCATCATGCTGAAGGGGTTCATGCCTATATGAAAATAAAGATAGATAGATAGATAGATAGATAGATAGATAGATGGATACATAAATAGATAGATAGATAGATAAATAATGGATAGTTTAGTTTGCTTGGGTTGATTGGATAGATGTAACTATTATATTAACCTTTTTGAAGATCATGATATATTATGACAGTTTATTCTGCTTATAATTAGACGATTCTACGCAGCTTAGGAAGGCTCTGTGGGAATGAAAAGGGTATAAAGACTGTCTCAATTAACCCTCTGACTTCCATATACCCTTCCTAATCCACATAAAATCGTATAATGATAGGCAGAATATGCTGTTAAAATGCGTCATAGTTCTCAAGGGGTTAAAATTCAGCTGAGGAAACACGTTAGATAGATAGATAGATAGATAGTCATGGATAGATAAATAGATATATAGATAGATAAATAGTCTTGAATGGATAGATATAAAGATAAATAGATAGATAGTCATGGATATATAGATAGATAGATTGATAAATAGATAGGGAGTCATGAATATATAGATAGATACATAGATAGGTAGATAGATAGATAGATAGATAGATAGATAGATAGATAGTCATGGATAGACATAGATAGATAGATGGATCGATTGATAAATAGATAGAGAGTCATGGAGATAGATAGATTGATAGAGAGAGAGAGAGAGATACTCATGGATAGATAGATAGATAGAGATAGATAGTCATTGATATATAGATAGATAGATAATCATGGATAGAAAGAAAGATAGATAGATAGTGATAGATTCATAGTGATAGAATGAGGTAGGGACACATTTAGCGTAATTGCTTGCCGAACAGTTTCCTGGCTTTGAAAATATTTATACATATTATTCTTACTTTATATATTTGTATCATTGTTTCCAAATCCACGTATATGCCACTCAACAAATGTGCTTGAAGATAAATACGGATTGACCATTTCAGTTTAAACATTACAATTATAATATGCGAGTCTTACATATATATATATAGATAGATAGGTAGATAGATAGATTAATGCATATATATATATGTTTATTTATTTAGTTATTGTTTTCATTCGTACGAAGCGTGCACCGATTGCAGATTGCTAAATTTGCAAAAGGAATATGAAAACCAGCGATAAAAATGACGGTAAAAGGAAAAATAAAAATACAGTAGGATATTCATCAAAGAAGAAGAACAAATCCTTAGGGGAAAGAGAAAAGTCCACACAAACCGGAGGGGGGGGGGGGGGGGGGGTTATTGGAGCGGGAACGATAAGGGGATAGGTATTTATTGTGATAGTTTTGTTTTCATGTACATAATTATATATCTAAGTAACACCCCGTTCTTAACATTAATCATCAATGACAAACCCCAATGCACTTGAATAAACTAATGAAAGCATATGGTCCTCCCTGGATTCGAACTCGGGACACCTCTTCCCTATATGTCCATCAAGCTTAAAAAATCAGCCCCTAGACCCCCTTCAAGATAAATGTGAATATTTGTCGGTAGAAAAATTTCCCGGCCAAAGGCCGGTTACTCTTAAAACGACAGGCTCGCTATCGCTCGTCAGGAAAAAATCGACACCTAAATGGCACGAAAGGTATTAATATTGACAAAGAAGTGGGGGGTAAAGTCTTAAAATCGCCAAACTAATGGACCGAACGTATTAAAACACAAAACAAAATAAAAAACAATGGAGCTAAATTCGAGGGCTAAGGGGGGCCAGAAAGATCGGGCCCATCCCCCTTTAAAATCGAGGAAGAGGGAAAAAGGAGGAGAAAACATAGACAAATTGGAAGCTTCGCAATGCTGGTCCCTCGGAGTGTTATAGTTTATGATGCCGAGTGGGTGGTTGGGTGGGAGAGGTGAGAGGAGAGGGAGTGGAGGGGAGGGGAGGAGGAGGAGTGGAGGAGGGTGGAGGGAAGAGAGAGAGGGGGTGGTGGAGGAGGAAGGGTGGAGGAGGGGGGGGGGGTTGGGTGGGATGAGGGGAGAGGAGAGGGGATGGAAGGGGAGAAAGAGGAGGAGGAACTAAGGGTAGAGAGAGAGGTGGGAAGAAAAGAAGGGAGTGGAGGAGGAAGAGGAGGGGTGGGAGGAGGGGGAGAGGATAGGGGATGGAAGGGGAGGAGGAGGAAGGGTACAGAGAGGGGTGGGAAGAAAAGAAAGGGGTGGTGGAGTACAAAGGAAATCAAGCAACAACAGATCTAGTGACCCTTCCAGGCTGCTTGTCCTCCAAAACACTGAGGATCAAGTGTCCAAACAGTGGTTTAGAGTGGGTAAGGGAACAATGGAAAGGGAACTACTGCCCTGAAACTAATGTCCGTGGCAGGACTAGGAAGTTAGTAGGGGACATATGGGTTAGTAACTGAGGGGAGGATAAAATAAAGTTATTCATTTACAAACGCAGTCAGTCGCGGGTTTGATGCGAGATATTTGTCTAAGCGGAGTTTAAATGAATCAACGGTGCTGCAGTCTATAACGTCTCGGGGAAGCCCATTCCACAAGTTGACAACTCGATTGAAGAAGAAATTCTTAGATTCGTGTGAGTTAACAGATTTACCAATAATTTTGCAACCGTTTCCCCGCATGTAATTAGATTGGTTGATAGTGAAGTACTTACTACAGTTCATATTGTCGATGCCTTTGATGATTTTGAACACTTGAATTAAGTCACCTCTTAATCTGCGCTGGGCTAAAGGAAATAGATTTAATTCTCTAAGACGCTCTTCGTATGGTTTGTTCTTTAGGCTAGGTATCATTTTGGTAACTCTACGTTGAACTCGTTCTAGCTTGTTTATGTCTTTTTGGTAATAAGGGCACCAGCATTGAACGCAGTATTCCAGAAGAGGGCGGACTAAGGAATTGTAAAGGGTTAGGATAACGTCTTTGGATTTATGCTCAAATGACCTGCCTATAAAGCCAATTTTGTTTGCCTTCTTAACAACTTCTGAACATTGTTGACTCGGTTTTAGGTTACTCGATATTGTTACTCCCAGATCGGTTTCTCTGTTTACATTCTTAAGCTGAGTGCCATTCATCGAATAGTTTGCTTTCTCATTTAGGTATCCGATATGTAGTACTTTACATTTATCCGCATTGAAACTCATTTGCCAAATTTGGGCCCAATGTGACAATTTATCTAGATTGTGTTGCATATCGTCAACTTGATCTTTTGAGAGTACGCTATTTGCAATTTTTGTATCGTCAGCAAATTTTGAGATTGTACAGGTGAGACCCTCATCTATGTCATTGATGTAAATTAGAAAGAGAATTGGTCCTAGTACCGATCGCTGGGGTACCCCGCTACTTACATTGGTCCATTTAGATGCCTTACCGTTTATGACTACTCTTTGCTTTCTGTCGCTGAGCCAATTTTCTATCCATTTCAACACACTGTTTTGTATTCCATGCGCTTTTAGTTTTAGCAGTAAACGTTTGTGGGGAACTTTGTCAAAGGCCTTTTGAAAATCAAGGTATATAATATCTACAGCTTTACTCTCATCGTAGAGGTTGAGGATATCGTGGAAGAAGTCTAAGAGGTTTATTAAACAGGAACGTTTTTTACGAAAGCCGTGTTGAGTATCTTTAAGTATGTTATTTTCCTCTAAGTGATTTACGAGTCTGTCTCTTATGACCGTTTCTAGCATTTTACATACAACTGAGGTTAAGCTAATTGGACGATAGTTACTGGGTAGGGATTTGCTGCCTTTTTTTAATATCGGTGTTACGTTGGCTATCTTCCACTGATCAGGCATAGTTCCAGACTGCAAGGATTTATTGAATAGTAATGTCAGTGGTTTGGAGAGCTCATCCTTAGCTTCCTTTAGAACTCTAGGTGAGATTGTATCAGGTCCAGGCGTTTTATTTACCTTGAGTTTATCTAAACAATTCAATACTTCTCTCTCTGTAACGGTGATATTGCTTAGAACATCTGAATTATCAATCTGAATCGGCGATGGTATAGGGATATCACTGAGGTCTTCTGTTGTAAAAACTGATGCAAAGAAGGTATTGAGGGCATTACTCATTTGTACTTCGTCTTTGGTGTATTCTCCATTTTCATCGACTAACGGTCCAACAGTTGAAGTAACTACTTTTTTCTTTCTGATATAACTATAGAATTCTTTCGGGTTTGTTTTACTTTGATTCGCAATATGTAACTCTAGGGTCTTTTTACTTTGCTTAATTAACTTTTTGGCTTTGCGTCGTAGCTCTACAAATTTCACCCGTTCTTCGTCATTTTGTGAGGATTTTAATCTATCATTAGCAATTTTTTTAGCAAGCAGTCAGTTTGAAATATCTTTATTCCACCATTTGGGCTTATTATTATGGCCGGGACGCCGTATTTTCGATGGTATGCAGTCTTACACTGCTTTTAGGTAAGTGGTTTCGAATAACTTCCAAGATGTATTTATGTCGTTATTGTTAATTAAAAAGCTCCAGTCAGTTTCTTTAAACATAGGTCTAAGTTTATGAAAGTTTGCTTTCTTGAAATTAGGGACTTTTTCGATGCTACTATTTGGTTCGTTACTAGTAAAGTTTAAAGTGAAAGTTATCGTACGATGGTCGCTGTTACTGAATTCATCACCAACACTCAAATTCTCTATTAATTCTTCTTTGTTGCAAGTACAATGTCAAGAACGTTATTACCACGGGTCGGTGTTCGAACAAATTGATAAAGCGAACTCTCTTGCAAGTTCGTATACAAGTCATGTCCGGAGTGTGAAGTAAGAGTATCGCCCCACTTGGTCAGAGGTAAATTAAAGTCGCCAAAAAATACGGTATCTTGTGAGTTACTTACATCTGCAATTTGTTCATAAATTTCTCGGTCAGTTTGCACTGATTGAGCTGGAGGTCTGTATATTAATGCAAGTATTATTTTTGTACCTTTATTATTCTTTATTAGCACAAAAGATGTGTCGACGTTCACAATTTGAGGTTTTGACACGAGGGTCGGGTTAAGACTTTCTTTGATATAAAATAAAACGCCACCTCCATTTTTATTTATTCGGCTTTTCTCAAACATTACATAACCTGGAAGTGAATACTCTGCTAAAAAGTCTCTATCTTCTGTATTGAGCCAAGATTCCGTTATACCAATCACATCATAATTTTCAGTAAACACTAGTTCCTCTAAATCTGAAAATTTATTGCATATGCTACGAGCGTTTGCATAGAAAACCTTTAAAGTTGCGGTTTTAGAACTCACAGAACGTTCTTTAATCAATTTTTTGGTTCTGGTCGGATCTACATTTACATTCATGGCTGACATCGGTCCTCGGTCGTTATCCCTGCCGGTTTTGAATTTGGGTCGTGTTGGTGGAGCTTTAGGATGGGAGGAGGAGGTGGTAGGATAGAAGGAACCGAAGAGGTGGAGGAGAAGATGGGGGATGGGGAGGAGGAGGATGAAGGGTGGAGAGAGAGGTGGGGAGAAAATAAGGGGTGGAGGAGGAGGAGGGAGTGGAGGAGAAGGTGGTAGAGTAGAAAGAACAGTTGGGGTGGAGGAGAAGATGGGGATTGGGGGAGGAGGAGTAAGGGTAGAGAGAGGGGTGGTGGAGGAGGAGGGTGTAGGAGAATGTGGAGAAAGGAGTGGAGGAGAATGAGGTTGTAGGATATACTGTATATTTATATATATGCAAACTTACACCGGAATGTTACATGAAACAAAGATGACTCAACGCAAATTGCCGGAACGAGCACTTGTTTAACATTGACTTTATGTCCCTAAAAGCTCTCTCCAGTTCAGAAGAGCGGGTTCATAAGCATTCATGGATACATTTGCATAGCGACAGGGACTCGGTGGAAATTATGTATTTATATATTTATAAATTTATGTATTACTTTATTGTTTATATAATTTAAAACCTGAGTAATTATGCCTCGGGATTATGCCAGGTCGCAGTTATACATAACAAATTTAGTGAGGAATTTTGATGTGCTGGTGAGATACATTAACCCTTTTATTCCCAGCATTGTTTAGGGGAGATGGGTATATACTGTATAATGTGCTGGCTCGCTACCTCTCGCCTGGAAAATATTGACACCTGGATGGGGGTAAACGTCTTAAAACAGTAGGCTGAATGGGGACGAATGGATACAAGCCAAAGAGAGAGGGAGAGAAAGAGAAGAAAGCGAGGTGGGTCCCCTTAATTACCCCTTTTGATTTCCACAGATCCCTCTTAACCCCTTCAGTACCGGTGCAGTCTTTTTAACTTTATTCTGGCTTCCGTTAGACGATTGTATTATGTTTAAAAAGGGCCTCCAGCATTTAACAAGCTTCGAACTATCTCACTTAACCATGATTACTACCTCAGATCCATCTCAAACTGCACAAAATCGCCTAAATATATCAAAACTAAAATTAAAAAGACGTCGCTGGTACAGAAATTTATAAATTCGTCTAATGATAGCCATAATAAACTGTCAAAATGCGTCACAATCTTCAAAGGGTTAATTCATAGCTAAATCGTTTCATTTACATTACACTATGGTCTATTCATAATATGTAGCCTGGCGGACTCTTCCTAAATGGTAAAAAAATTAGCTCGATTACTCTAGCCCTTTTGGAGTTATAGAAGTTAGTGTTCAAGATATTTGGCCTAATTCTAAGTAACATACTATCATTTTAACATATACAGTATATATATATATATATATATATATATATATATTCTATGCAATCAATCAAGCATGATTTTTTTTTTTTTTCTATGTGATTGAGGGAGGCAAAAGGCAGAATTGCCTATAGCGAGTGCCTCCCCCATAGTTGAAAGAGTGACAGGGCCAAAATCAAGGGACGATCGAGCCAAAATGCCTGGACACACGGAGTTTGAAGCAATTTAAGTTATAGGAAGAGGGAAAGACTGATTCTGGGAGAGAGTTCCAGAGCTCAGCTGTTGAGTAGAAGAAAGTTTGAGAGTAACATTTCACTCTTGGGTTAGAGAGTTGCACAGAGTAGGGGTGGGATTGAGTTGCAAGACGGGTACCACGTGCCCTACGTAAAGGAGATGGTATGCACTGGGAAAGCTCTGAGGAACACTGATTATTATAGTAGCGATAGAATAGCGAGAGAGATGCAACATTGCGGCGGAGAGAGAGAGATTGCAGAGAGTTGGTGAGTGGACGGGAGTTAATGATACGAAAGGCCTTCCTTTCAACTTTGTCTAGGAGAGCGGTGTGAGAGGAACCTCCCCACACATGTGAACAATACTCCATACAAGGACGCACTATGCCCCTGTACAGAGCAAGAAGCTGTGTTGGGGAAAAGAACCCCCTAAGGCGGTTGAGCACACCCAGCTTCTGGGAGGCTGCCTTAGCAAGACTGGTAATATGGTCCTTCCAAATGAGAGCAGAAGAAAAAGAGACACCAAGAATATTGAAAGAAGATGAAGGGTTGATTTTTGTATTGTTGAAGAATAAGGGATAGTCCGCTGGGAGATCCTGACGGGTAGATAAATGGAGAAATTGGGTTTTGGAAGCATTAAAGGTAACAAGGTTTTCTCTGCCCCAATTGGAGATAGTATTTACATCAGAATTTAAGAGTTCTATGGCTTCATTACGTTTGTCGTTAAGGGATTGCTGGCTGGGGCGTTCTGTAAAACTAATGGATTAGTGTAAGGTTGAGTCGTCTGCGTATGAATGGATGGGAATTAAGGTACAGTTAAGGAGATCATTTATAAAAATTAGAAAGAGAATAGGAGATAGGACAGAGCCCTGAGGAACACCAGAGTTTATAGGGTGAGGAAGTGAACAATGGCCATCCACAACCGCGGCTATGGAACGGCCGGAAAGGAAATTAGAGACAAAGGCACAGATGGAGGGATAGAAACTGAAGGAGGGTAGTTTAGAAATTAAAGATTTGTGCCAGACTCTATCGAAAGCTTTCGATATGTCTAGTGCAATAGAAAAAGTCTCACCGAAGTCCTGAAAGGAGGATGACCAAGAGTTAGTAACATATGAAAGAAGATCACCAGTAGAGCGACCCTTAACCCGGGAACTGCGGGAAGACTCTAAAGAGTTCCCTCGGCGGACTGCGGGAAGACTCTTAAGAGTAAGGCTATTAAAAAATCCATTTAAAACACCCCCCATTTTTTTTTTTATTTTTTTTTTTTTTTTTTTTTTTTTTTTTTTTTTTTTATTGCCCCTGGGCCATGCCAAATATCACTCCTCCACCTCCCCTCCTTCCCCACTTTCCTCACCTCCTTCAGTTATCACCTATTTTCCCTGTTATTCCCTTATTCTGTGGTATATTTTCGTGCTAACATTAGCGAGTTGCAAGCAGGGCATTGCCATCACTGTTAGCAAGCGAGTGCAAGAGAGAGAGAGAGAGTATCGATCGACAGTCTCTCTCCAGACGTGGGGAAAAGTGGCGGGAAAGGAGGTTGCCTCAGCCATACATTATGTAACTCCCTGCCTGTATCGCCGATTTTGACCATCCAAACGCTGTTTCCACTTGTTTTATTGTTGTAACAGGTTAATACCTTTATAATCAACCTATAATGGGCACATATGGATAAGTATTAATGCTATTTATGGTAAAATAACGATGTTAGTGATGGGAACAGCTCAAATACATCAGCACAGGAGTGTGGTGACTCATACCCCCCATGCGCACTTCAGAGGTTAAGGAAGCCCTACTGGCGATCTGAGAGCAGATTATGAGAAGAGAAATGCTTAAGAAATTGAAAGCAAGAATAGTTTCAAAAACTTTAGAAAGACAAGAGATGAGAGCAATTGGACGATAGTTGGAGGGTTGAGAGCGGTCACCCTTCTTTGGGACAGGTTGAATGTGAGCAAACTTCCAGCATGAAGGGAAGACGTTAGAGGATAGACAGAGACGAAAGAGATTGCCTAGGCAGGGAGTCAGCACGAAAGCACAGTTTTTGAGAACAACAGGAGGAATACTGTCCGGACCATACGCCTTATTAGTGTTAAGCCCTGGAGAGGGTAGAAAGTACATCTTTAGAAGAGATTAGGATATTAGGCATAAGTAAGAGAGAGGAGGGTGGAGAGGGAGGAATAGCACTGGAATCATCCAAGGTGGAGTTTCTAGCAAAAGTTTGAGCGAAGAGTTTAGCTTTGTCAGAGGAAGAAGTGATGGTTGTACCATCAGAGTGGGAAAGGGGAGGGAAAGACGAGGAAGAGAAATTGTTGGAGAGGTTTTTGGCTAGATGCCAGAAAGCTTGGGAAGAGCTAGAGTTGGATAGTTCAGTGCATTTATTATTGATGAAAGAGTGTTTGGCAAGTCGAAGAACTGATTTGGCTTGATTCCGGGCAGAAACATAGGAAGAATGAGAGTCTTGAGCTTTAAGACGACGGTACCGTTTGAATGCTTCCTCCTTATTGCGGACAGCAATAGAACAGGCGTGAGTAAACCAAGATTTTTTAGCATTAGTCTGAGAGAAAGAGAATGGAATGTATGCTTCCATGCCCGATAGGATTACCTCGGTAATGCGTTCAGCACTATCCGAGGGTCCCCGGCCACAGAAGCAGAAATCATTCCATGGGAAATCAAAGAAGTACTGCCGGAGAGCCTCCCAGTTGACAGCGCCAAAGTGCCACAAGCGCCGCCAGCTAGGAGGATCGGGTGGCCGTACTGGAGAGATAGGACAGGTGACTGAGATAAGTTTATCGTCGGAGGAGCCCAAAGGAGAGAAAAGATCGACAGTATAAGAAGAAGGGTTAGAAGTTAGAAACAAGTCAAGAATGTTGGGCCAATCTCCGATGCGATCCGGGATACGGGTGGGTTGCTGAACTAACTGCTCTAGGTCATTTAGGATAGAAAAGACGTAGGCTTGTTCACCAGGTGGATCAGTAGTGTGAGAGGAGAGCCATTGGCTGTGGTGAACATTGAAGTCTCCTAAGATGGAGATTTCTGAGAAAGGAGAAATGGATAGAATGTGTTCCACTGTAGAGTTTAGATAGTCAAAGGATTTGGGAAAGTTGGTAGAGTTAGGGGAAAGATAGACAGCACAGAAATATTTAGTAAGAGAATGACAGGAAAGTTTGAGCCATAAAGTTGAGAATTCAGAGGAGTCGAAATCGGGAACACGAGAGCAAATGAGTTTGTTGTGCACATATGCACAACATCCGCCTTTGGCTTTGAAACTAGGATAGAGAAAGTAGGAGGATACAGAGAAGGGGCTGCTGGATGTTGCTACAGACACCTGAGTTTCGGTGAGGAAGAGAAGATCAGGTTTGTAGGAGGAGAGATGGTGTTCAACAGAGTGAAATTTAGAGGAAAGTCCGCGAATGTTGCAGAAATTAATAGAAAGAGTAACAGGCCCAGGTCCAGGTAATTGTGTAGGGTCGTCAGGGGATGGTCGGTCGGGTATGGGGGCATTTATGGTCCCCCCCCCCCCCCCCCCTCCCCTGGGGACTCCGAGGCTGGGCAAGAATTCATAATTTTGTTTTTTTA
The DNA here is from genome assembly GCA_032716605.1 of Paralithodes platypus. Lineage (NCBI taxonomy): Eukaryota > Metazoa > Arthropoda > Malacostraca > Decapoda > Lithodidae > Paralithodes > Paralithodes platypus. The sequence goes on from CM064517.1 coordinate 16,544,909, forward strand.
AATGTTGGTGTGGAGGAATGAAGTGTGGTGTGCATGTTTAGTGTAGTGAAGTGGATAGGAGGAGGAGGTGTTTGTGAGAGCTAGCTGGATTGCTCTGTGTAAATGAGGCACAAAGAAAATCAGTAAGAGAGGCCAAGCAAATGAAACAGGAGTTCCAGCGACTCTTTAATACATGCCTATAACCTCACCTGGGTCTAGCCCTGATCGATTGGTGCCTACGTTTAAACAAGAACAAAGATATTCAAATTTGGCTTTTATGCTGTGTCAGGACAATTTCCTTTTCTCTTACACATTTTCCAGAGTACAATTATAATGCTAATTATATCGCTGAATATGTTATGGTGTTTTGGATGATAACGAATATTGTGCTGACTTCCATAATGCTATAATGAAAAGGTGGGGAAATCGTATTAGGTGGGTTTAGCTGTATTAAATCCCAGGGTGGTCTTTCTAACACTCTCCTGCCTTTATACCTCTCATTAGTTTACGGGTGGATGGGACTCGTTAGCCTTGGTCGGCAACCCATAGAGGGGAGACAACCTTATAAAAATCCGGGTGGATGGGATTCGTCAGCCTTGGTCAGCAACCTGTCTAGGGGAGTAAACCTGATACAAAACCGTACTGCTTACATAAGTGTTAGGAAGGTTAGTGGATGGACTAGCCGAACACCACTATAGACAAATAGTGCTAAAAAGATTCACAGAGGGCCTCGGGGTCGCACGGATCCAAAATTGAGTGGTCAATCCTGTAAGTCCTTCAGTAAACTGGCTCGGGTTGTCCCTTGGTCTGCTTAGGGGCATTCTGTGTATGGTTACCCTCATTAAGGGGAATAAGGCGTCCGGCAATAGTTAGATAGATAGATAGATTAGTTTGACGATTTTTAGACGTGTGGTTATATTAGTTTGGCGACTATGAAACGTTTCGCGCCATTTAACCCCTGAAGCACCATGGCGCCTTTAACCCCTTCAGCACCATATGACGCCTTTAACCTTAGATTCTGGCAGAAATTGGATGATTTTATGCTGTTTAAGAAGGACCTAAGTTATTAAATCTCCCAGTTAATGGGGCTAAACGAGGGAGTTCCAAAAAAGACTACCATCGGACTAAATATATTTAACCCCTTCTATACCGGCGACGCCTTTTAAGGGGGGATGGCTCACTTTTTGGGCGATTTTTACATGTATTCATTATTTTTCTAGTACCCTCCCTAGACTTCCATCAAATAAAAAAAAAAAAAAAAACATCCATTAGATCCCCCTTCTAGATTAATTTGTAAATTTTTTGGTAGCGGTTCTTCCAACATTAAAGGCTCACTATCGTTCGCCAGGGAAATAATTGACACCTAAATAGCACGAAAGGTCTAAATATTGACGAAGCAATGGGCTGAAAGGTCTTAAAATCGACTAACTAATGGGGCAAACCTCTCAACACCTGAAAACAAATGGTGCTAAACATGAGGGAGAAAGTGGTCCCCCTTAAACTTTACTCAGTCTACTATTAGATGATTATATTCAGCTTAAAATGGGTCTCTAGCAATTACCAGGCTTCCCCCTTAAACTTTACTCTGTCTACTACTAGATGATTATATTCAGCTTAAAATGGGTCTCTAGCAATTACCAGGCTTCCCCCTTAAACTTTACTCTGTCTACTACTAGATGATTATATTCAGCTTAAAATGGGTCTCTAGCAATTACCAGGCTTCCCCCTTAAACTTTACTCAGTCTACTATTAGATGATTATATTCAGCTTAAAATGGGTCTCTAGCAATTACCAGGCTTCGAACTATCTCACTTAAAAAAATTTACAACCACGGATCCTTCTTATCCCTTTGAGTACCAGCGACGTGTGTTATATTATATTCTAGCTATATTTAGACGATATTGTGCAGCTTAGGAAGGATCTGTGATAGGTAGAAGGGTTGGTTGAGATAGTTTGAACCCTTATTACTGCTAGAGGTCCTTCCTAAGTTGAACACAATCGTCTAACAGTTTCCATAATATAATGAAAAGTACATCACCGGTACAGAAGGGGATACACTGCAAAAAATCATCTAATTATAGCCAGAATAAACTAAAAAAGGACGTCGCCGGTACAGAAGGGGTTGAAGCCGTACGCACCATAACTTCCGGCAGCGAGAAGAAGCCAAATACCCCAGTTATGCAAACTTAATTTTCATGACTAAACATTTTGCTAAAGTGCTTTTTATTTATTTTGTTAGCCTTTTTTGCGTTGTAGTCTCTCTCTCTCTCTCTCTCTCTCTCTCTCTCTCTCTCTCTCTCTCTCTCTCTCTCTCTCTCTCTCTCTCTCTCTCTCTCTCTCTCTCTCTCTTTTAGTTCCTTTTTTTACTTTATTTTCAGCTGACGGTAAATGTTCATGCGTCCACCTTTATTACTCGGCAGTCAGGAAGATTGCCCATGTTTTTTTAAGGACAAGGTTAAGTATCCTTTATCACACCGTGGTAGAGTTGGTTAAATTAGCATTGACAATCGTCCTGACTGTTCGTGGTTCGAGCCCCGCTGAGAGTCTCTCTCCCTCTCTCTCTCTCTCTTCTTCTTCTTATTATTATTATTCTTTGCTATCCTTTCCTTCCACTGTACCTTACTCTTGGGTTAGCTATCTCTACTAGAATTAAGTCCTGACCACCTCGCTGGAATCGTAAGGTTTGTGTTGTCAGTGTATCTATGTAAATCTATGAACATCTATATAAATATCTCTCTCTCTTTACAATATATATATATATATATATACCATAGTCCCTCCTGTACCCCGACGATTCAGAGCAGCAGTGTCATTACAATTCTTGAATCGCTTGTCTCTCTTGAATAATTAACATCACCGGACGTTTTTCAGAACCACTATTAAATATTACTAGGTCAGAATTTAAATGCGAACTGTTTTTTATTTCACTCGTATTTGCAGATAGACAGACAGACAGACAGAGAGACAGACAGACAGACATACAGACAGACGGAAGGCTGGACGGAGGAAAGGTCGCGTCACACCAACCCCAGAACAAGATATATTCCGACACAAACTCTTTAACCCCTAAAAGTCGGCGCGCAACTTAAGTCGAGTTAAATAAAGCTGGACTATGTGGCGGCGCTCGACATAACTCGAGTGGCAATTTCAGCACGTAATGTTGCTGAGAGAGAGAGACAAGTGGTGGCAGGAGAGTAGCGAGTGTATGACTGCTCCAGACCACCGCGGCGAACCTACTGACACGAATCTCACCTCCCTCCTACCTCTCTCACTCGCTATATACGGAATTGTATCGGGAAAGTGGCTAATTACCTGCTTTTTGCACTCGCGTTGCACGGTTATTGCAAGAAAACTAGCCATCATAAAAGGATCGTTATGGTGTCATTCGAAAGCTCTGTTTATGCCCTTTCAGGGATAGATACTTGTTTTACGTTCTGGGTCTTATTTAGGCATGAAAATGATCACGTAAACAGCCCTATTTTGGCTAAAAACACCCCGCTGGGCGGTACATATAAATAAACCGCATAGGCCGCTCGTAAAGGGTTAATCCTTAACCAACGGCGCACGACATCTGTCGAGTTAAATAAATTTGGACTATGCGGCAGTGCACGACAGCTGTCGAGTGCCATTTTCAGCACGTAATGTTGCTGAGAGAGAGAGAGCTGAGCGGTGGGACGAGCGTAGTAACCTTATGACCGCTCCCCAGACCACCGTGGACGTACTGAACTGTATTCCACCTTCCTCCCCTATCTCTCACTATGTACGGAAATTACCTTATTTTAGTTTTTTTGCACTCGTGTTGCACGATCATTGCAAGAGAACCAGTGGTCGTACAAGGATGGTTCGGGTGTCATTGGAAAGCTCTGTTTACGCCCTTTCAGGGATAGATACTTGTTTTACACTCTGGGTCTTGTTTATGCATGAAAATGAGCACGGAAACAACCCTATTTAGGGTTAAAAAAAAAACGCTGGGCGGCACAGTGTAAAATACCCTACCACCCGCGCTTTGTGTGTTAACCGGTATAATAAAAATATATATATATATATATATATATATATATATATATATATATTTATTAAAACAGAATAATAATTTAAGAAACAAAAATAATAATTAATATATATACATAAATATGTAAGTTGCATTACCTCACATATTGGGTCAGCCGTTCAAACTGGCACACCAGATTATGTATGATATAATTAATATACTGGTGTGGCAGTGTGAAAGGCAAGCTCATAATGTGAAGTTATCCCATATTATTTTTTCCTATGTATCTGATCAGTCAAATTTGCGTCGGAATAAGTCTGGTTCCGGGGTTGGTATATTCTGTTTCATTTAAGGGAAGACTGGCTGTTTCTTTGGTCTATTAATTCATGTATTCGTATATTTGTTTAGTTTCCTCCCTAGACCTCCATCAAGCTTAGAAAAACACCCTTAGACCCCCATTCAAGATAAATTTTTACATTTTTCGGTAGAAAAATTTCCCGGCCGAAGGCCGGTCCCTCTTAAAATTTAAGGCTCGCTATCGCTCGCCAGGAAATAATCGGCACCTAAATGGCACGAAATATCTTAAAATTGACAACGAAGTGGGGCGAAATATGTTAAAATCGCCAAACCAATGGGCGTTCCGAACGTCTTACAATATCATAGCAAGTGGGGCTAAACATTAGGGAGAACGGGGTCCAGAAAAACGGTGTGCCTCCCCTTAAACTGACGGTAAATTGCAAAGTTCCATAAGGATTTTTCAGTTATTTTCAAGATTTTGTAGTGCAATAGGGTGCCAATTATTTAAAATTGGTCTTAACACGATGCGGAGGCGGAGTAGTGTCATAGTTTTCCACCAACCCATACAGTACCAGGGTCGTCCTTTGTATCATACTGTGACAACTATAATACGATTTTATTCAGCTTAGGAAGGACCTCTAGCAAATCAATAGGCTGCAAATTATCTCAAGCAACCCATTTACTACCAAATATCCTTGCTAAGCTGCATACTATCGTAAACATATAGCTGGACTATAATATAACACACGTCGCTGGTACTCAAAGGGTTAAGTATCGAGAAATTAGCAGTTAAGGGATAATATTTTCCGTCAGATGAAATTAAACCGAGTATAGTAAACCCCTTCTGTACCGGTGACGTTCTTCTTAATTAAACCGAGTATAGTAAACCCCTTCTGTACCGGTGACGTCTTCTTAATTAAACCGAGTATAGTAAACCCCTTCTGTACCGGCGACGTTCTTCTTAATTAAACCCAGTATAGTATACCACTTCTGTACCGGTGACGTTCTTCTTAATTAAACCCAGTATAGTAAACCCCTTCTGTACCGGTGACGTCTTCTTAATTAAACCGAGTATAGTAAACCCCTTCTGTACCGGTGACGTCTTCTTAATTAAACCGAGTATAGTAAACCACTTCTGTACCGGTGACGTCTTCTTAATTAAACCGAGTATAGTAAACCCCTTCTGTACCGGTGACGTCTTCTTAATTAAACCGAGTATAGTAAACCCCTTCTGTACCGGTGACGTCTTCTTAATTAAACCGAGTATAGTAAACCCCTTCTGTACCGGTGACGTCTTCTTAATTAAACCCAGTATAGTAAACCCCTTCTGTACCGGTGACGTCTTCTTAATTAAACCGAGTATAGTAAACCCCTTCTGTACCGGTGACGTCTTCTTAATTAAACCGAGTATAGTAAACCCCTTCTGTACCGGTGACGTCTTCTTAATTAAACCCAGTATAGTAAACCCCTTCTGTACCGGTGACGTCTTCTTAATTAAACCGAGTATAGTAAACCCCTTCTGTACCGGTGACGTCTTCTTAATTAAACCGAGTATAGTAAACCCCTTCTGTACCGGTGACGTCTTCTTAATTAAACCGAGTATAGTAAACCCCTTCTGTACCGGCGACGTTCTTCTTAATTAAACCCAGTATAGTAAACCCCTTCTGTACCGGTGACGTCTTCTTAATTAAACCGAGTATAGTAAACCCCTTCTGTACCGGTGACGTCTTCTTAATTAAACCCAGTATAGTAAACCCCTTCTGTACCGGTGACGTCTTCTTAATTAAACCGAGTATAGTAAACCCCTTCTGTACCGGTGACGTCTTCTTAATTAAACCGAGTATAGTAAACCCCTTTTGTACCGGCGACGTTCTTCTTAATTAAACCCAGTATAGTAAACCCCTTCTGTACCGGTGACGTCTTCTTAATTAAACCGAGTATAGTAAACCCCTTCTGTACCGGTGATGTCTTCTTAATTAAACCCAGTATAGTAAACCCCTTCTGTACCGGTGACGTCTTCTTAATTAAACCGAGTATAGTAAACCCCTTCTGTACCGGTGACGTCTTCTTAATTAAACCGAGTATAGTAAACCCCTTCTGTACCGGTGACGTCTTCTTAATTAAACCGAGTATAGTAAACCCCTTCTGCACCGGTGACGTCTTCTTAATTAAACCGAGTATAGTAAACCCCTTCTGTACCGGTGACGTCTTCTTAATTAAACCGAGTATAGTAAACCCCTTCTGTACCGGCGACGTCTTCTTAATTAAACCGAGTATAGTAAACCCCTTCTGTACCGGTGACGTTCTTCTTAATTAAACCGAGTAGAGTAAACCCCTTCTGTACCGGTGACGTCTTCTTAATTAAACCGAGTATAGTAAACCACTTCTGTACCGGTGACGTCTTCTTAATTTCATTCTAACTATTCTGTATATGGACGTTTTTGAGCAGCTTAAGAAGGATCTGTGGTAGTATAAAGGGTTAAGTAAGATAGTTAGACAGATTTTGCTGGAGGCCCTTTATAAACTGAATACAATCGTCTAATAGTTGCCAGGGTAGAATGAAAAGGACGTCACCGGTACTGAAGGGGTTAAGGTCATACTATACCCCGTTTCAAACAAGTAGACCAAAACTCCTATACTGTACGTTAAGGGGAGGAAGACCGTTTTTCTGGACCCCCTTCTCCCTAATGTTTAGCCCCACTAGTTTTGAGATTATAAGGCGTTCGGCCTATTAATTTGGCGATTTTAACACCTTTCGCCCCATTTCGCTGTGAATTTTAAGACCTTTCGTGCCATTTAGGTGTCGATTTTTTTCATGGCGAGCGATAGCGGGCCTGCAATTTTATGAGGAACCGGCCTTCGGCCTGGAAATATTTCTACCGAAAAATGTACAAATTTATCTTGAAGGGGGGGTCTAGGGGGTATTTTTCTAAGCTTGATGGAGGTCTAGGGAGAGGACACTAAAAATATTTCCTCTTTTCTCTCAGGACTTAATTCTTTCCACCTCTTATTTTCTCCTTTCACCTTTCCCTCCTTCTACCTCTCCCCTCCTCCCTGCACCTTCTACCTCTCCCCTCCTCCCTCCACCTTCTACCTCTCCCCTCCTCCCTGCACCTTCTCTCTCCAACTATCCCCTTCTCCCTCCACCTCCGGACCCCCTTCTACCTCTCCATATAGCTCCTTCTCCCTGCCCTCCTTCTTCCCCTACCCCCTCCCTCTTCTATCTCTCCCCTACCTCCCCAACCCCTTCCCTCCCCCACCACCTCTCCCCTCCACCTCCATCTCCCCCTACTTCCCCTCCCCCTCCAACACCCCTTCCACATGCACCTCTCCCTCCTCCACCTCTCCTATGCCTCTCCAATCCCTCCCCCACATCTCTCTCTCTCTCTCTCCCTCCCCACATCTCTCTCTCTCTCTCTCTCTCTCTCTCTCTCTTAGCTCGTCCCCTGCCAGATTTGCGAGACAGGGCTTCGTCGTAAGGCAGGAACAGAGGGCATGGTAGGGATATAACTCACTGGCTTCTGCTGAGAGAAAAAACACAAGAAAACAGACACACATTTTCATACAAAACACACTCACATAAACATCCACACCCACGCACACACACACACACACACACACACACACACACACACACACACACATTTACATAAAAACACACACATAAACACCCACCCACCCACGCACACTCGACAAACACACACACACACATATAAACATCCACCTACCCACGCACACACACATACACGCACACACACACACACACACACACACACACACACACACACACACACACATACACGCACACACACACACACACACACACACACACACACACACACTAAGGAAGATAAGGATGAGCTCTCCAAACCACTGACATTACTATTCAATAAATCCTTGCAGTTTGGAACTATGCCTGATCAGTGGAAGCTAGCCAACGTAACACCGATATTCAAAAAAGGAAGCAAATCCCTACCCAGTAACTATCGTCCAATTAGCTTAACCTCAGTTGTATGTAAAATGCTAGAAACGGTCATACGAGACAGACTCGTAAATCACTTAGAGGAAAATAACATACTTAAAGATGCTCAACACGGCTTTCGTAAAAAACGTTCCTGTTTAATAAACCTCTTAGACTTCTTCCACGATATCATCAACCTCTACGATGAGAGGAAAGCTGTAGATATTATATACCTTGATTTTCAAAGGCCTTTGACAAAGTTCCCCACAAACATTTACTGCTAAAACTAAAAGCGCATGGAATACAAGACGGTGTGTTGAAATGGATAGAAAATTGGCTCAGCAACAGAAAGCAAAGAGTAGTCATAAACGGTAAGGCATCTAAATGGACCAATGTAAGTAGCGGGGTACCCCAGGGATCAGTACTCTAGGACCAATTCTCTTTCTAATTTACATCAACGACATAGATGAGGGTCTCACCTGTACAATATCAAAATTTGCTGACGCTACAAAAATTGCAAATAGCGTACTCTCAAAAGAACAAGTTGACGATATGCAACACAATCTAGATAAATTGTCATGTTGGGCCCAAATTTGGCAAATGAGTTTCAATGTTGATAAATGTAAAGTACTACATATCGGATACCTAAATGAGAAAGCAAACTATTCGATGAATGGCACTCAGCTTAAGAATGTAAACAGAGAAACCGATCTGGGAGTAACAATATCGTAACCTAAAACCGAGTCAACAATGTTCAGAAGTTGTTAAGAAGGCAAACAAAATAATTGGCTTTATAGGCAGGTCATTTGAGCATAAATCCAAAGACGTTATCCTAACCCTTTACAATTCCTTAGTCCGCCCTCTTCTGAAATACTGCGTTCAATCCTGGTGCCCTTATTACCAAAAAGATATAAACAAGCTAGAACGAGTTCAACGTAGAGTTACCAAAATGATACCTAGCCTAAAGAACAAACCATATGAAGAGCGTCTTAGAGAATTAAATCTATTTCCTTTAACCCAGCGCAGATTAAGAGGTGACTTAATTCAAGTGTTCAAAATCATCAAAGGCATCGACAATATGAACTGTAGTAAGTACTTCACTATCAACCAATCTAATTACACACGGGGAAACGGTTGCAAAATTATTGGTAAATCTTTTAACTCGCACGAATCTAAGAATTTCTTCTTCAATCGAGTTGTCAACTTGTGGAATGGGCTTCCCCGAAAACGTTATAGACTGCATCACCGTTGATTCATTTAAACTCCGCCTAGACAAATATCTCGCATCAAACCCGCGACTGACTGCGTTTGTAAATGAATAACTTTATTTTATCCCCCCCTCAGTTACTAACCCATCTGTCCTCTACTAACTTCCTAATCCTGCCACGGACATTAGTTCCAGGGCAGTAATTCCCTTTCCAATGTTCCCTTACCCACTCTAAACCACTGTTTGGACACTTGATCCTCAGTGTTTTGGAGGACAAGCAACCTAGAAGGGTCACTAGATCTGGTGTTGCTTGATTTCCTTTGTACTCCTTTGTACACACATATAAACACCCACGCGCACATAACCACACACATAAACACATAGAGAGAGAGAGAGAGAGAGAGAGAGAGAGAGAGAGAGAGAGAGAGAGAGAGAGAGAGAGAGAGAGAGAGAGTCCAGAGATGGTCCGACCAGGTTATAACAGTATATGTGTATATGCATTAATACACACATGACACACACATGACACACACACACACACGCATGACACACACACACATGACACACACACACACACACACACACACATTTTTTGTGTACTCCTTTGTACTCCTTTGTACTTTGTACATGACACACACACACACACACACACACACACACACACACACACACATGACACACACACACACACACACACACACACAGCATATACAAGGTCATTGCTTAAACGCCACCAAATGCCCCGGTAATAGGTTTTGCATGTGCAACGAAGGGGCTACTGTTTACTTTTCGGTCTATTTCATTATTTATTTGTATAATTTAGTTTCCTCGCTAGACATCCATCAAGCTTTATATAACACCCCTAAGACCCCTCTTCGAGATAAATGTATACATTTTTCGATAGAAAAATGTACCGGCCAATGATAACATTCTCGCTATCGCTTGTCAGGAAAAAATTAACACCTAAATGGCACGAAAGGTCTTGGCATTGACAAAGAAATGGTGTGAAAAGTCTTAAAATCGCCAAACCAATAGGGCCCAACGTCTCAAAATGTCAAAACTAAATGGGGGCTAAACATGAAGGAGAAGGGGGTTCCGAAAAAGCAACTACCTCCCCCCTACCCACCTTAACATATTCAGCAGCCAATGTGGAGGACCAAGGGGGTAATATTCATACGCATTAAGGGGGGGGGGGGGGTTCTGGCCCCCTTCTCCCTCGTATTTAGCCCCATTGGTGATTTTAAAACCTTTCACCCCATTTCTTTGTCAATATTAAGACCTTTCGTGCCATTTAGGTGCCGTTTTTTCATGGCGAGCGATAGCGAGCCTGTCATATTAAGGCCGAGACATTTTTCTACCGAAAAATTTACAAATGTACAAATGTAAAAAGGGAGGTCTAGGGGGTGTTTTTTACAGCTTGATGGAAGTTTAGGGAGGAAACTAAACAAATAATAATAATGATAATAATAATAATAATAATAATAATAATATAAAACAATAAACAAATAAATACGCCGATCTCCCCTTAGTGGTTAGAAAGGCAGGAATGTGGCACTTTTGATGTGAGGGAGGTACGTAATTGATGTGTATATTTTGTTTTATTTGTTTCTCTCTATAACCCCCCCCCCCCCTCCCCACACACACACACACACACACACACACTCACACTCTCTCTCTCTATCTCTCTCTATCTCTCTCTCTCTCCTGGACTCAATACAATCGTTTAATAGTAATATGTTACCTATAGTGGCCAATTTTATGTGTATGTTTTCTAGATACATTTGTTTACATGTGAAGCTATAATTATTGCTGGCTTTATCTACTGTAATGATTACAAAATGTTTATGTACATTTATTAAATCAACTTTAAGCTTATTATAATTAAAATCTACAAAATCCGAAAGATTGAATTCATTTTTTAAAGAGAACATTATATATAATTATATATCCAGTAATTAACTTAATAAATAATGTTGACCACACAATTTAACCCCTTCTGTACCAGCGACGTCGTATAAATTATAATATTGCCATATTTAGACGATGTTGTGCTCTATCCCTTTATGAGTTACAGAGATTAAAAGGTTACGATTTGTGCTCTATCCATTTATGAGTTACAGAGATTAAAAGGTTACGATTTGTGCTCTATCCATTTATGAGTTACAGAGATTAAAAGGTTACGATTTCTTCCCAACTTAGAATGAACGAACTATACTAAAGGGGTTTACCCTTTCAGAACCAGGGACGTCCCTTTCGTCATATTCTGGCAACTATTAGACGATTTTATTCAGCTTAGGAAGGACCTCTACCAATAATAAATGTTTTATTAATTTCACCCCAACACCAAACACCTCCAAATGAAATTAATGAAAGCATATATTATGTGATCCACCGGGATTCGAACCCGGATTATCACACACAGATTTTTAGACACCCTAACCATTACACCACCAAGACGGTTAAAGGTTTATGCACACGCCTACGACTTATTATCCATTCTCGAATACTGGGTATATATAATAAGGATCCACACCATGTCAACCAACCCTTTTAACTCCCACAGATCCTTCCTAAGCTGCATAATATCGTCTAATTATTGCTAGCATATAATATAACACACGTCGCTGGTACTCAAAGGGTTAACTGATATATACAGTAGCTTGAGGCAGATCCCGTACATCGCCGTGTGTGGGGTAATTGGGTCACAGAGGGCTAAGGGGGGTCACCTGCTTTTTTTATCTCTCTCTCTTTCCCTGGCTTGTATCCATTCGGCTCCATTCAGCCAACGGTTTTAAGACGTTTATCCCCATCCAGGTGTCGATTTCTTCCTGGCGAGCGATGGTGAGCCAGCATTGTATGGAGAAATCCGGCTTCGCCGGAGTCATTTCTCTCTCGAAAAATGTACAATTTAGCTTGCTGTCAAAACAAAAATATATATATGCTGGCTCGCTCCCGCTCGCCAGGAAAATATTGACACCTGGATGGGGGTAAACGTCTTAAACAGTAGACTGAATGGGGCCGAATGGATACAAGCCAAAGAGAGAGGGAGAGAAAGAGAAAAAAAGCTGGTCTGTCCTCTTAACTGATATATAGCTTGAGGACATCGTCGTGTGGGGTAATTGAGTCACAGAGAGTTAAGGGGAGACTGGGTTATTCTCTTTCTCTCCTTTTCTCTCTTTCTCTGGCTTGCATCCATTCGGCCCCATTCAGCCAACTGTTTTAAGACGTATATCCCCATCCAGGTGTCGATTTCTTCCTGGCGAGCAATAGCGAGCCAGCATTTTATGGAGAAATCCGGCTTCGCCGGAGAAATTTTTCTATCGAAAAATTTACAAATGTACAAACATATATATATGCTGACTTGCTAACGCTCGCCAGGAAAATATTGACACCTGGATGGGGGTAAACGTCTTAAACAGTAGGCTGAATGGGACCGAATGGATACAAGCCAAAGAGAGAGGGAGAGAAAGAGAAACAAAGCGATCCATCTACCCTTAACTGATAATATACTATAGCTTAAGGCAGGCCCGGTCATCGCTGTGTTAAGGCAGGCCCGGTCATCGCTGTGTTAAGGCAGGCCCGGTCATCGCTGTGTTGGGTAATTGGGTCAGAGAGAGTTAAGGGGAGGCTGGATTATTCAGGATGGTAATTGGACAGAACCGCCTGTACGTCCACGGTTATTGTCTGGGGCCTTGTTGGAGCTGCAGTATAGGGGAGAGGGTTTATTAACAAGGGTACCGCTCGCCCACTTCCGAGATGTTATACAAGATATATGACGAGGTTTGACTGATCGTAATCACCAAAGCATTCTTGGAGGGAAAAAAGTGGCATTTAGAGGCATTTTTCATGATGGCATTTTTTCATGATGTGCTACGAGTAAAGCACAAGTTAGCCAAGAATATGCTGTACTAACAACTTTGTCTGAAGGCACGTTTTGACTACGAGACAGCATGACCTTTAAACGACCTTCATACAAGCGTAGTACTCTCTCTACGATATTAGAAAGGACTTAGCACAATGCAGAAAATCTCGATTCGTTCTAATTGCATTATCTGCGGAACCAGCCCAAACTGGACACCTGAATTGGGTGAAGCGTCATATTATTGCCAAACAAATCGGGCGAAACGTCTTAACACTCCAAACTAATGGAACACACCAGGGAGGTCCAAAAGGATATCCTTCGGATCAGAAGGATTAAGGACTATCACACGATATTCGTTATCGTTAAATTAGTTTGGCGATATCAAGATGCTTCACCCCATTCCGGTGCTGGTATTATTCTGGGAGAGCAATAGCAGGACTTTTGCTTTCGAAAAAATAACAAAATTAGCTTGAAGGGGGCCTGGGTGGGCATTTGTTTTAGTTTTGAGTGAAGTCTGGGAAGGTGTCTGTATTAGCCTAGGAGACAAACTAATATACATTGCTCGAAAATGGCAAAGGCCAACAAACTCCTCAATAATAATGAAACAAAATAACATAATAACCCTAAGACGTTGGATCAGACAGCGTTAACTCCCCCCACAAACCCGAGCTCATTGATAAGTGCTTTGGGTTTTTACTCCTCTCCTGGGATGGGGTAGGCAGACTCGATCCCCTTCGTGAGTTACTTCAATCAGAGGTTGAAGTACAGTTACCCACATAAGTTCTGTTCCTCGTCGTGATCTTATGTGTGAAAGTGAACTTAGTAAGAATTAATTGCGAATGTGGTGTCTTTTAATTATCAGTTGACTATTCAGAGGAGTTAAGGGGAGGCAGTTGTTTGTTTTAGTCCTCCTCCTCCCTCATGTTAGTCCTATTAGTTATGCGATTTCAAACCATTCACCCCATTAGTTTGGCGATTTTCAGACCTTTTGTCCCATTTCTTTGACAATATTAAGACTTTTCGTGCCATTTATGTGTCGATTTCTTTCCTGGCGAGCGATAGCGAGCCTGTATTTGAAGAGGAATCGGCCGTCGGACGGGATATGTTTCTATCGAAAAATGTAAAAATTTATATCGAAGCGGGTGTTTTTTTAAGCATGATGGAGGTTTAGAGAGCAAACTAAACCCCTTCCTTAAACCATTGAGCCTAACCAGTAAATTATTCTGCGCAATACCGTCTGAGCTCCCTTAACCAATGCATAAGAAACTACACTCGTAATTCAATCATGCGCATCGTATTTCCACGTATCCACGCATCGTATTTCCACGTATGCATGCATTGTTCTCACTATTCTACTACTATTACAAGATAGTTCTTTTCGTTAATCCCAATCTTTCTTCTATTCAACAGCTGAACCGTCTAATATTTGCCGGAAATATAATGAAAAAGATGTCACAGGTATCAAATAAGTTAACCTTTTGAGCACCAGCGACGTGTGTTATATAAAAGATGTCACAGGTATCGAATAAATTAACCTTTTGAGTACCAGCGACGTGTGTTATATAAAAGATGTCACAGGTATCGAATAAGTTAACCTTTTGAGCACCAGCGACGTGTGTTATATAAAAGATGTCACAGGTATCGAATAAGTTAACCTTTTGAGCACCAGCGACGTGTGTTATATAAAAGATGTCACAGGTATCGAATAAGTTAACCTTTTGAGTACCAGCGACGTGTTATATAAAAGATGTCACAGGTATCGAATAAGTTAACCTTTTGAGCACCAGCGACGTGTGTTATATAAAAGATGTCACAGGTATCGAATAAGTTAACCTTTTGAGTACCAGCGACGTGTTATATAAAAGATGTCTCAGGTATCGAATAAGTTAACCTTTTGAGTACCAGCGACGTGTGTTATATTTTATTCTAGCTGTATTTGAGGCGAAATTATGCAGCTTAGGAAGGATCTGTGGTCGTCAAAAGGGTTAATTGGTTAAGATAGTTTGAAGTCTTATTATTGCTAGAGATCCTTCCTAAGCTGAATAAAATCGTCCCCGGTATCGCATGGGTTAAGGAACATACTATACATGGTCAGCTGGTGTTAAGTTTGCCTCAAGACCTCACCCTTAAGGTGGCCCACCTCGCTTTTTTTCTCTTTCTCTCCCTCTCTCTTTGGCTTGTATCCTTTCGGCCCCGTTTACCCCCATCCAAGTGTCAATATTTTCCTGGCGAGCGGTAGCGAGCCAGCATATATATATATTTGTTTTGACAGCAAGCTAAATTTGTACATTTTTCGATTGAAAAATTTCTCCGGGTTTTTCCATACAATGGAAGAAATCGACACCTGGATGGGGATAAACGGCCTAAAACAGTTGGCTGAATGGGGCCGATTGAATACAAGCCAGGGAAAGAGAGAAAAAGAGAGAAAGATAAAAACAAAACGGTGACCCCCCTTAACCCTTTTAGTGTGTGTGTGTGTGTGTGTGTGTGTGTGTGTGTGTGTGTGTGTGTGTGTGTGTGTGTGTGTGAGAGGTGGGTGAGTTAGGGTGAGGGGTGAGGAGGGTTGGGCGGTGTAATCGAATGTTGGCTAAAATTCATCGTTTCTATTATCGTACCCAATGAAAATATTATAGCTTATTTATATTCAGCTGAAGGCAAATATTATAGCTTATTTATATTCAGCTGAAGGCAAATATTATAGCTTATTTATATTCAGCTGAAGGCAAATTCCATTGTCCTCGCCTCAATTTCTCAGCTTTTTCGAATATTTTATAGCGTAACATGCTTTTAATTGTGAAAACTTGGTATTTAAATTATGCAGAGACATAGTAGTTGCAATTAGGCTAAATCCTTTACATAAATTAGTTGCTTAAGGGATTCAATTTACCATCAACTGAAAACAAATATATACAGACTCTAGGGAAGTTGCATCTAAATGTGTAAATATTTGTTTAGGTTTATTGCTGAAAAAAATACAGATAGATTCACAATCAAGCATATAAACAAACAAACAGCGACGATCACGTAATATCTGCAAGTCGGGGTTTGGTGAGGTAATGATGATTTTATGCCGTGACTATAATGGCCTGTCTAGTGTGGTGATAATTCGAATGCAATCCATATGCCACACTTCCGGCCAATATTATTATTGTACGGAATGAGAGAGAGAGAGAGAGAGAGAGAGAGAGAGAGAGAGAGAGAGAGAGAGAGAGAGAGAGAGAGCATATGAGTGTGTGTACTGTCAGGGTGTGATTGGAATCCCACCCATCCATTTAGGTTATATAATATGTTGTGTGTGTGTGTGTGTGTATGTGCATGTGCATGTGTGTATGTGTGTGTGTGTGTGTATGTGCATGTGTGTGTGTGTGTGTGTGTGCATGTGTGTGTGTGTGTGTGTGTGTGTATGTGCATGTGTGTGTGTGTGTGTGTGTGTGTGTGTGTGTGTGTTGACGATATGCAACACAATCTAGATAAATTGTCATGTTGGGCCCAAATTTAGCAAATGAGTTTCAATGCGGATAAATGTAAATTACTACATATCGGATACCTAAATGAGAAAGCAAACTATTCGATGAATGGCACTCAGCTTAAGAATGTAAACAGAGAAACCGATCTGGGAGTAACAATATCGAGTAACCTAAAACCGAGTCAACAATGTTCAGAAGTTGTTAAGAAGGCAAACAAAATAATTGGCTTTATAGGCAGGTCATTTGAGCATAAATCCAAAGAAGTTATCCTAACCCTTTACAATTCCTTAGTCCGCCCTCTTCTGGAATACTGCGTTCAATCCTGGTGCCCTTATTACCAAAAAGATATAAACAAGCTAGAACGAGTTCAACGTAGAGTTACCAAAATGATACCTAGCCTAAAGAACAAACCATACGAAGAGCGTCTTAGAGAATTAAATCTATTTCCTTTAACCCAGCGCAGATTAAGAGGTGACTTAATTCAAGTGTTCAAAATCATCAAAGGCATCGACAATATGAACTGTAGTAAGTACTTCACTATCGACCAATCTAATTACACGCGGGGAAACGGTTGCAAAATTATTGGTAAATCTTTTAACTCACACGAATCTAAGAATTTCTTCTTCAATCGAGTTGTCAACTTGTGGAATGGGCTTCCCCGAAACGTTATAGACTGCATCACTGTTGATTCATTTAAACTCCGCCTAGACAAATATCTCGCATCAAACCCGCGACTGACTGCGTTTGTAAATGAATAACTTTATTTTATCCCCCCCTCAGTTACTAACCCATCTGTCCCCTACTAACTTCCTAATCCTGCCACGGACATTAGTTCCAGGGGAGTAATTCCCTTTCCAATGTTCCCTTACCCACTCTAAACCACTGTTTGGACACTTGATCCTCAGTGTTTTGGAGGACAAGCAACCTAGAAGGGTCACTAGAACTGTTGTTGCTTGATTTCCTTTGTACTCCTTTGTACTTCCTTTGTGTGTGGGTACGTTGTCTATAAGTCGTGTGGGTGTGGTTGGACTCCTAGGCACCGAAATATGATCATAAATATGCAACTCCAAATCTACGAAACGGCTCTCGTTCCCCTGAAGATATATACGAGGTGTTTGTGGTTTCCGGGATAACTCGACCATTTCAACCAGTAGACCATATAAATCAGTACACCAATTAAATCAGTGGACCATTTCAACCATTAGACCATTTCAACCAGTAGATTATAACCAGTAGACTATTTCATATATCAGATCTCAACCATTAAACCATTTTAAATATTAGATCTCAACCATTAGACCATTTCAACCAGTAGACCATTTCAACCAGGTGGCCATTTCAACCAGTAGATTATAACCAGTAGACTATTTCAACCATTAGACCATTTCAACCAGTAGATTATAACCAGTAGACTATTTCATATATCAGATCTCAACCAGTAAACCATTTTAAATATCAGATCTCAATCAGTAGACCATTTCAACCAGGTGGCCATTTCAACCAATAGACCATTTCAACCAGTAGACCATTTCAACCAGTAGACCATTTCAACCAGTAGACCATTTCAACCAGTAGACCATTTCAACCAGTAGACCATTTCAACCAGTAGACCATTTCAACCAGTAGACCATTTCAACCAGTAGACCATTTCAACCAGTAGACCATTTCAACCAGTAGACCATTTCAACCAGTAGAACATTTCAACCAGTAGACCATTTCAACCAGTAGAACATTTCAACCAGTAGAACATTTCAACCAGTAGAACATTTCAACCAGTAGACCATTTCAACCAGTAGACCATTTCAACCAGTAGAACATTTCAACCAGTAGACCATTTCAACCAGTAGAACATTTCAACCAGTATACTGTATATCAACCAGTAGACCATTTCAACCAGTAGACCATTTCAACCAGTAGACCATTTCAACCAGTAGAACATTTCAACCAGTAGAACATTTCAACCAGTAGACCATTTCAACCAGTAGACCATTTCAACCAGTAGACCATTTCAACTAGTAGACCATTTCAACCAGTAGATCATTTCAACCAGTAGAACATTTCAACCAGTAGACCATTTCAACCAGTAGACCATTTCAACCAGTAGACCATTTCAACCAGTAGACCATTTCAACCAGTAGCCATCACAACCAATGTTCTAAGATTCGGATAGATAGGGTTTAACTTCTTGAGAACCGGGGATGAAGTTAATATTTTAATTAGTTATATTTGGACGATTTTGAAGGATCTGTGGTAATTGAAAGGGCTATTTGAGATAGTTGAAGCCCATTGAATGCTACAGGTGCTTCCTAAACTAAGTAAAGTTGCTTAAAACCAGCTAATATTACAATGAAAAGGACGCCACCGGTACTAAAGGGGTTAACTGATCCTGTTTGATTTGATACCAGTTGAGATCTACTGTTTTAAATGGTGAAATGGTTTAGGTGATTTGGGATTAGCAAGCCTGCACATTAGGAGAAACTGGCCCTCTTTCGGCCGAAAAATAATTATGTATATTTAGCTTGAATGGCTCGAGGGTTTGAAAAGGGGGGGGGGGGGTAGTAATTTGAAGTGGGGTTGGGGTGGCGTTTTTCTTAGTCTAGGGGCAAACTAAAAATTCCATTGCTCGAAAATAGCCGGATGAAATCAAACCCACCCTCAATAATAACCAAGCCAAATATCCAAATATACCCCAACACGTCGCACCAAATAGTGTTGACCCCTTATGCTCTAGCTATATTTAAACGATTACATTCAGCTTAGTAAGGGCGTCTACTTATTAAATAGCTAAAAACTATCTCAATTGATCCATTTAGCTACCAGATATCCTTCCTAAGCTTCATAAACTCGTCTTAATGTACCTGAAACCATATAACAAAAGATGTTACCGGTACAGAAGGCCTTAACTCGGGACAGAGGTTGTGAAAGGCTATGCATAAATTAGTTGCTTGTGTGACTGCTAGTGAATTGGGATGGAAGCTTGACCTCCTTTAGTATACGATAATAGTGTGTCTGTTTTATTATATGCAATTTATATATATATATACATTATATATATATATATATATATATATATATATATATATATATATATATATATATATATATATATATATATATATATATATATATATATGTAGAGTACATAAGTATATATATATGTATGTACAGTATATATATATTTATATATATATATATATATATATATATATATATATTTATATACAGTAAATATATATATATATATATATATACATACAGTATATATATATATATATATATATATATATATATATATATAGAGAGAGAGAGAGAGAGACAGTTCGCGGTAGCTTATGAATAAACCCCTTGCGTTCGGTGAGCTACAGGCTAATTGATGTGGTAGATTATACCCCTTGACGATCATAACGCATCTTGACAGTTTATTCTCGCTATTATTATTTCGATGATTGAAGTTTCTATTAACCCTTACAAGATACGATTACACATTTATATTTGTATTTCTTCTGGCTAGTATTAGAAGATTTTACGCTGTTTAGGAAGGATCTGTGGTTAATTAAAGGGCAAAGACTGTCTCAATGAACCCTCTGACTTCAATATACCCTTCCTAATCTGAATAAAATCGTCTAATACTAGCCAGCAAACAGAAAAGAGATGTGTAATCGTATCTTGAAAGGGTTAATAGAAATTTCAATTACTGAAATATTGTATAAGGCATTTGCATGGTTCCTGAAATCGATGAGGGACGGTTTTTTGGACCTCCTTCTCCCTCATGTTTAACCCAATTAGCTTTGATACTATAATCAAGCCATTCATGCCATAAGTTTGGCAATTTTAGGACATTTTGCGCAATTTAGGTGTCAATTATTTTCCTGGCGAGCAATAGCAATATATATCTACATGGTACCAGTCTTCGGCCAGGACATTTTACTACCGAAAAATGTACAACTTTATCTCGATGGGGGGTCTTTGGGATACCCTTTTAAGGTTGATTGAGGTCTAGAGAGCAATTGAAATCCTCCCCTTAACCCTTTCTGGATAATAAGACGCTTTTCTTCATTGTCATAAACAGGGTTAATATTAATCTCGGGAGCCCACCTCGCTTTTTTTTTCTCTCCCTCTCTCTTTGACTTGTATCCATTTGGCCCCATTCAGCCTACTGATTTAAGACGTTTACCCCCATCCAGGTGTCAATATTTTTCTGGTGAGCGGTAGCAAGCCAGCATATATATAGTTTTGTTTTGACAGCAAGCTAAATTTGTACATTTTTCGATAGAAAAATTTCTCTGAAGCCGGATTTCTCCATACAATGCTGGCTCGCTAGCGCTCGCCAGGAATAAATCGACACCTGGATGGGGATAATATCTTAAACCAGTAACCTGAATGGGGCCGAATTGATAAAAGCCAGAGAAAGAGAGCAAAAGGAGAGACAAAGGCAGGTCACCCCCACTTGGGGGGATAGTGGTTATTTGTTGGAGGGGTCCATTTATTTGTTGGAGGGGTCCATTTATTTGTTGGAGGGGTCCATTTATTGTTGGAGGGGTCCATTTATTTGTTGGAGGGGTCCATTTATTGTTGGAGGGGTCCATTTATTGTTGGAGGGGTCCATTTATTTGTTGGAGGGGTCCATTTATTGTTGGAGGGGTCCATTTATTTGTTGGAGGGGTCCATTTATTGTTGGAGGGGTCCATTTATTGTTGGAGGGGTCCATTTATTTATACATTCATTTGTTCATTAGCTTCCTACCTAGACCTTCATCAAGCTTAAAAACACCCTCCCCAGACCCCCCTTCAAAATAAATCCCGGCCGAAGGACAGCTTCTCTAACAATACAGGCTCGCTATCGCTCGCCAGGACAAAGTATACACCTAAATCATTTATGTTTTAAGTAACAATTATTCAGTGAAGGCACGTGTGTCAAAGGACTTTTCCACTTCATACTTGCATAAACATTTATGTTTTAAGTAACAATTATACAGTTAAGGCACGTGTGTCAAAGGACTTTTCCACTTCATACTCGCATAAACATTTATGTTTTAAGTAACAATTATACAGTTAAGGCACGTGTGTCAAAGGACTTTTCCACTTTATACTCGCATAAACATTTTATACCATCAGGCCATCCAATTAAAACTCAATAGAAACAGCACATCAATTGTATATGTTCTTTATCAATGTTATGTTCTGTTTTTAAATAGCATATTCTGTTTGAAATATTGAGGCTTGGGCTTTATTACGAGTTACAATGGTGGGAATTGCCTATTGTCTATTCATAATAATTAGGCCAGGAATTGTGATTACTGACCTCGATAACTAAAAAAAATAAAAAGAAAAAGGCTCGAGTGTGGAGATTCAAATAAGTCAGTGAGTGATTACTATCCTCCATAACTCAAAAATGACTAGAGCAATCTAGCTAATATATCTAACGTATGGGTAGGTTGGTGATGGGCTGGTCTATCAGAGTGAGAACTGAGCGATCTCTGACATACCCATAGCTTACTCTGACTGTTCCTTTTACTTATATATCTTCTAGATCTCGAGTGACGGCGTCTCTTCCGTGGATTGACCTCCCAATCTACCAAGATTGGAAGCCAAAGCGTCACATTTTTCCCTTGCCCCTCAACTTTCTCTTCATAATTGCTGAGGGGCACAGGGCCCTGGGTGGGGCTTTGGTTTCCCGGGCGTTTCCGCACCCTCCTCAGCTCCCCGCCATGGAGTGGCTTCGGTCACCCAGGCTTTATTGTGGTCGGCAGGGAGGGCTCTGTGGGGGCGCTCGGTTATGGCCTTGGCTGTGCTCGGGGCCTTGGGGCTGTTCGGCCAGGCAGCTTGGGGAACAACAACAACAACAACAACAACAACGTATGGGTAGGGTGTGGAAATTTACAGCCCATTTGCTTAACCCCTTCTTTACCGACTGCCTCTTTGTAACTTCATTTTGGCTACTATTAAACGATTTTATTCAGTTTAAAAAGGGCCTCCAGCAATTAAAAGGCTTCGAACTATCCCACTCAACCTTTATTAACACCACACATCCTTCTTAAACTGTACAAAACCGTCTAAATATAGCTAGAATAAAACTAAAATGATATCTCGGTAAAGAAGGGGTTAAGCCCTTATTGAGTTACAGAAGATAGAAGCTAAGATTTCTGGCCTACTAATAATGAATAATCTAGAGTGGTTGAAAACAAAAATAGACATACGAAAAAACAACAAAACAAGCAAACTATACAATCGTGTGTGAATACTTGAACAACCAAACGTATATATAATTGCCATATATTTCCTGCCTTAAAATAAACTTATCATAGCAAAGTCTAAATGGAACTATTTGACCTAATATATCATAATGTATTCTATTATATATATATATATATATATATATATTGTAGTATTTAATTCTAAATCTTTTATGCTACTACTACGGGGGATAATTTGACAGTCATTTAGAAGTTCGTATATTTTATTTAACAGACTTCCTAGCTACCCTAATAATGGGTTCTTGGCTCCGGCCGAGATGAGTTCAAGACTCAGATTGAATATTACGTCGATTCATGCTAGGTTGTACTTTGGACCCCTAGAGTTCCCGTTACTCCCTAACTGAATCCCCGCTATTCAGGTATTGACTCAAATCGGCTTCAATCCTACGACCCGTTATTAGTGATTAATCCTAAATAATTAAGTCAAAACCCTGTTGTGTCTTTTATTTAGCCCAGGGCCTAATGAACCATATGTTCTTTGCCTAACTAAAACAAAAGTTATATTCGTTCCTCTACTCCTTAGGTTTTCCCATGTTTACTGAGCCTTTTCCCAATCCCAAGGCTATAACATATTCTGTATATCTGTCTCCTCAATACATAGAATCTATTTATTCCTCTGACACAACCGTCGTTACTACACAAGTACCTCCACAATGACATAACATCATACAAATTACCGAATGAGATTACAAGGTCTCTCTCACGTACACTATGGGTTCCGCCACCCAGTTACTTCACAATCTAGGTTTACAATCTACTGTATATCTCAATACTACTATTGGGTTCCGTCACCCCGTTACTTCACAATATAAATTTACAATCTTTACCTCAACACACTATTGGGTTCCGCCACCCAGTTACTTCACAATTAGGTTTACAATCTTTATCTCAATTACATCTTCTGAATTTACCCTCTAGTAACCCTGTTACCAACACGCTAGGTTACCCTTCACCTGAATCAATTATCGTACTAACAAAAGATGGACCGTGCCTCAGACGCATACACGGAATAACTCTTTTAGACTTAATAATAACGCAACTCACATTGGACTAGTGTCCTTCTTCACAGTTTCCTTTTTACACAACT
Organism: Paralithodes platypus; assembly: GCA_032716605.1. Lineage (NCBI taxonomy): Eukaryota > Metazoa > Arthropoda > Malacostraca > Decapoda > Lithodidae > Paralithodes > Paralithodes platypus. The sequence goes on from CM064517.1 coordinate 16,569,013, forward strand.
TAATAAATGATTCATATGGACTAGTGTCCATCCCTAGCTATAGCTAATCTATTAGGCAACTGAACAACTGTTTCCCTCTTTAACTTACTGGTTGCCTCATTTATTAACACAAGTGGTCTTTCCCCTGCTCTTTTAATCTTTAATCTCTCTTATCAGATCCTATCTAATAACTCTTCGGCTGGTGCCGGTGCTAACAAAAATAACTAATTAATAAACACATCATCTTTATATATATAGGTAAGTCTAAATTCTGTTTCCTTTAGTCTTGTCCTAGAGGACACATCAATTTATATATAGATCACCACCAGGTTTGTCCACCCATCTCTCTTTCTCTCCTTATAATATGCGGGCCCAATATTGGTCCTTAAACAAATGTATTCTGGTATGCTGGATCAGGTGTGTGTGTGTCTGGAATTGTGTTTAGATGAGGGCAAGGTAGCTGGAAAAGTGGGCTCCTGGTGTCATTTTGTGCCCGGGCGAGAGGGCGAGCAAGTGGGTTGCAGTGTGTGGACCCGGTGAGCTCTGAGGGGTGAGTGACCCCGGGAGTCCGTGCGCGGCTACCTTTATACTCAGGCCTCCCGCTCTCGCGCGCTGTGATTGGCTGGTGGGCTCGCCCGAATGTACGTTCGCACTGACTTGTTGCTTCCTTCACCTCCTGTCTCTTCTCTTCATAGTAAGTTCCAGGAAGTAGATTATAACCCTCTTATGGTGGCTTATGGGAGTACAGGGCTGGCACCGAGGTATTACTCAAAGGATAATCAGAAGGAGTTCTTCGAGCAAAGAAAGAGAGTGACTTCTGAGGGTGAGTAGGGAGTCCAGCTTCGCGCTTCGATAATGGAGGCCGCTGATTGGCTGGTGGGTGGGGCCTGGCACATTGCAGCCGTGAACTGTCAAAATCAGCTGGCTTTGCAAGTAAGCGAAAGGGAGCGCGGTGATTGGCGAAGGGCGTTTCTACTTTATATATATATATATATATATATATATATATATATATATATATATATATATATATATATAAACTAACTTACCTAACATTTCTCAAATTAACCTATCATAATCTAACCTAACATACCCTAACCTTTCTAAATTTTACCAATCCTAATTCAACCTACCTAATCTAACTTATCTTAATCTAACTTGAACTTAACTTAATTATCATATCCTACCTTAAGCTTTAGATATCTTCAGGTAAATATTACTTAATGGTAGAAACAGGAAGCTAGCGCTGGAAATTTATGCTACCGATAAATTTACAAATCTATTTCGAAGCGGGATCTTGGGGATGTTTTTCTAAGCTTGATGGAGGTCTAGAGAGGGGAAACAACTAATCTTATGCAAAATAGAAGCTTCAGTATTTTCGTATATTACTGTATATATATATATATATATTTTTTTTTTTTTTTTACCCTTACACTACCGGTGACGTTCTTTTCTGTATATTGTGGCAACCATTAGAAGATTATATTCAGCTTCGGAATTACCTCAAGCAATAATAAGGCATCCATATTATCTCAACCAACCACTTTTCACTTCCTCAGATCCTTCCTAAGCTGCATACTATCGTCTAAATATAGCTAGAATATAATATAACACACGTCGTTGACACTCAACGGGTTAACCAGCTCAGTACCGGTGCCTGACTTTTAACTATATTCTGGTTACTGTCAGACGATTTCGTTCAGTTTTAAAAGGACCTCTAACAATAAACAGGCTTCAAACTATCTCCCATAACCCTTTTTACTACCACAGATCCTTCCTAAGCTGCATATTATCGTCTAAAAATGGCTAGAATAAAATATAACACACGTCGCTGGTACTCAAAGGGTTAATAACAATTGTGGTTTTGCTGGCCGGACGGGGAAACCAAAGATAGTGAAACGTGGCTTGATGGGACCGTAGACTTTATCAATATTTTCCTAAGCTATTCTGTATCTCGCTATAGTTCGTTCATTCTAGGTTAGGTAGAAATCGTAACCACTAACCTCTGTGACTCAACAAGGGCTAGAACAAATTGGCTGTAAATTTTCACATCTATTCCCTGGCTGACCCTTCCCAAATGGTAGACATATAAACTCGATTACTCTAGTATTTTGTGAGTTATGGAGGATAGAAGTTAAGATCTCTCGCTTACATATAATAAATGTATTATAAATCTTACATAATAGTACAGAGTAAATAATCGATCAAGGAATATCCTATCCTAACATAAATTTGTTCAGGTGTGGTTATGTCGATTGTGTACGGTCGCGCTAATAAGTCATGTCCCAGCTGTCATTACGTTTGGCTTCCTCTGTGCTGTAATAATGTTTGTCCGATGTTGAATAGGGTGGGTAAGTGTAGGAACATGTTTGTATATTTCATTCGAAATGAAGAAATGAAGCTTAGATACTGCTGATACAAATTATTGATCAACACATAATTAGTGCCGAGATATCACTTATTAGCGCGACTGAACTAGCTCTTTAGCTTTATATATTGCTAAAATGAATACAAATATATACGTGCAGTTGAGAATAACTAGATTAATCTTCCATTATCGTGTTAACTCAATTTACGATTGCAGTGGTTATTAGAGCAACTACACTGTAATAATATGACCACTTAATTGTAACAAAATTGGTGAACCTAAACAGTGGTCTTCGGGTTATCTATTCAAATTACTACACAACTCTGTATTTTATATCATTATCATAATTATTATAATCATACTTACTATTATTATTATTAGCATTAGTATCATCTTTATTATTACTATTATTATAATTTTTAGTAGTATTATTATATATATTGTTTTTATTATTATTTTCATTAGTATTATTTGTTTTTATTTTTTGTATTATTATTAATATTATTATTATTATTATTATTATTATTATTATTTGTATTATTATTATTATTATTATTGTTATTATTATTTATATATATATGTTTATCATCACCATTATTTGTTGTTAGTTCGTTCCCTAGACCCTTTATCAAACTTAAAGATATCCCAAGGACGCCCCATTGAGATAAATTGTATATTCTTCAGTTGAAAAATGTAGCAGCCAAGACAGGTTCCTCCTAAATTGCAGGAAAATATCGACACCTAAATGGCACTATAGGTCTCAGAATTGACAAAGCAATGAGGTAAAAGGACTAAAGATCGCCAAACTAATGGGACAAACGTAATAAAATGTCAAAACTAATGGGGCTAAACTTGAGGGAGAAGGGGGTAAAACATAAAACAAAATAATGAATCTTTAACAGACACGGATTCACGATAAACTGTCCATAATCGTCTAATGACAGCCAAAATAATATGCAAAAACGTCCTTGCATATTGAAAGGATTAAGTTTGTTAATATCAGTTGGATGGCTCGACCTGGCAGATACAATATTTTTGCATTGTTACTATATGTAATATTTGATGATCACATATATACAGATCATACGGCATAAATCAACATTGATACTATTTGTAATATTTGATGATCACATATATACAGATCATACGGCATAAATCAACACAATTACTAGTAAATGTATGTATATGCATCAATTTCGACAACACACACACACACACATGATGTGGCATATATTTATTTATTTATGTATTTGTTTTCTATATTCCAACTACTCCCTCTCGGTCATAGACTGAGAGCCTGTACATTCAACCGGACATTCAACGGTGAAGCCTGTGAGGTCTCGTTCCAGTCTAGGGAGTGACACGTGAAGCACTTTGTGATGCAACCAGCCCTGCTATTTTGCCTTCGCAAGATGCACGGGGCCTGGTTGACCCCCCAGGGCTCGAAGCAGCCCCATCTCTGTAGCTGCCTCGCCCCAGTTCTTCACTGTATCACCCCCTAGAGTAGAACCCTCACTCACAGAACGCCACCTATTGAACAATGAACTCACTAGGCATTGCCCCCCTTTAGCATATTTTGAATATGGGAATATTCACATGTTGCTATTTAATCAGGGAACAATGAGGGTATTTTTTTGGCGTTTCGGTGGGCTTTGTGGTAATGCACTGATATTAGGTACAGCACATATTCCATCCCAATAATATCTTTCCATTGATACATCGGGATTCGAACCCGAGACCATTAGATTACCAGGCCAGTGGCATGACCACTCCACCACACCTCCCCTCGGCTACCAATGAAATCACTATTAAATGTATGTAAAGGTACAATTTGCTCGCACACATACACACACGTTCATACAAACAACCAAACATACACATAATGCGGCATACAACGACATGATGAATAGGAAAGTATATAAATGCACATATTGCACCCATACAGGCAACCACTCAAACACTAACGTGACGTTTTACACCGTACTTTGCCAGTTTATAAGCTTGGAACTATGGCTTCAAACTTTTTAGTGTGTGTGTGTGTGTGTGTGTGTGTGTGTGTGGCTGAAGGCCAGTTTCTCCTAAAATTACAGACTCGCTATCGCTCGCCAGGAAAAAATCGACATCTAAATGACTCAAAAGGTTTTAAACCCCCTAAACTAATAGAACGAACGTCATAAAATCTCAAAACTAATGGGGCTAAACACGAGGGAGAACAGGGTTTCAGCAAAAGCAACCCTCCCCCTTAAAATCATCAAGCGGCTACAAATGCACGTGGGAAACTGTACACACTACATATTCCATAGGGACAGTCGCGGTCAGGACTTTTAGGATATTTTTTGGTGCGGCCAATTTGATACATTGGCGAACTATTTTGAAACACTGGAGGAACACTGTGCTTGCTTTTTTCATATATATTTCATATATATTTGTTGGTTTCATTAATTGTGCTTAGAAGCAAAGTTTGTTGGTGAAAAAATATAATAATATATATATGTTCCTGGATCTGCCAATTAATATAAAGAGGATTGTCTGAGAATGCGGAAGCTGTAAGAGAGGTTATTGAGGAGAGAAGCATTGAAAGGTTAGCGGCATTTAATAATTAGGGGGTATACAGTATATACCGGTATATATATATATATATATATATATATATATATATATTTTCTTATTTTTATTTTTGTTTTTCTTTTTCTCTTTTTTTTAAAAATGAAAGACATCAATCCTTCGAGATAATGAAATATTGGTAGAAGGGCCGTTTCCTAACAAACGAACGAACGAAAAAAAGAAAGAAAAAAAACAGAAAGAAAGAAAGAAAGAAAAAAGAAAGAAAGAAAGAAAGGAAGAACAATAAATAGATAATGCAAGTAAAGGTCGAACTAAGATGGTGTACAGCAGAAACAGAATTTCGAGGCAAACCAACACATCTATGAGAGGAAGGAAGGATATTGACACACTTAATAGGGGTGTGTATGTATTTGTATTTAGTTAGTATTTAGATATTCATATATATATTATTTTTAGTTTCCTCCCAAGACCTCCATCGAGCTTTAAGAAATACCCCTAAGACCCCATTCGAGAAAATATTGCACATTATTCGGTGGGCAAATGTCCCAGCCGAAGGCCGGTTCCTCCTAAATTACAGACTCGATATCGCTCGTCAGGAAAAAATAAACACCTAAATGACACAGAAATAGAGAGATAAGTCTTAATACCGCCAAACTATTGAGCCGAACCTCATAAAATCTGAAAACTAATGGGGCTAAACATGAAGGAGAAGGGAGGCCAGAACAATCATCCAACCCCCTTAACCCTCTCCGACATATGACGCGATTTTGAGTCTATTAGGGATACTTTAAAGCCTTTGTTACCATCAGGGGTATTTAGAAACCTTTAGTTTAGTTACTTCAACCTCTGCAGTTGGCTTTGAGTTAGCTGTGAGCAGAAAACTAATTTTGGAGAGGTAATTATAAGCGTGAGAGAACTCTATTTCTTAATGCTAATCTGGCAACCTCTGCGTCATATGCGCGTGAAAGGGTTAAGATACCTTACTTACCATCTATCTCGCCCTTCTACCACGTCTAAGCTGTTATCCCCTTCTGTACCGGCGACGTCTTTCTAATTTTATTCTTGCAATTTTTTGACAATTTTCTACAGTTTAAGAAGGATCTGTGGTAGTAAAATGGGTTAAGTGAGATAGCTCGAAGCCTGTTAATTGTTGGAGGTCATTTTGAAACTGAATACAATCGTCTAACAGCAGCCAGAAAAAAGTGAATAGGACGTCACCGGTACTGAAACAGCCTTCATTCACAGCAACTTCATGTCACCTAAATAATATTCTCATTTTGTTCTTAATTTTCACGCCAATTTTCCCCTAATCGTTGTTTCCCCGACCTTGGTGAACACAGGAAGGCTTCATTGATATTCTTGGCAGCTGCAGGTCCCTCTCCAACAATATTTTCCTCCTGATTTGTTTCCTGATTTTCCCCGATTTTCCCCCTTTTTCCTGAGTTTTTATTCCTGGCTATTGGTAAAAAATAGAACAATGTGTCTTCCATTTATATTCATAGCAGCTGTAAGTAAAACCTCCTAACAAAAATTCCTAGTGTTTCCTAATTGCCTTAACGTATTCAAATATTTTCTTTTCCTGTTTTTTTCCTCAACTTTTCCGTACCTTGTTATTTTTCTTACCTTGGTAAAAAAGAACAATAATATGTATCCATATATATTCATAGCAGCTGTAAGTGATCTATTAACGAAATGTCCCTAATATTTCCTAATTGTCTTGACTTGTTCCAATATTTTGTTCCTGTGTGTGTGTGTGTGTGTGTGTGTGTGTGTGTGTGTGTGTGTGTGTTATTTTCTTATTTTCCTTACCTTGGTGAAAACAGGAAGTCTTCATTTGGTATTCTGCAGGTCACCCTCCAATAATTTAATTTACTCCCACCTCGCTTTTTTTATCTTTCTCTTTCTCTTTCTTTAGTTTGTATCCATTCGGCCCCATTCAGTCTACTGTTTAAGACGTTTATCCCCATCCAGGTGTCAATATTTTCCTGGCGAGCGGTAGCGAGCCAGCATATATATATTTTTGTTTTGACAGCAAGATAAATTTGTACATTTTTCGATAGAAATATGTCTCCGGCAAAGCCGGATTTCTCATACAATGCTGGCTCGCTATCGCTCGCCAGGAAGAAATCAACACTTGGATGGGGATAAAAGTCTCTAAACAGTAGGCTGAATGGGGCCGAATGGATACAAGCCAAAGAGAGAGGGAGAGAAAGAGAATAAAAGCGAGGTGGGCCCCCTTAATTTCCTCCCACTGTTTTTCTCCTGCACAACTTTGCCCGTCCTTCCACCTCCGACAAATAAGCTTGCATAATTTAATATTCTTCTTGGGATTGGATTTTTGCATGGCGGAGGATTTAACTTTTTTCTAGATTGTGTGAAGGAAAGATTTATTTTTTGTTTAATAAACACTATGCATCCATTTACACACACACACACACACACACACACACGGTCACGGTGGCCGAGCGAGCTTAGTACACTGTATTGGGAGCACTCGCTCTGGTGTTGGGGGTTCGATCCCAGGCGCCGGCAGGGGAAGTTATCTCAAAAACTTTCTCTGGCCGTGGAGGCAAGGTCTGGACGGACCTTTTGGGGGGACCCACAAAGTCTCCTGCCCACGTCCTATCCCCTCGGGGGTATGTAGGCGCTCTCGTTAGCAACCAGGATGGGTTTGTCGATCCCTTAGGGCTTAGGATAATATATAGGTTAAGTTTGTGTATTTTCAGCCTCGTTCTGCCGGCTTGAAATAAACCGACTATTATCATCATTATTATTATTATTGCACACACACTCACTCACTTACACACACACACACACACAGACACATACACACACACATACACACACACACTTCAGAGGCTATCAACCCTTCTGAATTATTAAACCAGCACATTGTAAGTCAAGAATAGCGCCAGGACAGGAACCCCTACTCGAGAAATCCAGTCCCTTCGTGAAAACATAAAATATAATATCCTGATTATATTAAAGGAGGATACTGAAACATTAAAGGATGATACTGAAACATTAAAAGTAAAGGATGATACTGAAACATTAAAAGTAAAGGATGATACTGAAACATTAAAAGTAAAGGATGATACTGAAACAATAAAAGTAAAGCGTAATAAAATTATGTGGGAAAATTAATGACAAAATGTATACAAACCCTTATACTAATGGGTAATAGTAAAACTATGAATGTTGTGTTGTATTGTATGTTTATATTTTATTTATAACCCAACACACATACAAATCACATTACAAACATGACTAAACAGAGCGATAATGAATAGGTTAAGGGGAGGCAGACCGGTTTTCTGGACACCGTTCTCCCTAATGTTTAGCCCCACTAGTCTTGAGATTATAAGACGTTCGGCCCATTAGTTTGGAGATTTTAACACCTTTCGCACTATTTCGTTGTCAATTTTAAGACCTTTCGTGCCATTTAGGTGTCGATTTTTTCCTGGCTAGCGATAGCCAGCCTGCAGTTGTGAGAGGAACCGGCCTTTGGCCGGGAATTTTTTCTACCGAAAAATGTACACATTTATCTTGAAGGGGGGTCTAGGGTGTGTTTTGCTAAGCTTGATGGAGGTCTAGGGAGGAAACTAAAACAAAATATATGAATAAATTAATTAATAGACCAAATAAACGGTCTGCCTCCCCTTAAATAAAGTTCGCAACCCTTTCAGCTCGCCAGGAAAAAAATGACACCTAAAGGTTTTAATATTGAAAACAAAAAATGAGCCAAAGGGTCTCAAACTCGCCAAACTAACGGAAGGAACGTCATAAAATCTCAAAACTAATATGCTAAACATGAGGGAGAGGAGGGGCCATTCACTACCAACGACATACCCACACACACACACACACACACACACACACACACACACACACACACACACACACACACACACACACCGCTACTGATATCTCTGTGAATTCCTGGCTCGGCTGCAACACTTCGTTCTTAGTCTGGTGGGCAGGAGCTGAAATAGGCATTTCCTGAAGGTGGCGCATACATACATACATACATACATACATTCATACATACATACATACATACATACATACATACATACATACATACATACATACATACATACTATAATTTATGCCACCAAAAACCCATTGCTACTGATATCTCTGTGAATTCCTGGCCCGGCTGCAACACTTGGTTCTTAGTCTGGTGGGCAGGAGCTGAAAGAGACATTTCCTGAAGGTGACGCCGCAGGTGGAGTAGAAGACGAAGTTGATACTGAAGTGGGTGTACTGAAGCTGCATGAATAACTGCTGTAGGTTCCACATCGTCACCTCGTCCCCCAGCTCTTCCTGACCCCACAGACTGCTCAGGAAGGCGTGCACTCTGATCACGTGACTGCAGATGAAAAATAGAAACTCGGATCACGTGACTGCAGATGAAAAATAGAAACTAATATCACGTAAAATAGAAACTCGGATCACGTGACTGTAGAGAAAATAGAAACTCGGATCACGTGACTGTAGAGAAAATAGAAACTCGGATCACGTGACTGTAGACAAAATAGAAAATCGGGTCACGTGACTGCAGACAAAATAGAAAATCGGGTCATGTGAGTGACTGCAGATAAAAATAGAAACTGATCACGTGACTGTAGAGAATAATAGAAACTCGGATCACGTGACTGCAGATGAAAAATAGAAACTAATATCACGTAAAATAGAAACTCGGATCACGTGACTAGAGAAAATAGAAACTCGGATCACGTGACTGTAGACAAAATAGAAACTCGGATCACGTGACTGTAGACAAAATAGAAAATCGGGTCACGTGACTGCAGACAAAATAGAAAATCGGGTCATGTGAGTGACTGCAGATAAAAATAGAAACTGATCACGTGACTAGAGAATAATAGAAACTCGGATCACGTGACTGTAGAGAAAATAGAAACTCGGATTACGTGACTGCAGACAAAATAGAAAATCGGGTCATGTGAGTGACTGCAGATAAAAATAGAAACTCTGATCACGTGACTTTAGAGAATAATATAAACTCGGATCACGTGACTGCAGAGATAATTCGTGGACCCACTGTTCTTTGTTATGCTATTATAACTAGCTGGATTGCTTTGTGGATTGCTCTTGCTTTTGGATGAATACTATAGACAGTTTTTTAGTTTATGTATCTAACAAATATATTCACAAATTCGTGTCCATAGATATACTTCCATAACTAGAAATCGGTGGAGCTTACGAATACTAATGAGTGGGCTAGAAACAATGGTGTTAAATTAATTATTTAGATTATTATACCTTATATGTATCTTACCTGTTTACCTTTACATTGTATCTTTACATTTTCCCTTCTTATATTACCTTTATATGATAGCTATATATTATATATTATTGTGTTATACCTTTAAATAATTTACCTTATTTATAGATTTTACCTTTACATTATACTTTATTATAATTCATACCTTTAAATCATACCTACAGTATATATTATGTATATGTATATATGAATGCATATACTCCATAGCTGGGGATGGCCGACACGAGACAGAGCCGAAAAAAGGGGGTATGTGCCTGAATATATATATATATATTGATAGATAGATAGATAGATAGATAGAAAAATAAATAGATAGATAGATAGATAGATACAAAAAAAAATCTATGTGATTGAGGGAGGCAAAAGGCATAACTGCCTATAGCGAGTGCCTCCCCCATAGTTGAAAGAGTGACAGGGCCAAAATCATTGGACGTTCGAGCCAAAATGCCTGGACACATGGAGTTTGAAGCAATTTAAGTCATAGGAAGAGGGAAAGACTGTTTCTGGGAGAGAGTTCCAGAGCTCAGCTGTTGAGTAGAAGAAAGTTTGAGAGTAACGTTTCACTCTTGGGTTGGAGAGTTGCACAGAGTAGGGGTGGGATTGAGTTGCAAGACGGGTACCACGTGCCCTATGTAAAGGAGGTGGTATGCACTGGGATAGCTCTGAGGAATACTGATTATTATAGTAGCGATAGAATAGCGAGAGATATGCAACATTGCGGCGGAGAGAGAGAGATTGCAGAGAGTTGGTGAGTGGACGGGAGTTAATGATACGAAAGGCCTTCCTTTCAACTTTGTCTAGGAGAGCGGTGTGAGAGGAACCTCCCCACACATGTGAACAATACTCAATACAAGGGCGCACTATGCCGCTGTACAGAGCAAGAAGCTGTGCAGGGGAAAAGAACCCTTTAAGGCGGTTGAGCACACCCAGCTTCTGGGAGGCTGCCTTAGCAAGACTGGTAATATAGTCCTTCCAAATGAGAGCAGAAGAAAAGGGATAGTCCACTGGGAGATCCTGACGGGTAGATAGATGGAGAAATTGAGTTTTGGAAGCATTAAAGTTAACAAGGTTTTCTCTGCCCCAATTGGAAATAGTATTTAGATCAGAATTTTAGAGTTCTATGGATTCAATACGTTTGTTGTTGAGGGATTGCTGGCTGGGGCGTTCTGAAAAACTAATGGAGTAGTGTAAGGTTGAGTCCTCTGCGTATGAATGGATGGGAATTAAGGTACAGTTAAGGAGATAATTTATAAAAAATTAGAAAGAGAATAGGAGATAGGACAGAGCCCTGAGGAACACCGGAGTTTATAGGGTGAGGAACTGAACAATGGCCGTCCACAACCGCGGCTATGGAACGGCCGGAAGGAAATTAGAGACAAAGGCACATATGGAGGGATAGAAACCGAAGGAGGGTAGTTTAGAAATTAAAGATTTATGCCAGACTCTATCGAAGGCTTTCGATATGTCTAGTGCAATAGAAAAAGTCTCACCGAAGTCCCGAAAGGAGGATGACCAAGAGTTAGTAAGATATGAAAGAAGATCACCAGTAGAGCGACCCTTAAGGAAGCCATACTGGCGATCTGAGAGCAGATTTTGAGAAGAGGAATGCTTAAGAAACTTTAGAAAGACAAGAGATGAGAGCAATAGGACGATAGTTGGAGGGTTGAGAGTGGTCACCCTTATTTGGGACAGGTTGAATGTGAGCAAACTTCCAGCATAATGGGAAGACGTTAGAGGATAGACAGAGACGAAAGAGTTTGCCTAGGCAGGGAGTCCGCACGGAAGCACAGTTTTTGAGAACAACAGGAGGAACACCGTCCGGACCGTACGCCTTATTAGTGTTAAGCCCAGAGAGAAAGTACATCTTTAGAAGAGATTAGGATATTAGGCACAAGTAAGAGAGAGGAGGGCGGAGAGGGAGGAATAGCAGAGAGATATTTTATCCAACCCAATAAAAACATGTGCCCAAATCACGTGTCCAGGAAGTACAAAGGAGTACAAAGGAAATCAAGCAACAACAGGTCTAGTGACCCTTCTAGGTTGCTTGTCCTCCAAAACACTGAAGATCAAGTGTCCAAACATTGGTTTAGAGTGGGTAAGGGAACATTGGAAAGGGAATTACTGCCCTGGAACTAATGTCCGTGGCAGGATTAGGAAGTTAGTAGAAGACAGATGGGTTAGTAACTGAGGGGGGGATAAAATAAAGTTATTCATTTACAAAGGCAGTCAGTCGCGGGTTTGATGCGAGATATTTGTCTAGGCGGAGTTTAAATGAATCAACGGTGATGCAGTCTATAACGTTTCGGGGAAGCCCATTCCACAAGTTGACAACTCGATTGAAGAAGAAATTCTTAGATTCGTGCGAGTTAAAAGATTTACCAATAATTTTGCAACCGTTTCCCCGCGTGTAATTAGATTGGTCGATAGTGAAGTACTTACTACAGTTCATATTGTCAATGCCTTTGATGATTTTGAACACTTGAATTAAGTCACCTCTTAATCTGCGCTGGATTAAAGGAAATAGATTTAATTCTCTAAGACGCTCTTCGTATGGTTTGTTCTTTAGGCTAGGCATAATTTTGGTAACTCTACGTTGAACTCGTTCTAGCTTGTTTATATCTTTTTGGTAATAAGGGCACCAGGATTGAACGCAGTATTCCAGAAGAGGGCGGACTAAGGAATTGTAAATGGTTAGGATAACTTCTTTGGATTTATGCTCAAATGACCTGCCTATAAAGCCAATTATTTTGTTTGCCTTCTTAACAACTTCTGAACATTGTTGACTCGGTTTTAGGTTACTCGATATTGTTAGGAAGAGAGAAAAAATGTGTTGATTGAGTTAATGCCCAACAGATTCTGCTAGTTATGGCAAGTTGGGGAATGGCTGAGTTATAAAAGTTACCCAGCGAAAAGAAACTCGGATTGACTCGGCCGCTTTTTCCCTAACCTTTCATGATGTTTCTATTTCTTTGTTTACTTTATTGACAACATGTTTTTGCAGATAGCTTTTTCTGGTCACTGTAGAAGCCTGGGAAATATACCTGCGAAACATTGGCAATATGGTGCTTCTCCTCAAATAGTGTTTTGACTAATACACCTTAGTTGCCGATTCTAGTGCAAAATAATACACTGGAAGATAAAAAAACTACTTGTAATTATGAGTAAAAAAAAAAGCATTGGTGGAACGACATCTAGGCTAACACAAACTGATAATTGAGCAGCTTGACAAGGGAGGGACCACGCTATAATCCTTCTCCATTGGGATAACCGAATAAAATCCTTTTCGGATTCCATGGGGATTGAACTCTAGAACCTGTGTGTGTGTGTGTGTGTGAGTGTGTATGTGTGTTGGACAGAGGTTATGTTTTCGCCTCTGTTTGTCTGTAAACAAGATATCTCAAAAAGTTATTAACCGATATTTACGAAATTTGGCGAGCAGATATTATATGCTCTAAAGAAAAAGTGATTCAATTTAATAGGCGATCCAAACTTTTTCACGAAATTTGATGGGCATATTTCACGAAGTTATTCACCGATTTTCACGAATTTTAGTGGTCAGATAGATATGCACCAAGGGAGAAGTGATTCAAATTAGGATGCAGAGAATTTCCTGAAGTTTGGTAAGCATATAGGATACGCGCCCATGAGGAGGGTAATCAATCTAGCAGGCGATCTGGATCATATTCTGGAACCAGAAGAAAATATAGGCCTATGATATTAATGGTGAGGAACCAGCCAGCGAGGGCGGAGGTATGCGCTCTTCTGAATGTATTTCGTTATTATTGTAAGTATATATATATATATATTTATATATATATATATATATATATATATATATATATATACAGTAAATAACTAAGAAAGGAATATAAAGAAGAAGAAACAAAAATATATATGAGAGAGAGAGAGAGAGAGAGAGAGAGAGAGAGAGAGAGAAAATTAACTTTACTGACTATGTTATTGATATAATGCCTGCTCACTTATAAGCGCAAATACTAATAATTCGAGTGTTTATTGAGCCTTGAATCATCCGTCGTAATACAGGCCTGAAATACACTAATCCTTCACGCTTTGTCAGTTAGTTGTGACGCCAAACTGTGAATAATTATTTCATCAAAGTTAATGAAGCGTAATCTTGCAAATGAAGCGTGGGATGCCGATCGAGTTAATCAAAATATCATGAATTCAACGTTGTCTGAAGTGTAAAGTGATATAGGGGTATGGGCATATACTATATATATATATACTGTATATATACAGTATACAGTATATATACAGTATATATATATATATATGTATATATATATTTATATACTGTATATATACAGTATACAGTATATATACAGTATATATATATATATATATATATATATATATATATATATATATATATATATATATATACTGTATATATACTGTATATATATTAGACAATAGTAAGAACATCAACACACACATTATGTACACAAACACAGTTTGATACGAACATTACAACAAACACCATTCATCACAGACAAGTCAATACAATGACACACACAGACACACACACACACACACACACAGATACACATTCAACAACAACAGATACCAGCAACAACAACAAAAACATACACACACACATACACACACTCAACAACACCACCAACAACAACAACAACAACAACAACAACAACACCTACCTCGGTAAATTAAGAAGTATGAATACCGTAGATATAAGAAGCAACATCTTAGTAATGGAGTATTGGGTCCGGGTGGAGAGTATACTGCGGGGGTTCTTGCTAGTGTGTGACAGAACTGGCGGGGGGAAATAGGGAGACATTAATTAGGGGTGAGAGAGAGTGAAAGAGTGTGTGTGTGTGTGTGAGAGAGAGAGAGAGAGATTAATTGCTGGAGTGTATTTCAGGGGTTTCTGACTAGTGTATGACAGAACTGGCGGGGAGAAACTGGGAGACATTTATTAAGGTGATAGAGTGAGAGTGAAACCACAAACCAGCAATTAACTACTTGCAAGTTTCAGGTTATAGGGAAGTTGGAGCCGTGAACATCGATATTAAAGAGAAATGCAATAATAATGAGTTTCTGATGGATATAAAGTATGATCAATTTGGTTTTATGTATTTATATATGTGTTATGACCGTATTTATATATGTGTTATGACCGTATTTATATATGTGTTATGACCGTATTTTAGCTGATAGTTCTGCTAAATAATGACGGCCACGGCTCCAACGTCCTTATAGACCAAAACTCGCAAGTGGTCAATTGGTTCCTTATCCTGGTTACGAGTTATAAGGTTTGGGAATAATATAATAACAGTGTAGCGAAGTGGCCTGGTAGCGAAATGTCCAGTATCTCCCACTAACTACAAACCAGCCGAACAATTGATCACTTGCGAGTTTCAGGCTATAAGGAAGTTGGAGCTGTAGACATCGATATTATATAGAATGCAACAATAATGTAGGCTTCTGATGGGCAAAGAGTATGTTGAATTGGGTTTAATGTATTTATAAAATGTACTACAACCGTATTTTAGTTGGAAATTCTGCTAAATATCGATGTCTACAACTCCAACTTCCTTATAGAACGAACCTCGCAAGTGGTCAATTGGTTCCTTATCCTGGTTACGTTATTGCCGTTATAAACTCTGGGATAAAAGACGGCAAGGACCTATAATAAGACGGCAAGGACCTATAATAAGACGGCAAGGACCTATAATAAGACGGCAAGGACCTATAATAAGACGGCAAGGACCTATAATAAGACGGCAAGGACCTATAATAAGACGGCAAGGACCTATAATAAGACGGCAAGGACCTATAATAAGACGGCAAGGACCTATAATAAGACGGCAAGGACCTATAATAAGACGGCAAGGACCTATAATAAGACGGCAAGGACCTATAATAAGACAGCAAGGACCTATAATAAGACGGCAAGGACCTATAATAAGACGGCAAGGACCTATAATAAGACGGCAAGGCCCTATAATAAGACGGCAAGGCCCTATAATAAGACGGCAAGGACCTATAATAAGACGGCAAGGACCTATAATAAGACGGCAAGGACCTATAATAATCTCTCTGTTATGAACCTCCAATTGCCCACCTGCGGGTTTTGGTCTATAAAGAAGTTGGAGCTGTAAACGTCCATATTTAACAGAATTACCAACTAAAATATGTTTGTAATGCTTTATAAATGCACCACATCAAAATCCACATACTTTCTATCCATCAGAAACTTTAACATTATTATTGCATTTACTTTTAATAATTATGTGACGGCTCCAACTTCCTCATAGCCTGAAACTCGCAAGTGGTCAATTGCCTGTCGAATTACCTTTGCCTGGCGAGAGCTTTCCTTTATATATATATAGAGAGAGATAGATCGAGTGGTAGCAGGAGAACTCGGCCAGAGAGAAAAGTCGGTTAATGAGAATTCGGCCTCTACGAGAGGTCGGCGTTTACTATGGTCAATTATTTTGTTTTGTTCAGCCGTACATCCACAGTGTGATGACATGACGACTAATTAATCCACAGTATGTTATTGCATATGACGCTCGTGCTTCCAGAGTGTAGAATCCAACTAACAAAAGAGTTTCAGGAAATATATCAAAATAATCTCCTATAGAAATCAACGCTATACATTCTCCTTTTATTTTAGCTCCAGGACTAAGGAAGGTGACATAAAGGTGAGTTGGGGAGTTTTTCTGGTCCCCCTTCTTCCTCATATTTAGCCCCATTGGTTTTCAGATTATAAGACGTTCGGCCCATTAGTTTGCCGATGTTATGACCTTTCGCCCCGTGTCTTTGTCAATATTAAGACTTTTTTTGTCATTTAAGTGTCGATTTTTACCTGGCGAGTTATAGCGAGCCTGTAATCTAAGAGGAACCGGCTATCGGCCTGGACATTTGCTATCGACAAATTACTTGATTTTATTATAGATTTTGTAATCAATTCATTTATGTTATTGTTTTTAAGCTTGATGGAGGTCTAGGGAGGCAACTAATAAAATAATAAAAACAAAGATACATAAATAACAAATAAATACGCCATCCCCCCTTAATAAATACGCCCATCCCCCCTTAATACGCCCATCCCCCCTTAATAAATACGCCCATCCCCCCTTAATACGCCCATCCCCCCTTAATTAATACGCCATCCCCCCTTAATAATACGCCCATCGCCCCTTAATACGCCCATCCGCCCTTAATTAATACGCCCATCCCCCCTTAATTAATACGCCCATCCCCCCTTAATACGCCCATCCTCCCTTAATACGCCCATCCCCCCTTAATACGCCCATCCCCCCTTAATAAATAAGCCCATCCCCCCTTAATACGCCCATCCCCCCTTGTGGTGGAGTGGTCTTGCCACTGGCCTGGTAATTCAAAGGTCCCGGGTTCAAATCCCGATGTATCCTGGGAAGATATTATTGGGATGGAATTTGTGCTGTACCTAGTATCAGTGCATTACCACAAGCCCACCGAAACGTCAATAAAATACCCTCATTGTTCCCTGATTAAATAACACTGTATGAATATGCCCATATTCAAAATATGCTATAGGGGTGCAATGCCTGGTGAGTTATCTGCTCAACAGGTGGCGTTGTGTGTGTGTAAGTGTGAGAGTCCGAGTGTAGAGGGTGAGACAGTGAAGCACGGGAACGAGGTGGCTTCAGAGATGGGGTCGTTTCGGGCCATGAGTGAGCACCGTGCCTCATGTGAAGGCAAGATGGCAGGTGCTCTTTGTACTCTACGTGCTTCACATGTCTCACTCCCTAGACTGGAACAAGACCTCACGGGCTTCACTGTTCATTGTAAAGCGGTGAATGTTAAGGCTCTCAGCCTATGCCCGAGAGGAAGTAAGTTGGAATATAGAAAAAAAAAAAAAAAAAAAAAATAGTATGCCCATCCCCCCTTAATACGCCCATCCCCCCTTAATAAATACGCCACCCCCCTTAATACACCCATCCCCCTTAATAAATACGCCCATCCCCCCTTAATACGCCCCTCCCCCCTTATTAATACGCCCTATCCCCCATTAATACGCCCATCCCCCCTTAATACACCCATCCCCCTTAATACGCCCATCCCCCTTAATTAATACGCCCATCCCCCCTTAATACGCCCATCCTCCCCTTAATACGCCCATCCTCCCCTTAATAAATACGCCCATCCCCCCTTAATACGCCCATCCCCCCTTAATTAAAGCCTTTGCTGTTTCGTCTTTTATCTGTTAACCCCTTCGGTACCGCTAACGTATTTTATAATTTATTTCAGCAAAATTTAGACGATTAACCCTTTGAGTACCAGAGACGTCTGGTGTATTTTATTCTAGCTATATTTTGACGATATAATGCAGCTTAGGAAGGATCTGTGGTAGCTAAAAGGGTTGGTTGCGATAGTTTGCAGCTTTATTATTGCTAGAGGTCCTTCCTAAGTTGGAAAATAGTCGCCAAATAGTAACCAGAATATGTTAAAACGGACGTCCTTGGTAATGTAAGGGTTAAGATGATTGGGAGGATATATACTGTATATTAGCCAAAATTATCATTGAGATAGTCTGTAGCCTTTCAATTTGGTCGACGTCGTTTTATTAACTATCTCCGACATATGACGCGATTTTGAGCCTATTGGGGATACTTTAAAGACTTTGTTACCATCAGGGGTATTTAGAAACCTTTAGTTTAGTTACTTCAACCTCTGCAGTTGTCTTTGAGTTAGCTGTGGGCAGAACACTAATTTTGGAGAGGTAATTATAAGAGTGAGAGAACTCTATTTCTTATTGCTAATCTGGCAACCTCTGCGTCATAAATGCGTGAAAGGGTTAAGCTTAGGAACGATATATGCTCCTACTAATTGAACTTCAGCTATATTTAGACGATTTTATAAAGCTTAGGAACGATATATGGTAGCTAAAGGATTAAATGGAATAGTCTGTAACCGTTTTATATGTAAACGTCGTTTCTAAACTGAACAAAATAGTTTAATAGTTGCCAGAATGTAATGAAAAGCGACCAAAAGACTAAAGGGAGAGAGAGAGTGAGTGAGTGAGTGTCTGTGTGTGTGTGTGTGTGTGTGTGTGTGTGTGTGTGTGTGTTGGTGAGAGGGGTAGACGGTGCATACATCAACAGATATTAGGAGGAGAGGGGACGTCACTGGCTCACACAAAGGGGAATATCAGAGCCTAAAGGGAGAGTAGGAGAAAGAGAAAGAAAGTGTGAGAGTGAGTGAGTGAGTGAGTGAGTGAGAAAGAGAGAGAGAGAATCGTCATCAACTCCACATTGAGTTAGTCCACCGGAAGATGAAGGTCTCTGACAAACTTTTCCACTTAAATATGGAGAGCCCAACGCAGCCAACTTGTTTCACATCCCTTCATCAGGTTCTCTGTCTACTTCTCCTTCTAACTCCCTTGATAAGTTAATATTCTCTCCGTCTGGTAGTTCATATAGTATCATTTCTTCATCTAGATATATGTCTACCTAATCGTCTAGCTTATTAGTTTATTCAAGTACATTGGGGTTTGTAATTGATGATTAATGTTAAGAACGGGGTGTTACTAATTTCTATAGGTTCAGGAACTTGTATAGCCATGCCGGTCCATAGTGATCTTGGCCCCATTCAATGTTCTTTCCTTTCACTAAAACATTACGCTTTTCATAATGCAATTGGGTCTGAGTACACGATTAGATTGATATCCAAGATTCGAAAATGGATATTAATCGTGATCGTGTACTCAACCTTCAACTGTGCTGGCGGTGTAATGGTTTAGATGCTTGTGTTGTGGGTATGGTGTCCCAAGTTCGAATTCCGGGAGGACCATATGCTTTCACTAGTTTATTTAAGTACATTGGAGTTTGTAATTGATGATTAATGTTAAGAACGGGGTGTTACTTATTCATATCTTAAGGTCCTATTATCTCGTTCTAGTAGTCCATATACCACCATCCCTTCATCTGGTTCTCTGTCTACCTCTTCTGCTAGCTTCATATCTTAAGGAAGGTACTATTATCTCTTTCTGGTAGTCCATATTTTAACATGTCTTCATCTGGTTCTTGGTCTACTTTATAGTCTAGCTTCAGATCTTAAGGTCCTATTTTCTTCTTCTGGTAGTCCATATTTTAACATGTCTTCATTTGGTTCTTTGTCTACCTCATAGTTTGGGTGAAGAGTTCAGCTTTGTCAGAGGAAGAAGTGACTGTGGTGCTGTCAGAGTGGAAAAGGGGAGGGAAAGACGAGGAAGGCGAGGCTTTAACTGACCTGTAGCGACGGATGAGTTGAAAGGTGCTGCCATTTTGAGGTTGTTGTTATTCTTGGTAGTGTTGGATGATGATGATGATGGTGGTGGTTGGTGGTGGGGGTGGTGATGGTGGTGGTGGGGGTTGTTTCGGCTGTTGTTGACGCTGCGACCGGAAGAAGGGCCCGTCGACCCCCCCGAAGGACAGCTGCCGCCCCCCCGACCGCCCCCCGCGCTAGTCTGGGGAAGTGGCAGAAGGGAAAATAATATGTTGTTTCTTATATTCAAATGCTTTAAGGAGAGATCAGACGGTTTTCTGGCCGCCCTTCTTTCTCATGTATAGCCCTATTCGTTTTCAGATTATAAGACGGTCGGACCATTAGACGATCATGTGATATACCAGCATATTTGCACCTCTGGGGACTGTGGACCCCTATCCTATGTTGGTATGACACAGACTCGCCTTTCCCGGGTCGACTCAACCGCCACCTTCAATCTGGCGCGCTATAAAAGATCACTATCAAGCCCCCCACCATCTTTTGCCCTAAATCGCGCTCGACCTAGACAAAACAAATACCATAATCGACAAAGAATCCAGACCCAGTAAAGAAGACGAGCTATTTTAGAAGCTCTATACAATCCAAACACTCAACCCCAGCATCAACAACCAAAGCACAAGACCATCAAATTCGTCCTGCAGGCAAAGCGCTACAGGCGACTGCCCCCCTTCCTCTCGCCCTGTGCCCCCCTCCCTTACCTTTCCGCGCTCAGCACACAAATGACAACACCAACCAATCACAGCCACCAAACAGCCAACAACCAACAACCGATAAGATTTAGTGAGCGTCGCGCGAATAGACTGCCTTACACCAATGAACAGCCACCCCACACCCAGTAGCTACGGTGTCCCACCTACCTAATCTTGATCATCGAATTTGTTATACAAAAAGTTATGGTGTTTTGTCCTTATTCTAATCAGGACATCTCCATGTCACTGAAGATGCCCAGATGTTTACTTGTGAAAACGGTGGATCCACGATGAATTTTGCTAACCTGTTGTACCTCATCTCTGTAACCCAGAGGGAAAATTGTTAGAACTTATTGAAAGCTGTAACAATAAAATCATGAATGCTGAAATGCTATTGCCTTTAACATGTCTGTTTAAAAGAGCATATTATATCTTATAT
>CM064517.1:16590756-16693213 GCA_032716605.1 Paralithodes platypus
GTGATCTCCCAGTATTAATTCTCCTCCCATTATGTGGAGCATTAATCTCACTTTCCTTCCAGACAGAAAGACACACTAACAGACAGACACACTAACAGTCAGACAGAAAGACAGAGAAACAGATAGACAGCCAGCCAGACAGACATGCAGACAGAAACACTGGCAGACAGAGAAACATACAGAGATACAGACAGAAAGACAGAGAAACAGACAGAAAGACAGGCAGATAGACAAAGAAACCGACTCCACTACCATACACAAGAACCCACCCAAATACACATATTGATGGAATCTATGTTTTATTAATTTCACCACAACACCAAACACCTCCAATGAAATCAATGAAAGCATAATTATACTGTATGTGATCCACCAGGATTCGAACCCAGGTTATCACATTAATAAATGTATATACTGTATGTTTGACATTTGCCCCATTAGTTTGGATATTTTAAGACCTTTTGTGCCATTCAGATATTGATTTTAAATTGGTGAGCGATGGAGAGCCTGCAACATAGAAGGAACCAGCCTTTGGCCGGGGCCTTTTTCTACAGAAAAATTACACAAATCTATCTCAAAGGGGTGTCATGGGGTATTTTTGAAGCTTGATGGGGGTCTAGGGAGAAAAAAAAAAAAAAGAAAAAAAAAAAATAGTAAACCAAAATATATGAATATATATAAATAGAATAGATACATAAGTAATTACATAACTTAATAAATACATATACACATTTTCCCCTAAATATTATTATACATCACCGATTATTTATATTTTGCCTGAGTGTCTTAACCCTTTCAAGATCCAATACGCATTTCTATTATGTTTTCTAGTCATTATTAGACGATTTTATTCAGATTAGGAAGGGTATATGGAAGTCAGAGAGTGAATTGAGATAGTCTTTAACCTTTTCATACCCACAGATCCTTCCTAGGCTGCATAAAATCGTCTAATGATAGCCCAAAATATATATATATATACATTTTTTTTTTTTTTTTTTTAAGAGACAATGAACGGAGGAAGGAAAAACACAGATAAAACAAAAAGGTCCATGTGCCTAAAGGCATCCTCCATTCATAAAATATTTGTAACAACTGGATTTAAACATTTGTAGATTGTAAGTTTGTGGAAAGCAATTCGAGGGAAGTGAATTCCAAAGAGTAGTAGCTCTGGGGATAAATAAATTCTAATAAGCAGAAGTTCTGCATTGTGGAGGAGAAAGTGTAAATTCATGGGCGCTCTCAGATGCCCTAGTTCTACGGGGAAAGATGTGGAGAGGCGGCACAATTGAAGCAAGTTCCTCGGAACAATTGCTGTGAAAATATCTGTAGAATAATGCAAGGGATGCAACGTTTCTTCGTATGGATAATGTAGGAAGGTCCTGTGTGATTGCAGGGTTATTGATTAATCTAATAGCTTAATTTGAATTTGGTCCAAACTGCCTCAAAGCAACCACTCCACTTCCACCCCACAGAGGTGAACAGTAATCCATCTGAGAACGCACATGACTTTTATATATTACGGCCAACTGCTCGTCAGTGAAAAATTCTCGAACTCTGTACAGGAGTCCCAGTTTTTTAGAGGCATTCTTAGCAATGCTTCTAACATAATGTGTCCAGCTCAAGTTAGTAGTTAATGTTACACCGAGAATGTCAATACTAGGGAAAGTGGGAATATTTACATCATTAAAAAATATATGGGAGTCAGTGAGATTCTGTCGGTTAGAAAATTGAATGTACTTGGTTTTCTGTTCATTAAAGGAAACTAGATTCTCTTGTCCCCATTCATTAATTCTAGAAAGGTCCTGGTTCAGAGAAATTGCAGTGTTTATTTTTGAATTTATAAGATCGGGTTGGGTGAAAGAATTGGTAAATGTGAAGGAACTGTGGAGTGTTGAGTCATCTGCGTAGGAATGTATTGGATTATGAGTGGTAGATATGAATGAGGAACAGAGTTGGGGCCAAAACTGATCCCTGGGGAACACCAGCATGTATTGAGTGAACTTAAGAATAAAGGCCATCTACCATTACACATATTATATACCAAATATATATACCAATTACCGATCAAGCACTACCCCCTTAACTCCTATACCGGCGACGTGTTTTTTTAATTGAATTTCAGCTACATTTAGACGATTTTATGGAGCTTAACCCATTCACGTTTTTATGACGCAGAGGTTGCCAGATTAGCAATAATAAATAGAGTTCTCTCACTCTTATAATTAATTACCTCTCCAAAATTAGTTTTCTGCCCACAGCTAACTCAAAGACAACTGTAGAGGTTGAAGTAACTAAACTAAAGGTTTCTAAATACCCCTGATGGAAACAAAGGCTTTAAAGTATCCCTAATAGGCTCAAAATTTCATTAAAAAACGTGAGAGGGTTCAAAAGGATGTATGGTAGCTAATAGGGTAAATTGAGTTAGTCTGTAGCCTTTTAATGGGTAGATGTCTTCCTAAGCTGAATAAAATCGTCTAATAGTAGTCAGAATAACAAACACAATATGTCCTCTGTAGATAAGGCGTTAAGGAGGAAGCACATCTACCTAAGACGTGACTCATACTGGGATAGTGTAGTGAAGGTGTTAAGGAGGAAGCACAGCTATCTAAGACGTGACTCATACTGGGATAGTGTAGAGAAGGTGTTAAGGAGGAAGCACAGCTATCTAAGACGTTACTCATACTGGGATAGTGTAGAGAAGGCGTTAAGGAGGAAGCACATCTACCTAAGACGTTACTCATACTGGGATAGTGTAGAGAAGGTGTTAAGGAGGTAGCACATCTACCGAAGACGTTACTCATACTGGGATAGTGTAGAGAAGGTGTTAAGGAGGTAGCACATCTACCTAAGACGTTACTCATACTGGGATAGTGTAGAGAAGGTGTTAAGGAGGAAGCACATCTACCTAAGACGTTACTCATACTGGGATAGTGTAGAGAAGGTGTTAAGGAGGTAGCACATCTACCGAAGACGTGACTCATACTGGGATAGTGTAGAGAAGGTGTTAAGGAGGAAGCACATCTACCTAAGACGTTACTCATACTGGGATAGTGTAGATAAGGTGTTAAGGAGGAAGCACATCTACCTAAGACGTGACTCATACTGGGATAGTGTAGATAAGGTGTTAAGGAGGAAGCACATCTACCTAAGACGTGACTCATACTGGGATAGTGTAGAGAAGGTGTTAAGGAGGAAGCACATCTACCTAAGACGTTACTCATACTGGGATAGTGTAGATAAGGTGTTAAGGAGGAAGCACATCTACCTAAGACGTTACTCATACTGGGATAGTGTAGAGAAGGTGTTAAGGAGGAAGCACATCTACCTAAGACGTGACTCATACTGGGATAGTGTAGATAAGGTGTTAAGGAGGAAGCACATCTACCTAAGACGTGACTCATACTGGGATAGTGTAGAGAAGGTGTTAAGGAGGTAGCACATCTACCTAAGACGTTACTCATACTGGGATAGTGTAGAGTTTATGTATTGGGATCTCTGGGGGGAGCTCTGGCAATTAAGAGGGAGAGAGAGAGTGAGTGGGTGAGGGAACGAACTCTGAGGGAAATGCAAATAGGGAAATAGAGAAATATGGTAGGGTAAAGACAGATAGACAGGCATATACTACATATATACTGTATATATATATTTATATATATATATATATATATATATATATATATATATATATATATATATATATATATATATATATATATACAATATATATATATGGTAGGGTAAAGACAGATAGACAGGCATATACTACATATATATATATATATATATATATATATATATATATATACATTATATATATATATATAATATATATATATATATATATATATATATATATATATATATATATATTTGAGAATGCTAAGGGTAAAGTCTATCTCAATTAACTCTGAATTCCATACACCTTTCCTAATCTGAATAAAATCGTCTAATAATAACCAGAAAACACAGAAGCGCGTCATCTTATCTTACAAAGGAATACAAAGGACTTACAAACTACAACATACCTATTGGTCCTTACGGGGCAGTTTGGATATCTACACTGCTAAGCTACTAAGTACTAGGTAAAAAAAGAAAAGGATAGTAAAGCAGAAGGCTCCTCTCCGCCCACCATTAGAGGCTGGCTATCGCTCCTATAGACACCTATAGAGGGCACGAAAGGTCTTAATATTGACAACACAATTAAGCGAAAGGTCTCAAAATCGCCAAACTAATGAAACGAACGTCTTAAAACCTCAAAACTAATAGGCTAAACATGAGGGAGAAGGGGATCCATCAAAAGCGCTGGCGTGGAAACAGTTGGACAAATAAACCAAGCAGTATGGAAAACCTGACACGGAATATCGGATAGGGTAGGACGAAAGGACATAAACTAGTAGTCTACACTTATTCCACATCTAATAGCTGGGGCAAAAATCGGTCACGAGTAAAGTGGTATGCAGAAATCATATATATATTGCAACCTGTGGTATTTCTTCATTACGACTGGGAGCTATTCTGAAATAAATTATGTTCATTGAGGGTTAGTCGCCAAGTATTTATCAAGGCGGTTCTTGAAAGTCTCAACTGTATCGCAGTTTACAATGTTTGAAGGTAGTTTTGTTTCAAATGTTCACAACACGATTGAAGAAGACGTGTTTTGCTTCACTATAATGACATCGCTTTCCTATAATCTTACAACCATTGTTTCTATTGAAGTTTGATTGGTCGATTGTGAAGTAATCACTTACATTTAGGTTGCTGAATCCCTTAAAAATCTTGAAAACCGCTATTAGATCACCTCTCAATCTGCGTTTGGTTAAGCTAAACAATTTAGTTCCTTTAGGCACTCTTCGTATGGTTTGTTTCGCAATCTAGGTATCATTTTTGTGACTGTGTTGCGGAAGACGAGGAGGAAGAGAAGAGGAGAGAGAGGAGGAGAGGGAGGAGGAAGAGGAAGAGGGAGGAGAGGAAGAGGAGAGGGAGGAGGAAGAGGGAGGCGACGGAAGAGGAGGAAGAGAAGCGAAGAGGGAGGAGACGGAAGAGGCGGTAGAGAAGAGGAGAGGGAGGAGGAAGCGGGAGGAGGAGGAAGAGGGAGGAGGAAGAGGAGAGGGAGGAGGAAGAGGAAAGGAAGGGGGAAGGAGGAAGTAAAGAAGGAAAGGAGGGGGAGGAAATAGGAGAAATTAAGATCGTGAAATGAGATTTACGTAATATACACTGGCCACACAGCTATTTCGATCCCAGCGAGATGGTCAGGACTTAAACCTAAAGTAGAGATAGTAACCCTGAGAATAAGGAAAAGCGGAAGAGCTGGGAGGTGGGAGGAACCAAGGAGGATGTGGAGAGGTAAGGATACCTGTCACCACGCGCCTAGTTGCCATATGGATGATAACCTGCGCTTGACTTAATACCTATCAATAACATTCACAAATATTCAATTCAGGTAAAAATACTTATGATGTTGCGTTAACAAGTGTATTCCCTCTCCGTAGTCGAGCTGCAGATAAGGTATTTCCCGTCTATAAAGTACGATTTTAATTAGTTAAGGAAGCTTGGATGGTGTGGCTAATGTGACTCCAGTGACCACATGATGTACTAAGGGTCATAACACGTGTTTTATTTATTGATATTGGCTCCTGTAGGCATGGTGGTCTGGCTTGGTAGTATTACGGCACGATCTTGACATTAGCACGGTCATTCACGCTCTTTTAAAATATTAGTTACTGCTCGATTGATGCCCATATTGGTGTTATTAGCGGCGTTTTGTGTATTAGAGGACTTGGTGAGAGACATAGACGTTTGTGGTGTGTGGTGTTTAAAAGACGATCTGTTGAAATTAGCCAGAGGGTTGAATAATAAATGTTGAGTATTATTGACCTTCGACTTCTCATCTCGACGCCACACACTCCCTCTCTCCTTCCCTTTCTCGCCGCGGGGGTGGGAGGACGCGTTGAGTGTTTATGCTTTGTGTTCGTATACTTGCGTTCGCGAGTGCTTCTACGATCGGTGAAACACGAGCGGACGGACGGAGCACCGGTGGCATTTAAGGTTGGTTGCATTAGCCTTTTAAATGAAGGATATTACCCAAGGATTTTCGACACGTGAGCTAGTCCCCGAAATGTTCCTCCTGCCACACGCCATGACGCATATGATTTTGTAACAGTGTTGGTGGTGTAATGGTGCTTATGCTCTGGGTGTGGTGTCCCGAGTTCGAATCCCGGAAGGACCATACGCTTTCATCAGTGTATTCAAGTACATTGAGGTTTGTAATTGATGATTAAGAACGGGGTGTTACTTATGATTACCACTACTCGCAGGGGAGTTTCATTATTATTGAAGTTATTGTGACTTTGAACAGTGTAACTTATTGAAAGATCCACTATTAATCTTGTAAACTTCAGCTTATTTATGGATTAATGGTACATGCATCCACTTATTATTATTGGTATCGGTATATTGGTAGAGAGTGTGAGTGAAGCAAGGTAGGAAAGAAAGGAGGAGGAGGAAGGGGGAAGAGATTGGAGCCGGGATGGTATAGTAAGAGAAAGAGAGTGTGTGAGAGAAGCAAGGTAGGGAGGAGAGGGGGAGGAAGAAGCCGGGATGGTGAGAGATAGAGAGAGATAGAGAGAGTGAGAAGCAAGATAGGGAGGAGAGGGGGAGGAAGAAGCCGGGATGATGAGAGATAGAGAGAGTGAGAAGCAAGATAGGGAGGAGAGGGGGAGGAAGAAGCCGGGATGATGAGAGTAGAGAGAGTGAGAAGAAAGATAGGGAGGAGGGGGGGAGGAAGAAGCCGGGATGATGAGAGATAGAGAGAGTGAGAAGCAAGATAGGGAGGAGAGGGGGAGGAAGAAGCCGGGATGATGAGAGATAGAGAGAGTGAGAAGCAAGATAGGGAGGAGAGGGGGAGGAAGAAGCCGGGATGGTGAGAGAGAGAGAGAGTGAGAAGCAAGATAGGGAGGAGAGGGGGAGGAAGAAGAAGCCGGGATGGTGAGAGAGAGAGAGAGTGAGAAGCAAGATAGGGAGGAGAGGGGGAGGAAGAAGGCGGGATGGTGAGAGATAGAGAGAGTGAGAAGCAAGATAGGGAGGAGAGGGGGAGGAAGAAGCCGGGATGGTGAGAGATAGAGAGAGTGAGAAGCAAGATAGGGAGGAGGAGGGGGAGAAAGAAGCCGGGATGGTGAGAGATAGAGAGAGTGAGAAGCCGGGATGGTGAGAGATAGAGAGAGTGAGAAGCAAGATAGGGAGGAGAGGGGGAGGAAGAAAGAAGCCGGGATGGTGAGAGATAGAGAGAGTGAGAAGCAAGATAGGGAGGAGAGGGGGAGGAAGAAGCCGGGATGGTGAGAGATAGAGAGAGTGAGAAGCAAGATAGGGAGGATGAGGGGGAGGAAGAAGCCGGGATGATGAGAGATAGAGAGAGTGAGAAGCAAGATAGGGAGGAGAGGGGGAGGAAGAAGCCGGGATGATGAGAGATAGAGAGAGTGAGAAGCAAGATAGGGAGGAGAGGGGGAGGAAGAAGCCGGGATGATGAGAGAGAGAGAGAGAGTGAGAAGCAAGATAGGGAGGAGAGGGGGAGGAAGAAGCCGGGATGATGAGAGAGATAGAGAGAGTGAGAAGCAAGATAGGGAGGAGAGGGGGAGGAAGAAGCCGGGATGATGAGAGATAGAGAGAGTGAGAAGCAAGATAGGGAGGAGAGGGGGAGGAAGAAGCCGGGATGGTGAGAGATAGAGAGAGTGAGAAGCAAGATAGGGAGGAGAGGGGGAGGAAGAAGCCGGGATGATGAGAGATAGAGAGAGTGAGAAGCAAGATAGGGAGGAGAGGGGGAGGAAGAAGCCGGGATGGTGAGAGATAGAGAGAGTGAGAAGCAAGATAGGGAGGAGAGGGGGAGGAAGAAGCCGGGATGATGAGAGATAGAGAGAGTGAGAAGCAAGATAGGGAGGAGAGGGGGAGGAAGAAGAAGCCGGGATGGTGAGAGAGAGAGAGAGAGACAGAGTACAAAGGAAATCAAGCAACACTGCGCAGGTCCAGCGACCCCTCAAGACTGCTTGTCTTCAAAAACACTGATGGTCAAGTGTCCAAACAGTGATTTAGAGTGGGTAAGGGAAAAATGGAAAGGGAAGACTGCCCTGGGACAAATGTCCGTGGCAGGATTAGGAGATGTTAGTAGGGACAGTTGTTAGTAATATAATAGAGGGGAAAACAAAAATTATTCATTTACAAATAATGCAGTCAGTCGTGGATCAGAGAGAGATAGAAATAGATAGATACAGTAGATACACTGGCCACACATATCTTACGATCCCTGCGAGGTGGCCAGGACTTGACCCTAGTAGATATAGCAACCCTAAGAGAAAGTGGAACGAAAGAATAGCAAAGATGAAGGCTATATTCGCTCCCTCTGGCAGAGAGAGAGAGAGAAGAGATTAAATAAGTCATAATTTTTTTTTTTTTTTCTTGTGGAGAACCTAAAAATAAATGTAAGTCGGGATATTTGAATTGGCGGTATAATATAAAAACACAAAATGCATTATTCCGTATGACAAGGAAATTTTCAATTAGTATTTGGATGAAAAAGTAAAGAACAAATGTATTATGAATGTTACTTATATAACTTCCTTTGGTGAAATTCAGTAAGAGTTTCATGTATAATTTTACAGATGAATGATAGTTGAAATTTGCATGGTTGTTAAGGAGAGATGGGTCGTTTTTCTGGTCCCCTTTCTTCCTCGTGTTAAGTCCCATTTGTTTTGAGATTATAAGACGTTCGATCCACTTTATCCCCTCTTAGGTGTCGATTTTTTTCCTGGCGAGCGATAGCGAGACTGAAATTTTAAGAGGAACCGGCACATTTTTCTACCGAAAAATGTACAAATTATTCTTGAAGGGGGTCTAGGAGGGGGTTTTCTAAGCTTAATGGAGGTCTAGCGAGGAAACTAAAAAATAAAGGAATAATTTTTGTTTTTCTATGTGAGTGAGGGAGACAAAATGCAGACCTGCCTGTAGCGAGTGCCTCCCCCATAGTTGAAAGAGTGACAGGGCCAACAGGTGCACTAAAATCATAATATATATACAGTATACAGTATATATATATATATATATATATATATATATATATATATATATATATATATATACAGTAATACTACATATACAGTATATATATATATATATATATATATATATATATTTATATTAAATAAAACGCCTCTCTCCTTCCACTTCGAGTATCTCCCCGGAATAAATCGCAAGGTCTCTGAGATACTTATTTTTCTTTGTAACTCCTTGTAACTCACACACACACACACACACACACACACACATTTACTCACTGCTCTTGTTAGCCACTTCCTGGAACAGCCGAGCAAGATGTCAACAACTCTACTATACAACCGGACCTGCCGGAATCACTTCTTTATATGCCTTACTTTAGTTTGCTACCTAGCCCTAGAAATGTCAATCTTGGGTAAAAACGTATGGGGAGATGGTATATTTTTTGGTCGATTTTGTTCATATATATATATATATATATATATATATATATATATATATATATATATACAGTATATATATACCGGTATATATATATACAGTATATATATATGTACTGTATGTATATATAAACAAAATATTAAAACATTTAACCCATACAGCGCCAGTGATGTCCTTTTAATTTATTTCTACATTTATTCATTATTTTGCTTAAGGGGACAGTTGATATTTTTTATTTATAGATTATATATATTTTTTTTTTTCCTCTGCTAGGCCTCCATCAAACTTTTAAAAAACATCCATTAGATCCTCCTTCTAGATTAATTTGTACATTTTTTGGGTAGAAAAATGTGTCGGCCTAAGGCCAATTCTTCCAAAATTACAGGCTCACTATCGTTCGTCAGGAAAAAAATTCAACAGCTAAATAGCATGAAAGGTCGTAATATTAACAAGGAAATGGGGCGGAAGGTCTTAAATTCTACAAACTAATGGGCCGAACATCTTGAAATCTGTAAACCAATGCGGCTAAACACGAGGGAGAAGTGTGCCAGAAAAAAAAAACCCATTTCCTCATAAGAGTTCTGCTCACCAATTGTTAACCCTCTCAGTATGCTTTCACTTGACGGTTATTATCTAGACCCCCTTCTCCTTCATGCTTAGCCCCATTAGTTTTGAGATTATGCGACGTTCGTTCCATTACTTTGGTGATTTTAAGACATTTCGCCGAAATTCTATAAATTTTAGGACCTCTCGTGCCTATTAGGTGTCGGTCTTTACCTGACGATTGATAGCGAGCCTGTAATTTAGGAGGCCTTGATATTTTTCTACCAAAAAATGTACATATTTATCTCAAAGGGGGGTCTTGGGGGTATATTAATAACCCCTTCTGTATCGGCGACGTATTTTGTATTTTATTTCAGCTACATTTTGACAATTTATTGAAGCTACGGAAAGATACGTGGTAGCTAAGAGATACGTGGTAGCTAAAAGATACATGGTAGCTAAAAGATACATGGTAGCTAAAAGATACATGGTAGCTAAAAGGATTATCTGCGATAGTCTGTAGCCTTGAAATTGGTAAACGTCCTTCCTAAGCTGAATAAAATAGTTTAGTAGTTGCCAGAATATAATGCAAATATGCCACCGGTACTGAATGGGTTAAGCTTGAAGGAAGGCGTAGGGAGCAAACTATAAATCTCCTCTTTATAATTGTATCCTTGCTATCTGAAGGTGAGTTATTAATCCTTTTGGTATGGGCGATGTCTTTTATATTTGATTCTGTCTTGTGTATATCACCGTAGCGCCAGGCGGGTATATATGTCGAAAACTACCTTCATTCTATGCTCTTTTTCATGCATAAGCAAGAGCCAGAGCGTAATACAAATATATATCCGTGAAAGGACGATGATCAAGCTTTCCAATGACACCTGAATCATCCCTGTACGATATCTGGTTATCTTGCAACGATCTTGCAAAGGAAGGCGAACATCGGTAAAATAGCTGCAATAATGGAATTATTTTATTTGTGAGACACTGCACATGAGTGAGATATCGCTGTCTCGCACCTCAGTATGTGTATGCTCGCTGTGGTGAGCGGATGGAGACCCCCTGAGCTCTCTCAAATGCCTGGCCTCTCTCTCAGCGCTCATAATAGCCTCAAAATGGTGCCCGTCATTTGACGGATGCCGCAGGATAGGCCAATTTTCTCTCTCCCGTCATATGATGGTCGCCACGAATTAAGGGTTAAGACTGTTCACCCCATTTCTTTGTCAATATTAGGACCTTTCGTGCCATTTAGGTGTCGATAATTATTCTAGTGAGCGATAGCAAACCTCTAACTTTTAGAAGGAACCGTCCCGGCCAAAAAGGTAAAAATGTATCTTGAAAAATGGAGGGGGGGGGGGTCTAAGTTTATTTATTTGATTATGTATTTATTATTTTGTTTAAGCTTAATGGAGGTATAGGGAGGTAACTTAAAACAATAAATATAAATGTAAATATATATTATATGAAAATAAAATCGCTCATCCCCTACCTAATGACACCAATATGATGGTAGTTGGCCGCTCCCTGTTACTATAGAGTCTCTAATACTCTCTCTCTCTCTCTCTCTCTCTCTCTCTCTCTCTCTCTCTCTCTCTCTCTCTCTCTCTCTCTCTCTCTCTCTCTCTCTCTCTCTCTCTCTCTCTCTCTCTCTCTCTCTCTCTCTCTCTCTCTCTCTCTCTCTCTCTCTCTCTCTCTCGCTCTATCCCTCTCGCTGCCTCTCCCTCTCTCATGCTCTTGCTCGCTCGCTCTCGTTCTCGCTCGCTCTCGTTCGTTCTCGCTCGCTCTCGTTCGTTCTCGCTCGCTCTCGTTCTCGCTCGCTCTCGTTCTCGCTCGCTCTCGTTCTCTCTCTCTCTCTCTCTCTCTCTCTCTCTCTCTCTCTCTCTCTCTCTCTCTCTCTCTCTCTCTCTCTGTCCCCCAGATTCAATTTGGGGGTGATGGCGCGTGTATCAGTGTGCCCAGCTACCATTCTCTCGCCCTCCCTCATTCTCCTCTCTCCTTTCTTTCTTTTCTCTCTTTGTTACTTCTTCCTTTGTCACTTGCACCTCTCTCTCTCTCTCTCTCTCTCTCTCTCTCTCTCTCTCTCTCTCTCTCTCTCTCTCTCTCTCTCTCTCTCTGTCTGTCTGTCTGTCTGTCTGTCTGTCTGTCTGTCTGGACCCCCTTCTCTCATGTTTAGCTTCATGGAGATCTTTTGAGGAAACTAATATAACTATAGTAAATTATAATGTAAAACTTGCAAAATATACACCCCCATACAGGGACAACACAATACACAGACAAAAGAAGTTATCAATATCACTGTGGAAATAAAGCCTCAGTAACATATAATATTGAAATAAAAGAACACAAAACTACCACATAGACTGTACATCACTATGTGAGTAAGTGAATTTGTTTCCCAAGAAAATTAGTCGCACATATATTAACATACTCTCGTCATGTTCAAGGAATTAGTCGCACATATATTAACATACTCTCGTCATGTTCAAGGAATTAGTCGCACATATATTAACATACTCTCGTCATGTTCAAGGAATTAGTCGCACATATATTAACATACTTCTCATGTTCAAGGAATTAGTCGCACATATATTAACATACTCTCGTCATGTTCAAGGAATTAGTCGCACATATATTAACATACTCTCGTCATGTTCAAGGAATTAGTTAATTAGGGAAATTCAGGACGTTTGGTAAAAAAAAAAAAAAATTGTATGAATAAAGAAACTACAAATTATGTCAAAATGTTTTATTCAATCAAATTTGCAATTTGACAAGATATTTACAATAGTACAAAATACATACAGCACCCACTAAAGCCGGTATCACACGAGAGCTTTTATAGTTAACATTTATTGATCAACATTTTGGTGGCAACATTTCTGGAATACTTTGCAACGATATCGGAAACTAGACTGACAATAGATGAATTTAGGCAACCGAAATATTTTATATGTTGACCATATAAGCTGCCAGACTAGTGTTGAGGATAAATGTTGAATGAAAAAGCGCTTGTGTGATACCGGCTTAACGATAGTGCTATCGGGTAGGTACCAGATGAATATACCTTAATGAATGTACCTTAACCCTTCCACGCACATATGACGCAGAGGTTGCCAGATTAGCAATAAGAAATAGAGTTCTCTCACTCTTATAATTACCTCTCCAAAATTAGTTTTCTGCCCACAGCTAACTCAAAGACAACTGCAGAGGTTGAAGTAACTAAACTAAAGGTTTGTAAATACCCCTGATGGCAACAAAGGCTTTAAAGTATCCCCAATAGGCTCAAAATCGCGTCATATGTCGGAGAGGGTTAATGAATATACCTTATTGAATATACCTTATTGAATATACCCTACCCACTTAAGGGAACCGACCCACTTTTTCTCTCTCTGGGTTGTATCCATTCGGCCCCATTCAGCCAACTTTTTAAAGACGTTTATCCCCATCCAGTGTTGATTTATACCATATTTTCTCCGGTGAAGCCGTATTTCTTCATAAATTGCTGGCTTGCTATCGCTCGCCAGGAAAATATCGACACCTGGATGGGGATAAATGTCTTTAAACAGTAGGCTGAATAGGGTCGCATGGATACAACCCAGAAAGAGAAAAAGCAGGTCACCCCCTTAAGTCAGTTGGTAAAGGGTTCGTGTCCTATATTGTAAAAGAGAAGCAAACCAATATTTAGTTTATTAGCCATTTGTAACTTCAATTTAAAACTCGATTCAATTCAAAAGTTTTATTTACCTAACCTTATACACGTTTCTATATATTATTAACCCTTTATTTACCGGAGACCCCCTATTACTTTTAGTCTAGCTATGTTTAGATGATTTTGTGCAGCTTCAGAAGGATCTGTGGTAGTAGGAAGGGTTAAGTGAGATTATTTAAAGCCTATTAATTGCTGGAGGCCCCTGTTAAACTGAATACAATCATAAAATTAAAAATTAAAATTAAATTAAATAAAAATTAAAAAAAATTAAATCAAAATAAATTTTAATCATCTAATAGCAGCCAGAATACAGTTAAAAGGATGTCACCGGTACTGAGTTAACTAACACTTGTAAACAATTGTAAATCAGTCTTTCATCTGATATTAGCGTTATTTCCTCCTTATATATAAATTATGATCTTATATTAAATCACTATAGAAAACAACATTAAGAATAGGTTCTATTTTAGGGGGGAAGGGTTTATTTTGTTGGTGGAATATTTCATATATTTACTATTTGTTTAGTTTCCTCCCTAGACATCAATCAAACTTTTAAAAACATCCATTAGATCCCCCTTGTAGATTAATTTGTACATTTTTCGGTCGAAAATGTTCTCGACCAAAGGCCGGTTCTTCCTAAATTATAGGCTCACTATCGTTCGCCAGGAAAATAAATCGACACCTAAATATCACGAAAGGTCTTAATATTGACAAAGAAATGGGGCGAAAGGTCTTAACATCGACAAACTAATGGAACGAATGTCTTAAAATCTCAATACTAATGGGGCTAAAAATGAGGGAAAAGGGAATCTAGAAAAACGACCCATCTCCCCTTAAATCATAATTAATTCATTCATTCTTGTCTTAAGACAGTGTCACACGAGCGCTTTTTCCGGTAATATTCGATGAGCAAGATATTTTCTCGTAATGTTTTGTGGCTCATTCACATTGGCATCGGAAACTAGACTGAAGGTGGATTATGCTAGGTGGCTGAATTCTCATATAACTAAGATTTTCAAGCTGCCAGACTACGATTGCTCTTAAAAATTGACGGAAAAAACGTTTGTGTGACACCGGTTTTACGTAATCGGGCAATATTATCCCTTGCATTACTGGTGACGCCTTTCGTATTTGATTTCAGCTACACTTAGATGATTTTATGAAGCTTAGGAAGGATTATACGGTGGCTAAAAGGATTAACTGAGCTATTCTGTAGCCTTATTAATTGGTAGACGTCCTTACTAAGCTGAATAAAATCTGAAATGGGTTAATAGTTTTATCATGATCTTATATTAAGTTTTATTTTTATCATATATTAAATCACTTTAGAAAACAACATAAGAATGGGTCCTATTTTGTTAACCCTCTCCGACATATGACGCGATTTTGAGCCTATTGGAGATACTTAAAAGCCTTTGTTACCATCAGGGGCATTTAGAAACCTTTAGTTTAGTTACTTCAACCTCTGCAGTTGTCTTTGAGTTAGCTGTGGGCAGAAAACTAATTTTGGGGAGGTAATTGTAAGATTGAGAGAACTCTATTTATTATTGCTAATCTGGCAACCTCTGCGTCATATGTGCGTGAAAGGGTTTAATTATCTAACTAACTTCAATCAACGGCCTTTAAATTTGGCTCTCTGTTACACTTTCGGCTTTGGGAGACACTCATTCCAGGAAACCTGCTTTTTGTCTCTTCATACACATATCTCTCTCTCTCTATATCTATCTATCTATCTATCTATCTATCTATCTATCTATCTATCTATCTATACCATGCGATCACTCAGCCAATCCTGGAGGTGTTCTTGTGTTCACTCGGGTTGCTCCCAGTCTTGAGGGGAAACACGAAGGTCTTTTGTAGCGAGGACAAAAAACAGGGGGCTTGGCGGACCTTTCTACCTTTTAACGGGATCTCGAGAGTGTTGACCACGTAATGCACGCGACTCAGAACGTTCAGGAGGTTTTCCGTGCGTCCGTGCCTTCGTAAGTGTACGTCCAGGGCGTTAATGTACGGAGAACCTGTAGAGAACACATTGTAAACAACTCATTAGCATAATAAACATTATAATCAGTATAATCATTTGATGTTAGCGTTATTTCCTCCTTATATATAAATTGTCATCTTATATTTAATCACTTTAGAAATCAAGAATAAGAATAGGTTCTAATTTAAAGGTGGGGGCTCATGGGTTGAGGTAAACATGGAAAAATAATCGCCAACCTGCATATAATTATCTTGTAAAATGCAATGTCACTGAAATAATTATTAACAATGGTATAAAGGATTTTGCGGATCGTCTATACCAGGCCTGTGACGTCATAGTGACGTCACACCAGTATCCTTAGCCTAGACTGGATGGTGGACTTACACTCTTGTGACGTCACAGGCGATCAACAAAATCCTTTATACCATTGTTAATAATTATTTCAGTGCCATTGCATTTTGCAAGATAATCATGTACAGCTTGGCGATTATCATTCCATATTTAGAAATCAAGAATAAGAATAGGTTCTAATTTAAGGGAGAAGAGTTTATTTTGTTGGTCGAATATTTCATAATATATTTACTATGTTTTTAGTTTCCTCCCTCCGTCAAACTTTTAAAAATATCCATTAGATCCCCCTTCTAGATTAATTTGTACATTTTTCGGTAGAAAAACATCTTATAAGCCATGCAAAAATGCTCGGTCAATTATCCAGAGCGTTAAGGGAAGTTATCAACTCTGCGTAAGCAGAGTTTGGTATCGGCACACCCCCCCCCCCCCCCCCCCTCCCCGTGTAGTAGGTACCACCGGAAAAAAATGCTGTAGTTGTCGTCGTCCGTCTGTCCCGAAATTACTACTAGACCGTTGGATGGATTTTCACCAAATTTCACACAAATATTTATTGGGTGAATGCGAACGTCAGTCAAAAAAAAAAAATTTGAATTTGTGCAATAGTTATCATTTTAGATCCAAAATATGGCTTCCCCCCCCCCCTTTCCCGACACCCCCCCCCCCCCCCTTTCCCGACCCCCCTCCCCAGCATTGATGATGGTGTTCTGCGTGTGATGATACTAATGGTGATAGTGACTAGTAGTGATAATGGTGACTCATCGCAGAGTTGGGTATGCCGTTTTGATTTTGGGCAAAACGGCACGTCTACTTTATTTATATATTTGTTTTAGTTTGCTCCTTACACCATATGGAACTCATATTTCCAAGCTGCCACACAACAATTGCTCGTATCAAATTGATGGAAAAAGCGTTCGTGTGACACCAGTTTTTATATATTACCTGAATCGGTAATCCGTATGGCCGTTTCGTACCACATCGTAGCGAAACACACCAGCATATCTGAGGAGGGGTTTAGATTGGCAAAGTTCACGAGCCCTCCGTAATTGGCCTCCATTTCTTTGGAGTAAAACGGCTTCAGGACGGATGGAGGCCTACCCTGCGCATCTTCCCTGATTTTGCAAGTATCTGTAAAAAAAGATATATATACACAATGTGTAGTTCTTTAAAGCAAATTGATAAACCATTGTATGATGACAAATTTTTACCTAATGGAATAAAGGTTCGAATTCTGATTCGTTAAGTCGTCTGGCAATAAATAGAATGTATACATCGTTTTTGTGCTTATGATAATTAACGTAATATTATTTGCATATTTGACTGAACGAAAAATTAGTTGAGATTTACTTAAGCATGATATACTGTTCTGATGGTGTAATGGATAGAGTGTTTAAGATCTGTATGTGGTAATCCAGGTTCGAACCCTATCATGATCACATGCTTTCATAAATTTCATTGGGAGTTGTTTGGTGTTGGGAGAGAAATAAATAAACTAGATTATACGTTAGTTTATAACATGAGACTAATCATTAAGAAAGTAACTACGTTAACTCCTTCAACACTATGACCTAATATTCATCGTATTCTGGTTACCATTAGACGATTTTCTTTAGCTTATAATCTACCTTTAGGACTCATAGGGGTAAATATACGATCTAAAAAAAAACTCTCTTAATAATATAGGTCCTTCGAAATTAAACAGCATAAAATCGTCTACTTTTAGCCAGCAAGGGTAAAGAGGCGTCATGGTGCTGAAGTGGTTAACCCATTCAGTACCGGTGACATCCTTTTATCTGTATTCTGGCTACTCTCAGATGATTTTATTCACTTTAACAAGGGCCTCCAACTATTAAAAGGCTTTAAACTATCTCCCTTAACCCTTCTTACTACCACAGATCCTTCTTAAACTTTGCAAAATCATCTAAATAAAGCTAGAACCAAATTTAAAAGACGTCCCAAGAATGGGCTAAATGCAATTACTGTTACAAAAACACCCCGCACCTCACCATAAACAACACACACACACACACACACACACACACACACACACACACACATACATACATACACATAAAATCCTAGGAGTAACACATGATACTCTAATGTCATGCGAGCAACATATTACATACATATTAAAATATACTGACACCCGGACTTAACGCCCTCAGGTCACTTGCCCACACAAAATTTGGACACAACAAAGAAACTACCACCACAGTATACAAACAATACATACGATCAGTGATGGAATATGCAAGCCTTGCCTGGGCTTCTAACCTAGCTGAAGCTCACCGCAAGACCTTGCAGACCATTCATAACAATGCCCCTAAAAGCATCACAGGCTGCACAGCTACTACACCTAAAGATCACCTACATCAAGACACTAAAGTCCTCAAAGTCAAAGACCACTTGGACATGAGAGGCAATCAATTCCTGGTTGCAGCCTCCACAAACCAACACCGCCCACTACACTACATGGCAGCACACCCACAGACAACAAGGAATATCAAAACAACACCCAGCACACAGAATCACACACAAATACTGCCATCTTTCCCTCCCTGCCCACCCCAAACCAACTTCCAGAAGCACATTCATACTCATATCTCTCACCGTTCCATCCAGTCACTCAACGGCAACACGCAGCTGCATGCACGACCTCCCGAAATCCATCCTTCTGAGTCCTACCTTCCTCGCGAGGACAGAGTCCACCTGGCTAGGCTGAGATGTGGGCACCATCCAGCTCTTCTGAGCTATCAGATGAGACTGGATGACTCCGTCATCGAAGCCTGCCCTGGATGCAACACAGCACCCCATACCCTTAAACACATCATAGAAAGCTGCATTCCACACAATCACATACACCAACATCATAACCTACACTCCTTGAGAACCCTGTGGGAAATCCTGATCGGGGCTGTTCGGCCAGGCAGCCTAGGGAACGACAACAGCAACAACAACAACTGTTACTCTTACCTTCTGCTACGTTAGGCTGTGTGACTTTCTTCCGACAGGCTTGGATGAAGAAGAGTTTGGGTTTCTTCTCCAGCCACTTGATCTCCGTTATGGGTTTGATGAGTTCATCGTAGATCTTAATCGTTTCCTCATTCATCACCAGTAACTCCTCCATGTTCCCGTGACTCATGAACACAATCACGAGGCTGGTGAAAAAAAATACTGTAGTCTATATTTTCAAATTTCTGTCTATTAGTAGCCAGCATACCATGAAAAAGACAAAACTGGTACTGAACGGGTTAAAGGCCGGGTAAGCGTAGTTGCCCGCCCCACTGCTTGCCCCTCATTGAAAACCCGAGTCAGAGTTGTTTTTCTCGCAGAGTGATAACGTATCAAACAGTGTTGCCAATTGCCGACTTGCGAGTTTCGTTCTATAAGGAAGTTGGAGCTGTAGACAACGATATTTAACAGAATTTACATCTAAAATATGATCGTAGTACATTTATAAATACGTAAAACCCAATTCAACATACCATTTATCCATCAGAAACCTAGATTATTCTTGCATTTCTGTTTAATATTGATGTTCACGGCTCCCACTTCCGTATAGCCGCAAACTGGCAAGTGGTCAATACATTCCCTATTTTCTTCTCATCGGTTGCTATTCGTAGCAAAAATGTTACGCACATCGCGTTTTCACTTTTTTATGACTGATTTTCTGAAAGTTTGTGACCGCGATTCGCGTGGGTTACTCAACTGATAAACAGAGAGGTCAGGTTAAAGAACAATAGGTGGGAGAGCAGGAATTCAATAGTTAAGAACAAGGATACTAAACATATGAAGAAATATGCACTGATAATAAACAAAGCCACTCCACTTAATAATAACAATAGAAGATTTCAACAGAACCATACTAGACTGGACAGAAGTACTAATACATTGAATAGAAATACTAGGCTAATGAAAAGAAATTCTTAAATGATAGACAGATGTGATAAATATGAATACAAAAGTTGAATAAATTATAGAAGAAAGGTACTGTGATATTCAATTCAATGTGTTATAGCATATCTTATATTATTTCTTAGCATGTTCATTAGTTATAATGAGAATTTTTCTATCAATAATATGACCACGAAAACTTACCTATCAAAGAATTGATATTTAGCATCATCCAGCATTCTTATCCGTGTTTTCACTACATCTTTGGTTGGATTGACTTCGTCCAACACATTGTAGTTAAACTCTTCTTCAAATAACTTTTTCATCTTGATGCGATCCAGTTTAGAGCCAATTCTCCAGAAATCGTTGCCCCCTACATCCATGTTCTCGTCTTCTAGTTCACCAACGTTGAAAATTATACAAAGACCAGGGGGCGCTGGAGCTAGTGGGTATCTGGCTAACTGGTCCAATGGCTGAATTTTCACAGCGCTGTCGGTGGTGTCATACGCTTTGGCTTCCTCGAAAAATTTGTCAAAAATGTGCGTGTGAATTCTGTTGAGGAGACCTTTATTCCTCAGTACCATGACAAGGTAGTAGAAAGCCACATCTTTCAACCCTTCCGTCTGAAAAGCTTCCAGCTCCCCGGGTTGCCCCAGCTTGTCAATTACTTCCTTGAATTCTGGCATTCTATCATTCCTTATGAATTGAAAAAGTTTAGTTACCTCTTCCTTGGTCAGCTGATTGCAAACCTTCACAAGCTCTCTGTTTTCAGTGTACACGAAATGCTGATTGATCGCGCCATTCTTCTCCTCAAGTGGAATGGTATATGTCTCTATTATGTTTAAGAAATAGTTTTTTATTTTCTGGGGTACATCTATCCTAAGCATTTGTAGGATTTCGTGCATTTGCAAAACTTGTACTTCTCTTTCTCCAATATTCCTGGGATTAGCCGACTCACGAACAGAGTAAGTTCTTCTTGTCATGGTTGTATCTTGACATTGAAGTAGGACGCTCAGAGTCAGCGTTCTCAATTGTTTATGAATTCCTTTTGTCGATCGGGCTCTCAAGGCGCTCTGAAAATATTTAATTGAAAATATTACATTCATGTATTGCCACACACACACACTCACACAAACACACACACATGCACACAACGCCACTTTAGAAGTAAGATAGTCAAAGATTTTTGGATAGTCAGTAGAATTAGAGTACAGATAAACAGTTAAAATAGATTTAGTTAGAGTGACAAGATAACTTAAGCCATGAGAATTCAAAAGAGTCAAAGTTGGGAATACAGAAGCAAGTAAGATTATTGCGTACGTACACACAACATCCACCTTTGGATTTGAATTGAGGATAGAGATAATAGGAGGATGCAGAGAAGAATTTGCTGTTCGTTGCCTCACACAACTAAGTTTCAGTGTGAACAAACAGTTAAGGTTTGATAGAA
The DNA here is from genome assembly GCA_032716605.1 of Paralithodes platypus. Classification (NCBI taxonomy): domain Eukaryota; kingdom Metazoa; phylum Arthropoda; class Malacostraca; order Decapoda; family Lithodidae; genus Paralithodes; species Paralithodes platypus. The sequence goes on from CM064517.1 coordinate 16,612,171, forward strand.
AAGAGATGGTGTTCCACAGAGAGGAAATTAGAGGAAAGGCCTCGAATGTTGAAGAAATTGATAGCCAGAGGGCATTTACAGGCGTCTTTATTAAAGAAAAGTCCAATGGGCGTATTATTGGTCCTGCCCTCTCCCCTGGGGACTCCAAGGCTGGTCGTTTTGAAGTAATCTTATATTTAATCTTGCAAAGATAGTGTAGTATATATATATATATATATATATATATATAAATATATATATATATATATATATATATATATATATATATATATATATATATATATATATATATATATATATGTTAGTATAGCCAGGTAATAGATTCTCTTTTAAACAGACAAGGTTAAAGGCAATAGCAGTTTCAGCATTCAGGATTTTATTGTTACAGCTTTCAATAGTTCTAACAATTTTCCTCTGGGGTTCAGAGATGAGGTACAACAGGTTAGCAAAATTCATGGTGGATCCAACGTTTCACAAGTAAACATCTTGCATCTTCAGGGAATGTAGAGGTAATGATTAGAATAGGGACAAAGCATCATATTTATACAAAATTCGAGGATCAAGAATAGGAAGGTGGGCGGAGCTGCTGGGTGTGTGGTGGCTGTTCATTGGTGGAAGGCAGTCTGTTCGCGAGACGGGCACTAGATCTTATCGGTGGTTGGTTGTTGGCTGTGGGTGGCTGTGATTGGTTGGTGTTGTCAGTTGTGTGCTGAGCGCGGAAGCGTAAGGTAGGGGGGCACGGGGCGAGAGGAAGGGGGGCAACATGCCTGTAGCGCTTGCCTGAAGGAAGAATTTGAAGGTCTTGTGTTTGGTTGATGATGATGGGGTTGAGTGTTTGGATGTATAGAGCTTCTAAAATAGCTAGTCTTCTGGGGTCTGATTCTTTGTCGAGTATGGTGGTTTGTTTGTCTAGGTCGGCGCGAGTTAGGGCAAGATGGTGGGGGGCTTGATAGTGATCTTTTATAGCGCCAGATTGAAGGTGGAGGGTTAGTCGACGGGAAAGGCGAGTCTGTGTCATACCAACATAGGATAGGGGTCCACAGTCCCCAGAGGTGCAAATATGCTGATATATCACATGATCGTCTTTCGGTTGGTTGGTGGAAATGGGGCGGTTACGGAGGACAAGGTTGGAGGTCTTAGGAGATTTGTAGTAAATAATGAGTTTTATTTTATTGTCAGGGTTGGTGGGGAGGACGTTTTTGTGAATTATTTCTTTCATAATGGATTCGTCTGTTGTGTGGTCGGAAGACATGTAGTTTCTGTAGAAAAATGTAATGTCATTGGCCGGGTTGGTGCTAGGGGGGTCTTGTTTGTACCATTTTTCTAGGTGGTGGTTGATGGCATTGGTGACGTCAGTGTTGGAATACCCATTGTTGACTAGGACCTGGGTGAGCCTTTCCAGTTCATTGTGTGTGTCATTCCAGGTGGTGCAATGGGTGAGGGCTCTCCTGACATAGGCGGCGATGGTGGACTGATGGTAACGTTTAGGGCATTCACTTTCCCCATTAAGACATTGGCCATTGTTAGTAGGTTTGGTGTACACTGTAGTTTTGAAGCCGTGGTCGTGGAGGGAGACAAGGAGGTCGAGGAAGGGTAGATGTCCATCAGTGGTTTCTTCGTATGTGAAGTTGAGTCCGGAGGCGGCCATGAAGCGCTGCTGGAAGTCCCTGAGTTCGCCCAGGTCCTTCACCCGCACGAAGATATCATCGATGTACCTGTAGTAGACAGTGGGCCGGTGGGTAGCCAGGAGTTCCTCTTCGATAGTTCCCATGAAGAAATTAGCGAACAAGACCCCCCTAGCACCAACCCGGCCAATGACATTACATTTTTCTACAGAAACTACATGTCTTCCGACCACACAACAGACGAATCAATTATGAAAGAAATAATTCACAAAAACGTCCTCCCCACCAACCCTGACAATAAAATAAAACTCATTATTTACTACAAATTTCCTAAGACCTCCAACCTTGTCCTCCGTAACCGCCCCATTTCCACCAACCAACCGAAAGACGATCATGTGATATATCAGCATATTTGCACCTCTGGGGACTGTGGACCCCTATCCTATGTTGGTATGACACAGACTCGCCTTTCCCGTCGACTAACCCTCCACCTTCAATCTGGCGCTATAAAAGATCACTATCAAGCCCCCCACCATCTTGCCCTAACTCGCGCCGACCTAGACAAACAAACCACCATACTTGACAAAGAATCAGACCCCAGAAGACTAGCTATTTTAGAAGCTCTATACATCCAAACACTCAACCCCAGCATCAACAACCAAACACAAGACCTTCAAATTCTTCCTTCAGGCAAGCGCTACAGGCATGTTGCCCCCCTTCCTCTCGCCCCGTGCCCCCCTACCTTACGCTTCCGCGCTCAGCACACAACTGACAACACCAACCAATCACAGCCACCCACAGCCAACAACCAACCACCGATAAGATTTAGTGCCCGTCTCTCGAACAGACTGCCTTCCACCAATGAACAGCCACCACACACCCAGTAGCTCCGCCCACCTTCCTATTCTTGATCCTCGAATTTTGTATAAATATGATGCTTTGTCCCTATTCTAATCATTACCTCTACATTCCCTGAAGATGCAAGATGTTTACTTGTGAAACGTTGGATCCACCATGAATTTTGCTAACCTGTTGTACCTCATCTCTGAACCCCAGAGGAAAATTGTTAGAACTATTGAAAGCTGTAACAATAAAATCCTGAATGCTGAAACTGCTATTGCCTTTAACCTCGTCTGTTTAAAAGAGAATATATATATATATATATATATATATATATATATATATATATATATATATATATATATATATATATGGCTGATCCATTATGACAAATAGATGAATTAGGTGGAAGGGAGACAGGAAAGAGCTTGAAGTCTATATTTCTCTTACGCTTCTGGCTACACAGAACCCATCTTCAGAGAGACTGGGTCGGTTCAGTCTCATCCAGTCTCTCTGAAGATGGGGTCTGCGTAGTCCGAAACGCAAGAGAAATAAAGAATTCAAGCTCTTTCCTGTGTTTCCCTTCCACCTAATTCATCCATAGTTTAGTTTGTAGTGTGTATGTGGTATAATGTATTGATAGGAAAAGAAGGTGAATTTGGAAGACAGATTGCAGTTGCCTCAATATTGGTGTTACAGGGAGCTTTCCCTGTTGTCTCATTCATCCACGTAGAAAAATATTACATCGTTGGCGTTGGCACGTCAATGGTAGATGGCGGGTTAACCCCTTCACCACCATTACATAATTTTCAAGATATTCTGGTTAACGAGACGATTTTCTTTGTATACAATCTACCTCTACGACTTAAATGGGCAACAATTATTTCAATAAACTCTCTTAATAACATAGGTCCTTCGTAAACTGCATAAAATCGTCTAATTTTAGAAGACATCAAAGATAAAAAGGTGTCTCGGTGCTGAAGGGGTTAAGCTTCACTGAGGTGAGTGCTAACCGCGAGATACCCGCTCGCGTCTAATCAAAGGGGAGATTATATAGATTAGATTAAACGTTCGGCCCATTAGTTTGGCAATTATAAGAACTTTCGCCCCATTTCTTTGTCAATATTAAGACCTTTTATGCAATTTAGGTGTCGATTTTTGTTCCTGGCGAGCAATTAGTGAGCATGTAATTTTAGAGCACATATTTCTACCGAAATATGTACAAATTTATCTTGAAGGGGGGTCTTGTGAGTGTATTATGTATTAACTGTGGTGGAGGCTTAGGGAGGAAACTAAGAAAATAAGAAAACATTGATATATATATACCGGTATATATATATATATATATATATATTCTGACATACGGAGCCCTGTATGTGTTTATTTAAGAGTTAGAGTTAAGAGTTGAAGGAGTGACGAATTACCCGGGCGGCGAAGCAGACCAGCGAGCGTGGGAAACCAGCTCGTCTACATACCAGCAAACAAGCCTTCACACCTGCGTGCGTCATATGGGGGGGGGGGGGGGAATTTGATGGGTGATTGACGTCATTACACAACCTGGCCCCTACTTTCGGACCCTGCAAACTACTTCGATGACCCGACGCTATGACGATCTTCGATGCCATTGGACCACGCATCTGCTACGCAACTAGAGGAGCTGTGATTGGGGCGCGCACCATCCCCGCCTCCTGATTCGGTCCTACACCATCATTGCATAGTATATAAGACCCGAGTAGTGGGCATTCAAATCAGTCACATTTGGAGTTGGGAAGGTGAACAATTAGCAGCTGGAGGAAGACCGGGGTGAAGAATTATAATGGGATTGTGACTGTCAGTCAGATTATATAAGTGTGTGTTAAGTGTGTAAACACTTATGTTGGTTAGTGAGATTTGTGATTGGGAATTAACGTTAACGCTACTATTATGTACTTAACTCTTTTAGTTGACTGACTTGTGGACTAAGCAACTCTTTAAGTAATTGGGTTATGATAAATGTAATACTATTGTTTTATATTAATACTTACGAGTTCTTTAATTTTCTTTTAATTAAGCTTACATTGCTGGTAAGAACAAGAACGGTGATACTATTGTCTCATATTAATAATATCGCCTTAGACTAAAAGGGCTGTTTTAATGTTACTTCTAGTGATTTCCTAAGCTGAAGAAAATTCTTTTAGCTTCAAAATATTATTTTTGCTTTTAATATTGTTTGAGTGAGACCAGAATCGAATCTATGAAGCGATCCTGTAACTTAATTTACTCATAATCAAACCTCAATGTTACGTGGTTAAGAAAGTACATTTATCTAATTATTAAATATATATCTAACTTTTTATGTGACTTTGATATTAATCCTGATATTAATAATATAATACTATTAACGTAAGACAAGAACCAAGAATAATAACTGCATTAAATATAAATAAAAGGACATGATATAAATGATATAAGAAAACTATCTATTAATTTCAAAAAGGGTAAGAGACAGAAATATTCTTACCTTAATATTTATCTTTCAAGACTTGATATAATATTATAATTAATAGTCCTTCTTTAGATATAACTTATTCGGTTCATAACCATAGCCTACTAAGCTTCGGTTAAATAATATTTTTTTATAAATACTACATGACTTTAATTAGTTTCAGTATTTTTTCATAATTAAAGAGTATCAGTCAATATAGGATACCAAGTCCTAAGATCTAAAAGGAAAGGAAGCAACAACAGAAACTAATTTTATTAGATTTTACTTTCGTTTTACCTTCAGCTGACTGATACCTTAATATATATCTCTGTGCTATCTAGATTCATCAAGTTAACCACTTGAGGATCAAGATACGTAACAATATAATATTAGGGTGGCCCTTATTTTCGAAAGTAAGAAATCCAAACCTCCCACCCCCTGACTTTGTTCCATTCCTAATGAGACATATTGTGATCAAATTTCGTGACGATTGGAGCATATTTATTGGTAGTCCAGCAAAGTCTGTTTGGCTGTGTTTGTGCTGGTTGGCGGAACTTACCTGGCACGCACCAAAACCCAGACACAGCAACAAGACTCCTTCAAGACTATCTCGACACATTACATGAATGGTGCACTACAAACAGACTCAATTTAACCCCAGCTAAATCCACTGCAACCCTCCTCACAAGCTGTACAGGAGATCACGATTACGTCCCAGGACTCAACATAAACAACACACCCCTAACACACACACACACACACACAAAATCCTAGGAGTAACATACGAAACCCAAATGACATTTAAACAGCACACCACAAACACGAAAAAGAAACTGACACCCAGACTTAACGCCCTCAGATCACTTGCCCACACGAAATTTGGACACAACAAAGAAACCACCACCACAGTCTACAAACAATACATAAGATCAGTTATGGAATACGCAAGCCCGGCCTGGGCTTCTAACTTAGCTGAAACACATCATAAGACCTTACAGACTATTCAAAATAAAGCCCTGAAAATCATCACAGGATGCACAGCTACTACACCCACAGATCACCTACATCAAGAAACCAAAGTCCTCAAAGTCAAAGATCATCTAGACATGAGAGGCGCTCAATTACTGGCAGCAGCCTCCACGAATCAACACCACCCACTACACTACATGGCAACACACCCACAGACACCAAGAAATATCAAAACAACACCCAGCATAAGCTATCACACACAAATACTGTCTTCTCTCCCTCCCTGCCCACCCCAAACCAACTTCCGGAAGCACATCCATACTCATATCACTCGCCGTTCCATCCACTCACTCATAGACAACATGCAGCTGCAAGCACGACCTCCCGAAATCCATCCTTCTGAATCCTCCCTTCCTCGCGAGGACAGAGTCCACCTGGCCAGGCTGTGATGCGGACACCATCCAGCTCTTCTGAGCTATCAGAAGAGACTGGATGAATCCGTCGTCGACACCTGCCCAGGCTGTAACACAGCACCCCATACCATTAAACACATCATAGAAGACTGCATTTCACACAACCACTTACGCCAACAACACAATATACACTCTTTGAGAGCTCTGTGGGAAAGCCCGACCGTGGCCATGACCCCCATATGGGTCGGAAAGGCCAGGATCCCCGTTAGGGGGGAGCAACACATCATCAAAAAGCTGGAAGGTCTATTCCAAACCTGGAAAGACCTAAAACGCTTGAGGGACCAAAGGACAGCAGGCAGGTGAAGAAGGAGGAAGCTTTCCGGGACTCAATGGACGACCTCTTTGATATCGCTCGCGCGGACGCCCTGTCTCTCATTGTCCTTCAAGAGGACAATGATTTTTTCCTTGCTCAGCGAGAGAAGGGCTGTAGAGCCTTTATGGGGTCCGCGGACAATTCCCTGGCCACGAAAGAACGGAAAGCTGCGGAGAAGAAAGAGGCTGAGGAAAGGCGTCGGGAGAAGGCCCGTGAAGAAATGAAGGCATCCACCTCAGCAGCCGTCTTTGCTTCTTCAAGCAGCAGTGCTGAAGGAGAGGACAGCAGCAGTGCTGAGGGAGAGGACAGCAGCAGTGCTCAGGAGGCAAAATCCTGCTCTCCACCCAAGCGGCCACGAAAAGTTACAAAAAACATAGTTTCACCATCTCTCGCAGCTGCACTGGATTGTACTCAGCTTTCCGACCAAAAAGCCACCATCGTGCTGACAGAAGCTGCAAAAAGCCTCGGCCATGACACTATGGACCTGGCCATCAACCACACAACCATTGCCCGGTCTCGACGTCAAGCCAGGAGACGTTTCGCGGAAAACCTCAAAAAGGACTTCCAAGCGGATGTCCCCTTGACTGTCCATTGGGATGGAAAACTCCTTCAAGCCCTGACAACCAAGGAGCATGTGGATCGCCTGCCTATCTTGATATCCGGAGTAGGAGTCAGCCAGCTCCTCGGCGTCTCTAAACTCCCTTCGGGGACCGGTGAAGCGCAAGCTCAAGCTGTTTTCCATGCTTTGGAGGAGTGGGGAGTGACCGAGAAAGTGGTCGCCATGTCTTTTGACACGGCCGCTGCAAACACGGGACATCGGACCGGCGCATGCGTCCTTCTGGAACAGAAGATCGGAAGGGATCTTCTTTACTTGGCCTGCCGCCACCATATCATGGAAGTCATCTTGGCTGCTGCTTTCGGAGCTGAGATGGGAGGAGGGACTTCCGGGCCCGAAGTGCTCCTATTCAAGAGGTTTCAAAGCCAGTGGGATTTAATCGACAAGGAAGCATTTCAACCTGGGACTACGGATGATGCGCTGAACGCGGCGATAACTCCAACTCATCGAGATGAAGCAGTCGCCTTTGCGATGGAGCAACTAACAATCCACCACCCTCGAGACGACTACAGGGAGCTGTTGGAGCTCCTGATCTTGTTCCTCGGGCATATACCTCCTCGTGAAGTTCGATTCCGAGCTCCTGGTCCCATGCACCATGCACGATGGATGAGCAAGATCATTTACGCTTTCAAGGTTTGGATGTTCAAGAACCAATTCCGACTGACAAACCGTGAGGAGAAGGCTTTGAGGGATCTCTGCATCTTCGGAGCTCTTCTCTACGTCGAGGCATGGATCACCTCTCCTTCTTCAGTCCAAGCTCCTAGGAGGGACTTGCACTTCATCAAGGCTCTCGTCGACTTCCCTAACCAAGAGATCAGCAAGGCTACATCAGAGAAGATTAAATGGCACCTCTGGTACCTTGGAGAAGAAACTACAATCCTGGCCCTTTTTTATTATGCCGTATTCGTTCGAACGAAGAAGGATATGGTCAAGGCAATGTCGGGAGAAATGGATGATGAGGAAGAGCCTCCCAAGCGAGCTCAGCACGATCTTGGATTCTTCAAAGATGCCAACCTCGAAGACTTCGTGTCACCAAGAAGTCGGGGTTTCTTCGAGAAGGTGCGACTTCCAACGGATTTTCTCCACTATGATCCTGAGGAGTGGCCAAATCGTGGTGATTATCAGGAGGCCTGCCGTCTCGTTAATGGTTTGGAGGTTGTGAATGATCATGCTGAACGAGGGGTCTCTCTCGTCAAAACATACAACCGGCCCCTCACGAAGGATGAAGAACAGCTGCAGTTTCTCCTCCAAGTTATGAGCGAGCACCGGAAGCTATACCCGGACACCCGGAAGAAAACCCTGGCACAAACCAGGCAACAATGAACGGAGTGGTGCCCGTGATACTCCTGTCCTTGAGCAGCTAATACCCACTAAGTTTACTGTTTTAGAGTTGGGGGGAACTGAATGACCAGAGCCAAAGTATACTTCCATACGTAGAGGCCACCCAAAGAGTGGCCTTCAAACGCCGTGGACTACCAGTAAATATTAAACAATCTTCGCGAAAATTTTACTGAATCATTTTTGGACCAAACTGACTCGATGAGAACCCTGACAGCGGTAAAAAGAGCAATTTTGAAATTTTGCCTATAGCATTAGGGGCCACCCTAATATATATTTTATTTTCATTTTTTTATTGATTGAAAGTTTATTTAGTCAAATCTCTTACATACATTACAATGTTTAATAAGTAGTCCAATTTATAAAATGTCTGACCCAGCTCTTCGATGAACAGTGATCTTGTAAGAGCTGAATAAGCAAATATAATTTTAACATATTTCTGTACTAATATAACTAAACCTAATACTTAATACTAAATAGCAAAACAAATGTTAAATAGTTTATTTAATTATTAGGCTAAAAACAAAAACAAATTATACTACAAAGTAGTTATTACTTTCTAGATCATAGGTTTCTATAATTATTAAGTAAACAAAATTTAAGACCAGATTTAAAGCTGGTATATAATTATATATAAATCCCCTTACTTGGAAAACCTCCTCCAGCTTGGTGACGTAATCTGATCCATCCTGTTCTTGGCCTTCCTGTAATACATATCTCATATTTAATATATATTTATATATCATAATTAACTGTTTCAATACCGGTTTAGTCCTTTTAAATATATTTTGGATACTTTTAGGCGATTTTATTCAAATTTAAAAGGGCCTCCAGCAATTAACAGGATTCAAAAGATCTCACTTAACCCTTTTTGCTACAACACATCCTTCTTAAACTGCACAAACTGGTCTAAATATAGCTAGACAAAAATACAAAGACGTCGCCTGTACAGAAAAAGTTAAATGTAATTTATGATTATATTATAGATTTTGAAATACATATAACATCTGGGGTGAAGCCATTGACTTCGGGGGCTGATGAGTGATTGGTGCTTCTGAATGCTTGTGTGCTGGCTTTTTGTGGGCGAACTGTTATATGTGTTCGTCTCCAGTCACCTCTTTTTCCTTTCTTGTGTTTCTTGTTGATCCTCCCTACCCCTTGTGGTAGTAAGGGTTGGCTACTGACTGACTGACAGAAATACATATTGTCTTTATATATCCGTCTACCGTACTTGGAAATAGACAAACTATTTTATGAATATTCCTTTTCACACTTTCCAGCACATCTACATCCACACCACACTACTCTCGTACTTCCCTATTCATCTGTCTATTCCTCCATGTATTCCGCACGCACTTCTCAAGTAACTCATTTCCACCCCTCTCACTCTTGGTTTGTGTCTCCCCAACAACGTCCATGCTTCACTCCCGTACGTCAATGTCGGGATTACCACACTAGCATGCAAGGACCTCCTTACTTCCATGTTGACCATCCTATTTCTTGTTAGTGCTTTCAGCATTCCTACAACCCTCTTTCCCTGTTGCACCCTCACCCGCACTTCTTCATCCATGCTCCCATCTTTACTCGACACACTAACGTATTTACGAGACCCTACAACTATTCACTATCGCTCATCAGAACTGTATTGTCGACAAACAGCCGTACAGGCAACTTCCACTCATTTCCTTCCCATATTAGCGGTACACCAACATCCACTGTTCTTCCTCGTTTTTCTTTCATGATTTGATCCATATATATATTGAACAACCATGGGGACATCACACACCCTTGCTTTAACCTAACATTCAGATAAAAAATCTTGCTCTGTTCATTCTCCACACGTACTGACGCCTATGCACACTCATAGTTTAATTACATGCTCTTCACTGTCGGCAATATATGTAACGCTTAACCCCAGTGCCGCATAGGGTGCGTTTCGGTTAATTACTCCTGCTCTATGGCACCTAGTGGGCTCAGATTTGTACAAGCACTGTGTAAGTATCCTGCGCAACAATGCCGATGGTTGAAAACCCTTAAAGTTCAGCCACGTGCGCGTGAGCATGCAAAAACATGTTTTTGCATGTTTTTGCCTACCCATTTCAACATGTAAATTCCGACTTTCGGCATGGACTTCTAGAATAGATGGACAGGAAACTCCCAAAAATGGGAAAAATTATTGGGGGCTTATGCAAATTTTTTGACCTAGTGAAAAAACCGTAAGAGATAACCTCAAAATTCTTTTTGGATATTGGGGAGCAACTATTTCTGCTAACAACTGGGCCCAGGAAATATTGAAATCGCATAAGAGGGGTCCATGGGGGCCCTTGGGCCAAAAAGGGGCCCATTTTCCAAAAAACATTAGTTTTATTTCTAAGCTCTATTTTATCCGAAAGTAATGATATTGATGTCTAATATTATGTTTTTGGGGTCAAAAAATGCTATAGAACACATTTCAATAGTCACAAAGTTCAACTTCTTGTCTAAAAATTGAAAAAAAAATCAAAATGGCCCCAATATTTTTTATAATTTGACTCAAACTTTGTCGCAAATCTGAAAGAATTATATTAGTGTCTAATATTATGTTTTTGAGGTCAAAAAATGCTATAGAACACATTCCAAAAGTCACCTCAATAGTTACCCTGCACTGGTAACTATGATAGCAGTAATGAAAAAGTCTCTGTCTTCAGGTTTCCAAAGGACCCACAAGATAGAGCATTGTGGGTAAACGCTCTGGCCAGCAAGGTCATTGTAAAGGACGAAAGTGTATTATGTGAAAAACATTGGCCGAAGGATTTTCAGCGTAAAAAATGTGGGCCATTAGGATATAGACCGCATGATCCCCCAACTGTCTTCGGAACTACCCCTTCTTCTTGCTTCGTGCAAACGTCTTCTAGTCATCAAAGGAATATTGATAATCGTAATGTATCGGGTGAATCCAGAAGAAAAAAAAAGAAGATTGATTCTGAGAAAGATGACACAATTATGAGCTGGGATGATCTTAAAAAGTATTCTCAAAAAGTAAATCTTGTGAGTGACTTGTCAGAAGATAATGTAATAAAGCTTTATCATATTCAGGGCATTCCACCAACCATAATATTTTCAATATTCATAAATGGAGACTTGAAAGTGAGTGCTTTCAAAGGCAATACTTCTGTGTCACTCCGCGATGTTATCAGTGGCTTTGATTGGAAGCTAAATAAGTTTTCAGACCTTGACAAAGTGATTGAGAAACTTACGTCTTTTCCCATAGACATTCACAATGAACTTACAAAATTATCTGAAATGCTTACTGAGCTGTGCAATGACTCAGATGACATTGATGAAATGGTAAAAAAAAAGAATTGGGTTTCTGTTAGAGCAGGTGAAAATGTGTTGTGTTGCTCCAAGAGGAAGACGATACAGCAGTCAGCTTATTCAAAGTGCAATTGAACTCATGCTTCGTAGTAGAACTTGCTATAGATCATTATTAAACTTCTTGTCCTTACCCAATATAAAGACATTAAAATCTTACTTCGGAAAGCTTGGAAGTCCTGAAAGTATTGAGGTCTGTAAAGAGGTTATTTCTAGCGTATTTTCAAAATTAGACGGGCTTGAAAGACATTGCTTCATTACTGCTGATGAAATTCATGTGAAGCCTTCAGTACAATTTCAAAAAGATCAAATAATTGGATTTGCTGTGGATTCTGAAGAACAAAAGGTTGCAAAAACAGTTCTGGCTATTATGATTAATCCATCAATGGGTGTGCCTGCTTTTGTTGCTCGTCTACTACCTATTCATAGCTTAAAACGAATTCTTGAAAGAACAAATTGATATTGTTATGGATATTGTATTTGAAGTTGGTGGATTTGTTTTCCTCATAATGACAGATAATCACTCTGTGAATAAAAAAAAATTCAAAGTATACCATCAGAACATGACTAGTACAGCAATCTATTCAGTTGTACACCCATATGAAAATCCCATCTTCAAAGAACTTTTCACATTCTATGATATGACTCACTGTTTCAAAAATATTCGAAACAACTGGGTCACAGAAAAAACACAAACACTAAAGTTTATTGATCCAGAAACACAAGTTTGTCACTTTGCAAAATTTTCTGATATCATCAAAATTTGTAATGAGGAAAATGAATCATGCTTGAAAGAAACCAAACTGTCATATGCAGCACTGTATCCAAACAATTTTGAAAAACAAAAAGTTAAACTAGCATGTGATCTATTTAATGAAAAAACAGTGGCAGCTTTAGAAAAGAGAGGTTTGATCAGTACATCAATTTTTGTGAAGATGGTGACAAGAACATGGAACATGTTGAACATCAAATCTCCACACAAAGGATATAGAACAAATGATCCTGACAGAAAGCCCTACAATGACAAAGGTGACGAGAGACTTGAATATATAGAAAAGGTTGCAACAACATTAAAATTGATGGATTGTTCCATCAGAGGCAGTCGGAAACATGGGCTTACCACTGAAACAAGTAATGCGCTCCATCAAACTTTAACTGGATTAGTTTCCCTTGTCAAATGTTTAATAGATGCTGGCTTCAAGTATGTTCTCACTGGAAAAATACAAAGTGATCGATTGGAGGGTGAATTTGGAATCTACCGCCAGAGCAGTGGGGGGAATTTCCACATCTCCACTTACCAAGTGTATAATGGATTGAAGCTACAGAGAATCAAGCTCTTCAATCAATTAGAACTTTCAGACAAACTTCAAAGCTCAGGGATCAGCGAGTGCTGCAAGGGCGTGGCACACAGTGAAGATGATCAGGAAATTATTGATTCATGTTTTCAAATATCTACACAACTTACAGAAATAGACAAATCTGTTCTTTATTACATATCTGGCTATGTTGCCTTCAAAGAAGGATGCTCTGTCTCTGCTTCTGATATTCCTAATGACAATTCAGAATTTTTAGATAGGGTGTCTAGTGGTGGTCTTGGACATCCGCCTGCTGAATTATTTGACCTCTCACAGTATCTGTATGCATTTTTCAAAACAAGAGAGAAAAAATGCTGCCCTCAAGTCTTCCTGGATGCATATCAGTTGATTTATGAATCCTCAGGTTTTGAAATTCCGAATGTACATACCAAACTCAGGAGATTCAACAATTACTTTATCAAAGCATTTGCAAAAGACATCAATGACAAGCTAAAACATGCAGACACTAAGGGCATAAAGCAAGGGCGGATAAGTGGGCGTAGAACTGTTCCAATCTGAAGTGTATACACATGGGAAATATCTATATCAGTCTTGGCACAATTAGGTTGATTGAATGCCCTGAATTTTGATGCAGGTTATTTTATAGACGACCATTTTGAATTTTGTTATGTTTGTACAGGAAGTTGATTTGTTTTACCATAGATATTAATTGTACTGCATTTGTCAACCTCAAAATAATCAAAATAAATACCAAGCCAATGATTTTCTTTTAATTTTGAGTCAAATTCTAAACAAATATTGTGCCCATTGTGACTTTTTCTATTTTTAGACAGGAAATTTAACTTTGTGACTATTGAAATGTGTTCTATAGCATTTGTTGGCCCCAAAAACATAATATTAGACACCAATATCATTACTTTTGGATATTCGACTAATTTTGAGTCAAATTATGAAAAAAATACTGGAGGCCATTTTGTTTTTTCTAATTTTGGACAGGAAGTTGAACTTTGTGACTATTGAAATGTGTTCTATAGCGTTTGTTCATCCCAAAAACATAATATTAGACATCAATATCAAAACTTTCGGATAAAATAGAGCTTAGAAATAAAAAGATTTTTTTTTGGAAAATGGGCCCCTTTTTGGCCCAAGGGCCCCCATGGACCCCTCTTATGCGATTTCAATATTTCCTGGGCCCAGTTGTTAGCAGAAATAGTTGCTCCCCAATATCCAAAAAGAATTTTGAGGTTATCTCTTACGGTTTTTTCACTAGGTCAAAAAATTTGCATAAGCCCCCAATAATTTTTCCCATTTTTGGGAGTTTCCTGTCCATCTATTCTAGAAGTCCATGCTTTCGGGCAGGGTGCCCGTAGGACCCCTTAATGACTTAGGGGAACTGTTTTTGTGGTTTTTCCTTAATTTCTAACCTATTCCAGGTGTTTTGACATCATGCTGGTCCTGGGGTGTACATTAAATTATATTACCTGGGGCTCAGTGGGTTAGGAGTCCTGTCGCCTTCTCCCAGTAAAACCTCTTACTAGTCTCGGCCCCGTTCCCGGGTTAACCCTTCTGGATTACTAAGCCAGCACACTGTAAGTCAAGAATAGTGGCAGGACTGGAGCCCCTTTTCGAGAACTCCAGTCCCTTGTGGAAAAATAACTGATCATTACCTGGAGTGGGTTGGTGAAGAGGAAGAGGAAGGCAGGCAGGAATTCTTCTTGCACGGCTTGCACTATCCTCTCCGCCTCGTCCATCTCGGTACCTCCATCTTTAAAGGAATACCTATATGAATACAATTAAAGTAGTGGTTCTTAAATCTCTATGGGGATAAACATGAGCGAGAAGGGAGTCCTGAAATCCCCCCTTCATTGCATTTACATTAATTTATCTATTTTTTTGCATTTACAAATATATATATATATATATATATATATATATATATATGTATATATATATATATGTATATGTATATATATATGTATATATATATATATTATATATATATATATATATATGTGTGTGTGTGTGTGTGTGTGTGTTGTAGACATCATTCGAGCAAGACAATACCCAGGGAAGGGCTCATAGGCATGTGAAAAGGAATTTCTGGAACTCCTGTTTCATTTGTCTGGCTTACCTCACTGATTCTGTGTGTCTCTCCCCTACATAAAGAGTTATCCAGGTCCCTCTCACAAACACCTCCTCCTATTATCCATTTCACTCCATAACACTAGGCAAGTACACCGCACTTCTTGACAATACACCAAAGATAAAGAAAACCTTATAAAAGCGACCATCACTCTTTTAACTTTAGGAGAAACACTTGTTACGCACAGTGTTTCCTTCTGTCTCCTTCATACATATAGAGACAGAGAGAGAAAACAAAAACAAAAAATACAAGAAAGAATAAAAACCCAAGAAGCGCGATAACAAGTTTGAATTGACTACTTACGAGTCAATGATAATGTAGGCTTCTGATGGATAAAAAGTATATTGAATTGGGTTTTATGTATTTATTAATGTACTGTGACCGTATTTTAGCTGATAATTCTGCTAAATATCGATGTCTACAGCTCCAACTTCCTTATAGAACGAAACTCGCAAGTCGGCAATTGACCCATCCCTGGTGTATCTTTTTCATCCAACCTTTCTTGGAAAGATCATATTACCACTCTTACTAAAGCAGCTTCCCAGAAGTTATGTGTGCTCAAACGTCTCTATGGGTTCTTCACCCCTGTACAGGCTCTTGCTCTGTATAGGGGTACAGTGCGCCCATATTATCAAGTATTGTTGTCATGTGTAGGTAGGTTCCACCCATACCACACTTCTCGAAAGAGTGGAGTCTAACGCATTTCGCCTCATCAACTTCCTCTTACTAGTTCCCTACAATCTCTTTTTACACGCTGCAATGTTGCATCGCTTTCACTCTTTTATCGTTATTACAACAATCAGTGTTCTTCAGATCTCTCTCAGTGTATACCCCCTACCATGCAGTGAGTGCAAGGCACCCGCCTTTCAACACAGTCCCACTCCTCAACTAATGAAATCTGGAACTCTTTCCCTCAATCAATATTCCCTTCATCCTACGAAAAATGGGCATGGGCACCTGTAATTTCGGTAAACAAAAATTCACTATAGTTTTGAAATTATGACTTGATATGTAGAACGTAATGTTAACTTACTTGAAGGGTTGACGTCTGCCATTCTTCCTCTCTCGCTGACCACTAAATGCATCCCCTCCCTACCTGATAATATCGATTACGTCTTTGTTTTAGCCGTTATCTTGGGTGACTAAGACCAGTACCACACTTGAGTTTTTATAGTCAACATTCGATAATCAACAATCTTCTGGCAATATTCTTGTTTTATATATTAATTTAGTATTTATATTATTATTTTTGTTTTGTGTTGTACTGGTATCGGAAACTAGATTCGAGGGTAGATCATAGGTGACAGACATACATACAAAATTGACGTCCTAAGCTGCCAGACCAGTGTTGCAGATAAATGTTGATGGAAAAAACGCTCTGTGATGCCGACTTAAGGGGTAGTGCTTGGTTTTTGGTCTATATATTTATTTATTTATTTATTTTCTAGTTTCCTCGCTAGACCTCCATCAATCTTAGAAAAACACCCCCTAGACCCCCTTTCAAGATAAAATTTTAAATTTTTCGGTAGAAAAATGTTCCGGCCGAAGGCGGTTTCCTTCTAAAATTAGAGGCTATCTATCGCTTTCCAGGAAATAATCGACACTTAAAGGGCACGAAAGGTCTAAATATTGACCAAAAAAATGAGGCGAAAGGTCTTAAAATCGACAAACTATCGGAGCGAACATCTTAAAACCTCAAAGCTAGTATGCTAAACATGAGGGAGAAGGGGGTCCATAAAAAGCGAGTACTACCTCCTTAATCTTTGGTGTTCTCCCCTTATGAAGAGCCATTGTGTGTTCTTATCTTAAGGGGGGTAAATACTGCAAGGGGACGCTGACTGCTTTTTTGGCCTATAAATTAATTAATTCATAAATTCTTAGTTTCCTCGCTAGACATACCTCAAACTTAGAAAAACATCCCGTAGACCCCCCTTCAAGATAAATTTGTACACTTTTCGGTAGAAAAATGTCCCGGCCAAAGGCCGGTTCCTCTTACAATTACAGGCTCGCTATCGCTCGCCAGGAAAAAATCGACACCAAAATGGCACTATAGGTTTTAAAATTTATAACGAAATGGGACGAAAGGTCTTAAAATACCCAAACAAATAGTCCGAACGTCCGAACAGTTCTAGTGTGTTCATTCTAGGATGGACAGAAATCGTAACCTCTAACCTCTGTAGCTCAAAACGGGCTAGAGCAAATGAGCTGTCAATTCCCCTACCTATTCCCTAGCCAAGTTTTCTCATTTGGTAGAAATATTAGCTCGATTACTCTAGTCCTTTTTGAGTTATGAGAGGTTAGAGGTTACGATTTCTGCCCCACCTAGAGTGAACTGACTATAACCTTAATACGATATTGTTTTTGTTCATTCTCTGAACCCCTTCTTTTGTTATTATTATTTGTTCTGGCTACGATTAGACGATTTTGTTCAGCCTAAAAAGGGCCTGTAGCACTTAGCAGGCTTCGAACTGTCTGACGTAACTTCTTTTACTGCCTCAGATCCTTCTTAACCCTTTCAGACGTCTTTTTCATCATATTCTAGCAACTATTAGACGATTATATTCAGCTTGGGAAGAACCTCTGACAATAATACGGCTTCAAAATATCTCAACCAACCCTTTGAACTACCACAGAACCTTCTGAAGCTGCGCAATATCGTCTAAATATAGCTAGAATAAAATATAACACGTCGCTGGTACTCTAGGGTTAAACCGCGTAAAATGGTCTAAATATAACTAGACGTAAATATAAAATAGACGTCGCCGGTACAGAAGGGGTTAAAACAAACTTGCTTTACCACAGCTCATTTACTCTGGCCCTTCTAGCAGCTTCTTAACCCGGTATGGTTCACTTTTTGGGCGATTATTGCATGTATTCATTATTTTTCTAGTTTCATCCCTAGACCTCCATCAAATTTAAAAACACATCCATTAGATCCCCCTTCTAGATTAATTTGTACATTTTTCGGTAGAAAAATATCCCGGCCGAAGGCCGGTTCTTCCAACATTACAGGCTCACTATCGTTCGCCAGGGAAAAAATCGACACCTATATAGCACGAAAGGTCTAAATATTGACGAAGAAATGGGGCGAAAGTTCTTAAAATTGTCTAACTAATGGGACAAACATCTTAGCATCTGAAAACTAATGGGGCTAAACATGAGGGAGAAAGTGGTCCAAAAAACCAGCCCGTGTCCCCTAAATTAATTTGGCACAAAATCCTCTAAAAATTGCTAGAATAAAATTAATAAGACGTTGCCGGTACAGAAAGGGTTAATATTGAAAGCAAGGTGGATTCATCTAATTAATATCTTATCGGTACCGGTATTTCCTGTAGTGATTAACCCCTTGAAGCTCTGACGTGTTTTAGCAGTTTATTTTGGCCATCATTAGACGATTTTGTGCAGCTTAGGAAGGATCTGTGTGTATTAAAACGGTAAAAACCAGCTCAATCAACCCTCTGACTTCCATATACCCTTCCTAATCTGAATAAAATCGGCTAATAATTACCAGAAAACAGAAAAGAAATGCGTATTGGAGCTTGAAAGGGTTAAAAGATGATATCATTGCTATCTTTGTATGTGTCTTACCATTCTTATCTTTTATAATTTAAGGTGAAATTTTTGGTGGAAGTAATAATTAGCTATATCAATTTAATTATTTATTAATCTACTATATTAATTTGCTATATGTGAATTTTTATTCCCTTATTACTATGGGAAATGGGCCTGAGTACATACATACATACAATAATATTAACCCCTTCAGCACGATGACGCATTTTTACCTTTAATTCTGGTTAAAGTTAGATGATTTTATGCAGCTTGAGAAGAATTTGTTATTCAGAGGGTTTATTGAGATGGCATTTACCCCTAGAAGTAGATTGTAAACTAAAGAAAATCGTCTAATGGTAACCTGAAAATTACGTCATCGTGCTGAAGGGGTTAAGACATTTCCGAGATAACTGTGTACAATCAGCCTAATAAGCATTGTCTCGGCACCAAGTATATTTTTATCAATAATTGGTATCAGCACTATCTAAACTTTATTTATTTATTTCAAATGAGATATGTAAACATGTTCCTACACTTACTCACCCTATTCGACCTCTGACAGATATCAATACAGCACAGAGCAAGCCAAACCTAATGACAGCTGAGACATGACTTACTAGCGGGACCGTACGGTTAACCTCATGCTTAGCCCCATTAGTTGTGAGATTTGATGACGTTTGTTCCATTAGATTGGTGATTTTAAGACCTTTCACCCCATTTCTTGGTCAATATTAGAACCTTTCGTGCCATTTAGGTGTTGGGTTTTTTCCTGGCGAGCTATAGCGAGCCTGTAATTATATGAGGAACCGGCACCGAAATATATACAAATTTTTCTCGAAGGGGGGGGGGGGTCTAGGGGGTATTATTTTTAGCTTGATGGAGGTCTAGCGAAGAAACTTAAAGATATATACATCAATATATATACACAGACTAAAAATATATATAGTTTAACTTCTTAACCATACAAATCCTACTCTTGTCTACCACTCTTATAGAATAGAGAGAGGCAGGTTGTAAACAACACCTGCAGTCCTGGACTGTCAGGTCTGTTTTTCGTAATTAATATCTTTCAATTCAATACTCAAGCTCTGCCAAATATTGAACAACGTGCTAAAGATGTGTTGCACATCAAGAAATAATCCCATCTCGCCAACAATAAACATACTATACTGTAGGTAGCGCCAACGAACTTGACAATAATCTTGATCCCTGACCTCTTCGTAACTCAAAAGGGACTAGAGCAAACTGGCTGTAAATATACACACCTATTTCCTGATGGACTCTTCCCAAGTGAGAGGAATTTCAGCCCGATTGCTTTCATTCATTTAGAGTTATGAGAAGTTAAGGGGTCAAGATTATTAATAAGTTCGTTGGCACTACCTATACCATTTTTTTTTTTTTTTTTTTTTTTTTTAGCCTGGTCCAGAGTCAAGGCTGGTCGCTTCTATGGCCTATTTCTTAATGAAAGTGTCGTTCTCTGTTCAATTTATATATCGCGGTCCCTTGACCAGACAGTGGTTAAGCCAAATGTTGAGCTGTACACATGCATACAAATTATAAGAGTTTCTCACCTAAAAAAATCACAGATTCACCCATTTTCCATGTTGAGTGATTCTGCCATTGACATCAGTGACGTCATGGTAAACACGCCAGTTCTCGCCACATAAAATAAGTTAGATAAGTCATATTTCTATGTTGTTAAAACACATTGATGACAGTTCTTCAGTATCATATCCCTAAAACCAAGCAAGTTCCAATGGACATCGTATTTTGAATAAGTGTCATCCCTGGAATTCACCTTTAATTATATCACTTTAAAATAACTTCATAATTGCAGCAACGAGAGTAGAGCTCTGAAAACTGCTTCAATTGTTGGAGAGTTACGTGATCGTTTGATGGTTCATATCGATAACCTTGTTATTAAGATTATTGGTTGTATTGTGTTATAATTCCGCTTGGTAACACGAGTAATATTACAATTGGTGGAGAGAGAGTGAGTGAGTCAGTCAGTATTACTGGCCGATTAACTCATTATAGCTCAGTTACCGCTTCTTATTCAGTTCCACAGAAAACGGGGTTATAGTGACAGTCAGCTGATCGCCCAGAAGACGCTGGGATGAGTCAGTTGAGCGCCTCCACAAACATTCGCCTTTAACAGCCGCTATAAATTTGACTTTTATTAATACAGCATCCATGATAATTCTAACTACATTTACATGCATGAAAAGTGAAAATAGGCTCTTCAGATTAATTTTAGTGGCCGATTATAATTGGTTAAAAATATAGACACTCTCTTGTTTGTTTTGATTTTGATGCGGGTCAGTGAAGTGATGTTTAGCGCTGTTTTAACCGCAATATATCGAATACCGGAGACACTCAGTGTATTAATTCTACTCCCACAGTGATCACGAAGTCCTGGCGTATCTCTGGAAGCGATTGGAAGGCACACAACAACGGAAATTAAGGTAAATAAGCCATTATGATTCTCCTCGTCTAACCGTAGAGCTTTGTCAACATTAAGCATACCCTATTCCAAATAAGTAAGCAACAACTCTTGAATATTAACGTCCATAAAGTCGGTATCACACGAGCACCTTTTCCCTCAACATTTATCCTCAACACTGGTCTGGCAGCTAATGAGGTCAACATATAAAATATTTCCTTTGCCTAGATTCATATATCATCAGTCTAATTTCCGATACCAGTGCAAAATATTCCAGAAATGTTGCCAGAAATGTTTTGATCATAGAATGTTGACTATAAAAGCTCTCGTGTGATACCTGCTTAACTCAGAAAAGGTGGTGTGCTTGTTTAGTGTAGTGAAATGGATAGGAGGAGGAGGTGTTTGTGAGAGCTGGCTGGATTACTCTTGTCACATGCCTATGAGGCCTCCCCTATTTGCTCACGTTAAAGAACATTAGAAAATATATATTCTTGTTTACTCTCTTGGTTTAATCTTGTTTACTCTTCTTTACTCGTTGTTTATTTACTTGTTTACTGTCTGTATAATCTTTTTGTTTTCTCTCCTGTATACTCTCGTTGTTTATTATTTTTGTTTATTCTCTTGTTTATGCTTTGTGTATTCATGTTTATTATTTTATTTAGTCTTTGTATATTCTGGTTTGCTTTCTTGTTTACTCTGTTTACCTTCTTTGTTTATTAGCTTGTTTACTCTATTTTATTTACTCTTGTTTACTGTATTTACTCTCCTGTTTACTCTCTTTGTTTACTGTCTATGTTTACTCTTTGTTTACTTTATTTGCTATCTTGAGTACCCTCTTGTTTATTCTGTTGTTTACTCTGTTTATTCTCTTGTTTACTTTCTTCTTCACTCCCTCACTTCTTTTGTTTACTCACTTTGTTTTCCTTCGTTCCACTGTTGGAGTTTCCTCTTCTGTCACTTTAATTACTTTCCTCTCTCGCTCTCTTTCTCTCTCTGTCTGTATGTCTGTCTGTTTTTCTGTCTGTCTGTCTCTCTGTCTCTCTCTCTCTCTTTATCTATCTATCCCTCTCTCTCTCTCTCTGTTTATAAAGACTATTTATATCTTGTAAATAAACAGTTAAGCTTCCAACGAATCCAAATATGGTTACGAAGCTCCGCCAATTAGTTCAGTCTACTGTACGTTAATAATGAAGCTATACACTACCATCATGCTATCATCCTAAGTTTTGTATTGTATCAATTTGTAAATGCTATGTAATAAGAATAATCACTGATGGTGGAAATAGAAAGTATTATTATTATTAATATTATTATTTGTATAAACATTATGATGATTATTAGTATTTGTATTATCATTATTATTATTTTATTATTATTATTATTATTATTATTTCTCTCTCTCTCTCTCTCTCTCTCTCTCTCTCTCTCTCTCTCTCTCTCTCTCTCTCTCTCTCTCTCTCTCTCTCTCTCTCTCTCTCTCTCTCTCTCTCTGCCCCCACTAGTGTATTATTATACGTTTGCTAAGTGGAACTGTATCACAATAACAATGTTCTTAATAACAATGGTATTGTTATGAAACATCAAATGAAAACAACTCTTCAATAACAACAAAATGCCAGAGCTCTACTTGTTTTACTGCAATTATGAAATTATTTGAAGCAGAGGTAATCAGCTGCGAGAAGGGAGCACCAAGCTTATGTCTACTACTAAATGCGACATAAGAGATAGACACACCAAACTGAAATGATTACTGATTACGGATTACTGATATTTACTATAGGATGGAAGGTATCTTAAAATAACCCCCTATAAATACTTTCTCTAAAGTATCTATTTCTTTATCCTCCCCTTTTTCCCCAGCTAACCTAATCCCACAAGGACCCCAATGGAAATACGCCTTACGGCCTTATTGGGCTATCCTTAGTTGGAATTATGCAGGGCTGGTACATGTCATATTTGTAACATACTATATGGTACCAACTCTGTAAATTGCTAACTGAATAAATATTATTATTATTATTATTATTATCACGTCTGATTATACTTCAGTAGGCCTATATTGAAAACATTAGTTAATTATTCATTTTAGATTTATATCGACCAGATACATAGCAAATTAAATATCTTATTATATATATATATATATATATATATATATATATATATATATATATATATATATATATACTGTATATTCTGTATATTGTTACGTCCCTCGAAACTCCGAGCCTGCTCAACCCTTCCTGAAGCCTCATCCAACCAACTCTACCTCTACATGGAGCTTCAAAGCACCACACCAGCGCCATGAACCTTTGTATATACTCTGCAATGATCGTTAACTCGCCCCACACCACTAGGGGGCGAGTTTCTTTCTTAGTGACCAGCTCTTTCCCGAGTCTATGAGTGATCTTATTTTTAGACTAACTTCAGTGTTACTTGGACTATAGCTCGGGGTGGTGTCTCTGTGAATACCTGGAGTACAGTCGGGTTGTTACTTACCTTCTCTTCAACCTACCAACTAGATAGTGTGACGCCTAGGCTAACAATCTTCATTAACCGGGATTGAGCACGTGACTATATTTCAATGTCATAATTTCATGTTTTTAGTTTATAATATTTGTTTATATATTTATATTTATTTGTTTTTTATTTGTAAGAGTTATAACTAATATTTTACTTTTATATTTAATCTCTCTGTAAATAATTCAATTAGTAATTCAAATTTCTTGTAATTATATTAATCATTAACTTTACTTTACTTTAATAATAATAATAATAATTAAATTATTTCTTGGTTTTGAAATCCTATTAGAATAAGCATTAATGAAGCTTGGTTGGTTGACCCTTGAACATATACTATAAAACTAGCTAAGAACTGGAATATTAATGAAGTAACTCTATAAGAATAATATCCCTATAAGAAATCTACCCATACCATATCTACTGAATACCTACCTATCAAATTCAGTCTCTTGTACGGTTTGAAGTTCCCATACCTCGAGTCTTGAGGTCAAATAATTTAAGATTACAATATCTGTTGAGCAATACTTCGGATTGTTACAATATACAGTATATGTATATCAGTTATATGAATTATCAAGGATATCTAGTTTGCAGATTCAAACTCCCTCAGAGAGAGAGAGAGAGAGAGACAGAGAGAGACAGACAGACAGACAGACAGAGAGAGAGAGCAGGGGAATTCAGTGTGAAGTTATTTTTATTGGAATCTTTCGCTGAAAAACGATGGTCAATATAAAGCTGAAATTTCGTGCAACATCTATTTTTAACTTCGAACAGGCTATGTATTCCTAGCTACAAACAGGCTATCTATTCTTAGCTTATTTATCTTATTTATTCATTAGGTATTCATTTATATATACTTTTGCACTGTGAAGTATTATGATTACCCAGTTCAGCCATATTATACAGTATATATATATATATATATATATATATATATATATATATATATTGGCATACGTCTGAGAACGGTCTGATTCGTTTGAGACACCAAGGCCATCTAATTCCCAGGATAACTCAGCCTGTCTTGGTACTCTCTTGGACCCTGATGCTACCTGACATCTTCATCAACAGAGAGAGAGAGAGAGAGAGAGAGAGAGAGAGAGAAAGAGAGAGAGAGAGAGAGAGAGAGATTGGTCGTTACTACCGGGATGCTGTAGAGATATGAGATGGAATATAAATGGGAATTAACTAGATCTGGCCCTATTAACCTGTTATATAGACACGCACACAAACACACACGTACACACACAACGCATACACACACGCACACACATACATAAACACACACACATATATAGACACACACACACATATATGTATAGACAGACAAACACATACATAAACACACACATATATAGACACACACACACATATATGTATAGACAGACACACGCATACATACAGTACATACACACACTTTCACACACATACATACATATAAAGTACATACACACAAAATCATATATATATATATACACACACACACACACACACATTATATTAACACATACACATATATAATAACACACACACATAAAACACACACATTGAAATAGAAATATACAAAAATAACACACAGTTTGTGTATATCTATATTATATGATAGTGACAAATAAACTGAATGTAACATCGATAGTAAGGTTGGGTGATGATAATAATAATAATAATAATATTTATTCAGTTGGCAATTTACAGAGTTGGTACCACATAGTATGTTTCAAATATGACATGTACCAGCCTTGCATAATTCCAACTAAGGATAGCCCAATAAGGCCGTTAGGCGTATTTCCATTGGGATCCTTGTGGGATTAGGTTAGCTGGGAAAATGGGGAGGATAAAGAAATAGATACTTTAGAGAAAGTATTTCTAGGGGGTTAATTTAAGATACCTTACATCCTATAGTAGATATCAGTAATCCGTAATCAGTAATCATTTCAGTTTGGTTTGTCTATCTCTTATGTCGTATTTAGTAGTAGACATAAGCTTGGTGCTCCCTTCTCGCAGCTGTCCGGTTCAGGTGTTCCTTCAGGCTACGTCTGAAGGAATACAGTGTTCTCTTTTCACGGACTGACTGGGATAGGTCGTTCCAGTCTTTGATGGCAGTGAAGAAGAATGTTTCCTTACCCTGTCCTTGGATTCTCGGGACCTTAAAATTAAACATCCTGTTTCTTGTATTATGTCCACTCCTCTCATTTGCTTTAACAAAATCATTCTTTAGATACTCTGGAGCTCTGTCATAGAAAATGTTGAAGGCATTAGTTAGCCTGATTTGTTTGGCCCTGTCAGAGACATTGAGCATACCTAGTGACTGAAGTTGTTCCTGGCCAACATGTGATCTGGGTCCTAGGTTCAGCATGAACCTAACCATTTTATTTTGAGTGACCTGAAGTTTGTGCTGTGCTGATTTAGATGATGCAGAGTACCAGGATGACACAGAATAGTCAAAATGACATTGAACAAGCGCTTGGCAGAGGGTCTTTTTGGTCGCCGCGGGCAAGCATCCCACCTGTCTATACAGGTATCTTATACGTGCTCTACACTTACTCAGGATAGATTCCAGAATTGTTTCACCTGACAAACACGCGTCCAGTTTCAGTCCGAGATATTTAACTTGTGACACTGTTGTTATAGGAATATCATTACAGTTGACCGAGAAGCCCACAATGTCTTTCAGTTTGCGTTTTGTTCCACATAAGATGGCTTCCGTCTTGCCCAGGTGAAGAGATAGTCTATTGTCCACTAGCCATTCACTACATGATGTTAGTTCTTTGGAAAGTGGGTGGTGGGTGATAACTACTGCGTTTAATGGAAGAGCAATCATGGTTTGGTGGTTTTCACAGGTACGTCACGGTAGCCTTGCCCGTTACCTAGTCATTCAGGTGTGACTTTAACCTCATGCCACAGGGACAAGTGGCTTAATTCTCAACTTTTGGTAATGCACTATATTGACGAATATTAGGAGACGGTATGAAACAAGCTCTGGCAAAATATCATACTGACCCAGTAGTTTGTTAATACGTTATTCTCGAAAAACGATGCAACATGGCCTCTGAAACTCATAACTACTGAGAAAGTTAAGTTAAAGTTCAATGCATACATTTATCTCCTACGATATTTTCATAGTTTGATGGATTTTCCGGAAACATAGCGAGCATCGTTATGTGTTTAGTATCCAATATTAATTATATATATATATTTATATATATATATATATATATATATAAACACATGGACATCCAATTTGCACATATTTTGCACGCTATGTTATTTCAATATTTTATCATAATTTTGTTTTGGACCCAGGAAGAGTTGAATACAAAGAACCAGCTGGCCTGGTTACGATACGTTCACCTCAATAGCTCGATTTGAATACTGTTCGAGTCTATTCATAAAGCCAGTGTCACACGAGGGATTTTTCCGTCAATTTTACCGTCAATTTTACCGTCAATGTTTACAAGCAATTGTAGTCTGGCAGGCTTAACCCTTTGAGTACCAGCGACGTGTGATATAATTTATTCTAGCTATATTTGGACAATAGTGTGCAGCTTGGGAAGGATCTGTGCTAGTGAATTGGGTTGGTTGAGATAGTTTGAAGTCTAATTATTGCTAGAAGTCCTTCCTAAGCTCAATAAAATCGTCTAATAGTAGCCAGAATATAATGAAAAAGACGTCACTGCTACTGGACGGGTAAACATCTCGGTTATATGCTTTCATTAGTTCATTCAAGTACATGGGGTTTGTAATGGATGATTAATGTTAAGAACGGGGCGTTCCTTATATCACAAATCAGCCACCTAGCATATAATCTGCCTTCAGTCTAGTTTACGATCCTAATGTGAAAAAGACGCTAAATATCGCGAGAAAAAAACTTGCTCATCGAAAATTGTCGGAAAAAGCGCTCGTGTGACACCGGCTTAAGAGGCTTTCCTGCAGTGTTGCCAATTTAGCTTCTTTCCTGCTAGATCTAGAGGTTGTTGTTGTTGAAGATGTGCTTATTTTATACTAGCCCTCTGGGTCTGAGCCCTCATAGGGCTAGTGTTCGGCGGGGATAGATCTAGAGGTATTTACTTCGATCTAGAGGCACATTTTTATATCTAGCGACATGAATTCTAGCGATACTCAGGAGATTTGAGCCATTTACGAGCGATATTGTAGAGATTGAGGCATTATGCTAATGATACTCCGGAGATTTGAGCCATTTACGAGCGATATTGTAGAGATTGAGGCATTATGCTAATGATGCTCCGGAGATTTGGCCCATTTATGAGCGATATTGTAGAGATTGAGGCATTATTCTAGGGATACTCTGGAGATTTGACCCATTTACGAGCGCTATTTAAGAGATTGAGGCATTCCAGCGATATTTTGGAGATTTGAGCCATTTACGAGCGCTATTGTAGAGATTGAGGCATTATGCTAATGATACTCTGGAGATTTGAGCCATTTACGAGCGCTATTTAAGAGGTTGAGGCATTATTCTAGCGATATTCTGGAGATTTGAGCCATTTACGAGTGCTATTTTTAGAGATTGAGGCATTATTCTAGCGATATTCTGGAGATTTAAGCCATTTACGAGCGATATTTTAGAGATTGAATCATTATTCTAGCGATATTCTGGAGATTTGAGCCATTTATGAGCGCTATTTTAGAGATTGAGGCATTATTCTAGCGATATTCTGGAGATTTGAGCCATTTACGAGCGATATTTTAGAGATTTAATCATTATTCTAGCGATATTCTGGAGATTTGAGCCATTTATGAGCGCTATTTTAGAGATTGAGGCATTATTCTAGCGATATTCTGGAGATTTGAGCCATTTACGAGCGCTATTTTAGAGATTGAGGCATTATTCTAGCGATACTCTGGAGATTTGACCCACTTTCGAACGATATTGTAGAGATTGAGGCATTAGTCTAGCGATTTTCGGCATTTGTTTACTACCTAGCGGACTGGATTTGGTAACCCTGCTTTTCTGAGTCAAGGCGGGTCACACTATCTTTTTCAGACCATTTTTTTTTTTCAAGCATTTGTGGTCTGGCATCTTATTAAGGGAAGATGGGTTGTTTTTCTGGTTCCCCTTCTTCTTCGTGTATAGCCTATTAGTTTTCAAGTTTTAGAATGTTTGGCCCATTTGTTTGGCGATTTTAAGACCCATGGCCCCATTTTAAGACCCATGGCCCCATTTGTTTGTCAATATTAAGATTTTTCGTGTCCTGTAGGTGTTGATTTTTTTTGCGAGCCTGTAATATAAGAAGAACCGGCCTTCGGCCGGGATATTTATCTATCGAAAAATGTACAAATGTATCTTGAAGGAGGGTCTTGGGAGGGTGTTTGCTTGAGTTTGCTTGAGGTCTAGGGAGGAAACTAAAAACAAAATAATTAATAGATATAAATGGGCAAATAAGTCAAGTTATATATAATTTCAGTCTCTTAAAATCTCATACATTCAGTCTAGTTGTCGACTCGAATGTGAAAACAAAACAATAGTAAAGAAAACACTTGGACGGAAAATGCGCCCGTAGCAACATCATATTTACCGACTATTTTTGATCTGCCAGAGTTTTTTTTTTTTTTTTTTTGGGGGGGGGGGTTCTTCAGGAGAGGTATAGGTATCTAGATATTGTAAGGGGTGATGATGTGATTTTTGGTGTCCACCCTTCTCCCTCATGTTTAGCCACATTAGTTGTTTTTCTTCAAATTTTAAGACGGTCACTCCATTAGTTTGGCGATTTCAAGGGTTTTTACCCAATTTATTTGTCAATATTAAGACCTTTCTTGCAGTTAAGGTATCGGGGTTTTTTCCTGGCGAGCGATAGCAAGCCTGTATTATAGTAGTAACTGACTTTTGGCCAGGAAATTTTTCTATCGAAATATTTACAAATTCATCTTGAAGGGGGGTCTTGGGGTTCCAGGGAGGAAACTCAAAATCTAAATAAATTAATGAATAAGTAGACTCCAAAAAACAAGCACTATATATATCCCCTTAAGCCACCACAATGCAAGTCAAGAATAGCGTTAAGACTAGACCCTCTTTTCGAGAACTCCAGTCCCTTGGTTTGACGAATTGTATATATTAAGTTATATAGGCTATAGTGTATTTGTACAGTATATATGATGGTTTTAAATTATCT
Source organism: Paralithodes platypus (assembly GCA_032716605.1). Classification (NCBI taxonomy): domain Eukaryota; kingdom Metazoa; phylum Arthropoda; class Malacostraca; order Decapoda; family Lithodidae; genus Paralithodes; species Paralithodes platypus. The sequence continues at coordinate 16,642,268 of CM064517.1, forward strand.
TTCTACTATGTTATCGTTTTGTGTTTGTTATCTAGCCCATACAGTACCAGGGACGTCCTTTTGATCATATTCTGGCTACTATTAGACGATGTTATACAGCTTAGGAAGGACCTCACGCAATAATATGACTTCAAACTATCTCAACCAACCCTTTTAACTACCACAGATCCTTCCTAAGCTGCATAATATCGTCTAAACATAGCTAGAATATAATATAACACACAACGCTGGTACTCAAAGGGGTAGTCCGTTTGTATGTTTATGTATTATGTATTACTGCATGTTATATGATTTATGTATTAGCCTATGTGTATATAGTCCATGGTTGTCTCTGTACTGCGAAAGCTAAGAGCCAAAGCCGGGCAAATCTCTTCGTTCCCAACAACAGATTTTCTTGGACTTTTCGTTCCTTTCTATAAAATCGCCTTCAAATGCATTAGTCACCCCCTCCTACTCTTGCGTTTTCTTTAGTTTTTGTTTATGGTTCGTGTTTTCTGAAGTTTTGTTTTGCTTACCGGTATATATATATATATATATATATATATATATATATACAGTATATATATATATATATATATATATATACTGTATATATATATTGTATATATATATATACAGTATATAATTATAAACTATGCACATACAACCATTATGCACACAAACACTGCAAACATACATCCACACTATAAATACACACACACACACACACACACGCACGCACGCACGCACACCCACACACGCACCCACACTGCACATTTCCCTTTTGTTTCCTCCCAAGGTTGCAAAAACATTACAGAAAAATACTATATGTAAGCCTTCATGCAAACCCTCCATTTATTGCAAACCAGGACAGCATAAATCCACTTGTTTGTTCGCTTGTTATCTTAGCCCCAAATATTTAGCAAAGGAAGAGAGAGGCTAGTAGGGATGGGGGGGGGGTGTTCTGAGAGGTTTTGGAGGTCATTTTCTTTGTTCTCTCTCTCTTGCTCTCGTTCTCGCTCTCTTGCTCTCGTTCTCTCTCTTGCTCTCGTTCTCTCTCTCTTGCTCTCGTTCTCTCTCTCTTGCTCTCGTTCTCTTTCTCTCTCTCTCTCTCTCTCTCTCTCTCTCTCTCTCTCTCTCTCTCTCTCTCTCTCTCTCTCTCTCTCACACGGGAATTCTATAAGCCTTTATTGTGCTATCCTTGTCTACCACTTTCCTTTATTTGAGGCTCTGCTATCTCTACTAGACTTAAGCCTTGACCACCATATTTGGATCGTAAGGTCTGTTTGGTCACTGGAAAAATTTACATCTATGTAAAAAAATCCCCCCCCCCTCTCTCTCTCTCATATATCCCCCAGCTAATCATGCTTGTACAGACATTCATTTTTCATCCATCAAAAAATATTCTCACTTTTTCTTCTTCTAGACCGTCTGAAGAAGGTATCACACGGGAGTTTAAGATTGGCAATTTGTTCGAAGTCCGACCATTTTTCCGCAATTATTACAGGAATTCTTGCACAGCTATCGGAAACTAGATGGAAGAAGAATTTATATAGGTGACTGAATTCGAGACAACGTTGAAAGTTGAGGGAAAAAGCATTGGAATAATATGCTGTTTTTCTGCAGGACTCTTAAGGCCTCTGTTTACGTCTTCCCCCAGAGTTATTTCCGTTTTTTTCTGCAGGATTCTTGAGGTAACTTTTTTACTTCTTCCCCCGATTTATTCCATATGTTCTCATCCTGTTTTCGTTCCGCTCTGCCTCAGGGTCGCTCCATCTTTCGTAAGTATTTTGTTTCTTGTTTTCTAGTCTCGAAGCTGTTTTTGTGTTTGTCTTCTATTTTCTAATGTCCCGCATATACAATCTCTCTTTCACTCTCATTATATATATACTGTATATATAGTGTCACAATGACTAGGGTCTTTTAGGAGTAGCCAGACTCTAGTGGCGTCTAGCTGTTTTTAGATGCAGCTGTGCCAAGTCTAATGACCTGGTATTGTGATTTTCACTCCGATACCCTTCCAATTGCACATGACTAGTTTTGCTGTGCCTCTAAGCATTTTTGTCTCCATAAACATTTTTGTAGAATGAGTGTTATCAGTTTCGTCTAACCAGTTGTTAGTTAAGCGGCAACGTGTAGGTTGCTAGCCAGTGTGGCTGGCGAGGGAGGTGTTGAAAGATTGTAAGGTTGCTAAGCAACACGAGTTTATTTAATTATGTGATCATTGCAAGTTCAGTTGTGTTACAATATAAAGGTGTAATTTATTTTACCTGCCACGCTGTTTTAGTCAATATTTTAACACAGGAATACTTTAGTATAAGTTATTCTTGTGAAGTTTCTTAGTCTTATCATATCGTGTGGTGAGATTTTGCAACCCTTGAGTTTGAGCCCCTCCGCGGTGTTCTGCAACATCCGGTCCCTTCATTCTCTCGTTGGCGGCCAGACTACTGTAGATAGTTGGTGTCCCCTTCTCTCTCGTGACCCATCTGTCTGCCCTGTTTATTTTTCCTTGCTTGCATAAGAGTAACGTAACGTAATTAACAGAGAATCCTAGACATCCATTTCTTCCTTTTTATTATTCCTTTCCTCTGATCAGCATTTTACTATATTTCCATTGTTTTATCATATGTTCTGTACCTTCCGTGGCTACTTCGGGATTCGTGATAGGGAAGAATCTGGGAGGTTTGCCGGGGTCCTTACTAATTAGTCCCATAGACAGTACACACACACACACACACACACACACACACACACACACACACACACACACACACACACACACACACACACACACACACACACACACACAACACACACACACACACACACACACACACACACACACACACACACACACACACACACACACACACATATTTTTCCCAGGGTTCGTGCTTAGGACCCGGTAACAACCTTGACGGTTCTGCCCCAGCACTTGTGTGTTCCCTATCTCGGGTTTGGAACTGAGGCAACAGAGTGTTTAATTTTAATTAGGAATCAAGCTTCAATCTGGACCCCCCCCCCCCCCAAAGTTAAGTGAGTGTGGGAGGTGGACTCTAAGTGTTCATTGTTTGGGCGGTAACTCACTGGGGGCCCAGGTTGAAGCAGGATATACTGGTGTGATGTTGGAGGTGGTCAGGGCAACTTACTTCCACTAATATCACCCCGAGGTTAGTAGTCATATTAGGACACTGCCTTGTATTGTTAGAACATTATTATATGTAATATTATTATGTGCACCTCTCTTGGGTTGAGAGTGGATTACCGTTGGCTGGTTTGCGCACGGTATAGTATTGTCGAGGGCGCGCATAGCCTGTTATGCTCGAAGTACACCTGCACTCATTGTTTCGTTGATGTCTGCTGGTAGCCTATATGTATTTAACTGTTTCGATTATCCAACCCAGCATTGCTAATCCCGGTGTTGGTTTCGAGTTCTCGAAGCTAGTGAGTTACATGATTATTTCTGTTCTACTTATTATTCAGAATAGGAGCAGGGCAGTGTGCACCTTAAGCCCTGAGAAGAGCCTGGAAGCGTTCAAAGTGTTCTTACCTGTTGCGTCGTGGTGTTGTTTGGTAGAGAGACAAGGTGCATTTCCATTAGTAATTATTTTCGTATACCGTATCTAAACAACTGAGGGCCAGATTCGTAACAATATATATATATATATATATATATATATATATATATATATATATATATAGTATAGAGAGAGAGAGAGAGAGAGAGAGAGAGAGAAATGACATGCGTAATAATCTAGAAAGTGTTCAAACATGAACATGGAAAACCCAAACTATAATTAATTCTGAATTTCACATTAAAGGGAAGGGAGGGAGGGAGGCAAGATATATGAATTACATCTTAAGGGAAGATGGGTTGTTTTTCTGGGCCCTCTTCTTCCTCATATTTAGCCAAATTGGTTTTCAAAATTTAAGGCTTTCGGCCCATTAGTTTCGCTATGTTAAGATCTTTCGCCCCTTTCCTTTGTCAATATTAAGATTTTTCGTGTCATTTAGTTGTTTCATTTGTTTCCAGGTGAGCGATAGCGAGCCTGTAATTTAGGAGGAACCGGCCTTCGGCCAGGACATTTTCAATCGAAAAATGCACAAATATATCTTGAAGGAGGGTCTTGGGCGGGTGTTTTTATAAGCTTGATGGAGGTCTACCGAGGAAACTAATAAAATAGTATATATATATACATAAAATAGTATATATATACATAAAATAGTATATATATATACATAAAATAGTATATATACATAAAATAGTATATATATACATAAAATAGTATATATATACATAAAATAGTATATATATATACATAAAATAGTATATATACATAAAATTGTATATATATACATAAAATAGTATATATATACATAAAATAGTATATATATATACATAAAATAGTATATATATATACATAAAATAGTATATATATACATAAAATAGTATATATACATAAAATAGTATATATATACATACAATAGTATATATATACAAAATAGTATATATATACATAAAATAGTATATATATACATAAAATAGTATATATATACATAAAATAGTATATATATACATAAAATAGTATATATACATAAAATAGTATATAATATACATAAAATAGTATATATATATATAAAATAGTATATATATACATAAAATAGTATATATATACATAAAATAGTATATATATACATAAAATAGTATATATATATACATAAAATAGTATATATATACATAAAATAGTATATATACAGTATATACATAAAATAGTATATATATATACATAAAATAGTATATATATACATAAAATAGTATATATATAATTATACATAAAATAGTATATATATATACATAAAATAGTATAATTATATATACAGTACATACAAGAGCAAATAAATACGGCCATCCCCCCTGAATAACACTATCTGTGAAGTAGGTTGTTCGTTTTTGTTTCTGTATATTGATCATTATTTGTGGGGGTGTAATTGATATATATTCGTGCGTGGTAATTGAGTTGTACGTGTGCGTGGTGATAATGGTTTAGCTTCATAGGGCATCTGGGTTATTTGTGATAATGATTGAAACACAGCACAAGCATACACACACACACACACACACTTAGGCCTACATTATGATAAACATTGATCAAAAAAGTCATTATGCAAACATCTACCCTCGCCTAACTCTCAATCTGCATTTACCCTTTGAATTTGTTGGCGTCAATTTCAATATAAACTTTCAATTTCACCTTAACCCTTTGAGGAATGTGACGCGTTTTAGCTGTCGATATCTAGCTGGTTGAGAACTATAATAAATATAATTATACATATATTTTTCTAAAAAAAATCACTTTTTATTAATCATAATTTAACCTCTACATTTGTTTCATCATTTCTTGACCATCACCGTACACTATACTTCTTATCTCTCTCTCTGTCTGTCTGTCTGTCTGTCTGTCTGTCTGTCTGTCTGTCTGTCTGTCTAGTATCATAAACACCCCTATCAAAAACATGTCTTCCTTTCCACATCCTGTTCCTAGCTTTCGCCGCTCTCTAATCAGAGAAAGAGAAAACAAAGACGGTGACCCCCCTTAACCCTCACGCTTAGTTCTCCATCCTCTTTCTTCTTGCACTGGCGCTTCCTTCGTGGCCACCCCCCTCAGCAGCACACACACACAAGAGGAGCCCCCCCCCCCCCTAACAAGAGGAGAGGCGAGGAGGGCCACCGATATAATACCAATATACCAGAACACTTGTACACTCGGATACCATAGTCTCTAGCCCACTCATAGATATTCGGGGACTTCAACCATTTCTAATTGTGGAAATATATTTCTGGACACGATTTAACGAACACAATTTTCTTTACATCAACCACAAAACTATGTAACTATTTATTGATAAGCAAGTGTTATCCGAAATTGCATACAGAATAACATAGGTGGTCCACGAATTCTTATGAGTGAGCTAGAGACTATGGTATCCGAGTGTACAATTAACAACAAAACCAACCATTCTGGCTGTATAATCGCGCTAATAAGTCATGTCTCGGCACCAAGTATGTTTTGTTCAATAATTGGTATCATTAATATCAAACTTCATTTCTTTATATCGAGTGAAATATACAAACATGTTCCTACACTTACCCACCCTATTCAACATCTGACAGACATTAATACAGCACAGACCAAGCCAAACGTAATGACAGCTGGGACATAATTTATTAGCGCGACCGTACATATTATCTCGCTCTAGTAGAAAGTAGAGTGCACATCCCACTTTCAAAACCGTTTTCTTTAGCTCCTTTGTTTGTCATGGGATGCTTATATAAATGGAAAGGTGTAAAATTTGAGTACAATCGCGTGCAGAAGTATCGAAAAATTACTTTGACTTTGGTTTTAAAATGAAAGGCCTCGGGTTTTGTAAGTGAGTGTGACTCAATAATAGTATCTCCGCTCTAGTGGTGGTTCTAGTGTTTCTATAGTCCTCTTATAGCACTTCTATTATAGTTTATATATTGTTCTATCCCTCAGAGATCTGTATAGCACTTCTATTATTGTTTCTATACCTTCTATCCCTGAGAGACCTTTATGTATATGTCTCATTTTAATATTCTCTCCAATGCTGTCAGAGTAATTTATGTGTGTGTACTTTGACTGGGCTTCTTCTTCATCCACTACACTGTAAATAGTCAGAGGTATAAAAAAGGCTAAATCAGATCCAATGGGTTATATTGATAGTGCTTTACCTTTAATGTTTTGTATATATCTTTCTATCGTTATATTAGTTAGTTGAATGTTTTGTATACCTCTCTATCATTACATTAGTTATGTTTGTAGTAATTTACCTTTAATATTATCATATACCTTTATATCATTACGTTACCTAGTTATTTTGATAGTAATTTACCTTTGATGTAATTATATACGTTTCTATCATCATGTTAGCTAGTTATTTGGCACTGATTTACTTCTCATATTATTATATGTCTATAATTACATTGTTATTTTGATAGGGATTTACCTCTGATGTTTTGATACAGTTTTCCGTCATTATATTTACCTAGGTTTCTATATGCTCAGGCCCTATCCCCACTTTTTTTTGGGGGGGGAGGGGGGTTCATATTTTGTTTATTTATTTATTTATTTATTTTTGGGGGGGTTATCACTACCAATATACCGTGAGGGGGGGGGGGTCACTTGCTACGGACACTTGCATTGCCCCTTCATTCCTTCATTAAGGGGAGGCAGAGGGTTTTTCTCGACCCCCTTCTCCCTCATGTTTAGCCCCCATTAGTTTTGAGATTTGCTTACAGTGTAGTTTCATGAATACCTGTCCTCCCCCTCCCCCCCCTCCTTCCGCCAGACAATTTTGATCCTTCCCCTCCTATATCCGTAACTCTTCGGACCCGACGGCAATACCCTCACCATTTCCAATCCCTCCCCACCTGACCCTTTGCTCTGAAAATCCCACCCAATATACCCCTACCAACCTGTAATCACCTACCCCCCCCCACCCCCCTCCACACCCTAATTACCTAATACCACTCGTTTCCTTATACCCATATTGCCCTTATTTTTCCAACCCCACATCCGTTCCTTCCCCCGACCCTCAGCAATTACCTCCCTTTTTCACCCCATCAATCCCCCACCAGTACCCCAATGCCCCCTCCTCACCAACTGGCCCCCCCCCTCCCCCGTCAGATCAATCCCACATCAATGCCCCTAATGCCCCTTCCCTCACCCCTCCAATCCCACATTAATATCCCAATGCCCCAACCCTCGCTAACCACCCCCTCCCTCCACCCACCACAGGACACAGTATGGCCCCTGCGAGCACGGCCCCTCTCAACTCTACGTGCCAGTCAGCATTGAGGGAGTGCAAGTCGGAGTCCACGTGCCGCCGACTCCTGGACCCTATGTTGACCCGTTGCGGTGACCAGTGTGATAGGCCCGTTGCAGTGACCAGTGTGATAGGGACGTGTGCATGTCCAACCTCCAGATCTTCTACAGGAGTGTGGCCGAGCGATGGGCGTATGAGGTGGCCTTCTGTCTTTGCAAGTGAGTATTTATTTTTATTTGTTTTCTATATTCCAACTACTCCGTCTCGGGCATAGGCTGAGAGCCTGTACATTCAACCGCTAATCATTGAACGGTAAAGCCCGTGAGGTCTCGTTCCATTCTAGGGGGTGAGACATGTGAAGCACTTTTAGCTGCAACCAGCCCCTGCCATTTGGCTTCGCAGGATGCATGGGGCTTAGTTGCCCACTCACGGCTCGGAGCAGCCCCATCTCTGAAGCTGCCTCGCTCCAGTGCTTCACTGCCTTACCCCTAGACTCGGACCCTCACTCTAAGAACGCCACCTATTGAGCAATGAACTCACTAGGCATTGGTCCCCTGTAGCATATTTTGAATATGGGAATATTCATACAGTACTATTTAATCAGGGAACAATGAGGGTATTATTTTGGCGTTTCGGTGTGCTGTGGTAATGCACTGATACCAGGTACAGCACAAATTCCATCCTAATAATATCTTCCCATTGACATATCGGGATTCGAACCCGAGTCCATTGGATTACCAGTCCAGTGGCAAGACCACTCCACCACACCTCCCCTGAGTGGGTAGGTGGATGTGTATGTGTGTATGCATGTGTTTTGTGGGTAAGTGTAATTTTCCGTGACGGTTCTCACCGACTAGTACTTTTTGTTTCACATGGTAACATTTTTAATTTACTGTCCTTCACATACTCTAGATAACTTGTGTCTACCAGAGAGGAATATCCATCGATGATGATGATGGCTGGAGTAAAGTAGGAGAGTAGAGTAATTTGGATAGAGGAAGAATAAATTGAAAAATGATAAGTACAGTAAAAGATAAAAAGTACTTGGGCTCAAACAAGTTGCTCCGTTGTTTTAAACATATCCCTTTGCAAGGAAAAGTATCTTTATGTATATTATTACTGATACTATACCAGTATATATATTATTACTGATACTATACCAGTATATATATTATTACTGATACTATACCAGTATATATATTATTACTGATACTATACCAGTATGTATATTATTACTGATACTATACCAGTATGTATATTATTACTGATACTATACCAGTATGTATATTATTACTGATACTGTACCAGTATATATATTATTACTGATACTATACCAGTATATATATTATTACTGATACTATACCAGTATATATATTATTACTGATACTATACCAGTATATATATTATTATTTTTTTTTTTTTTTTTTTTTTTTTTTTTTTTTTTTTACCCATAGGTGGGTCTAAGGGGTGAAAAGAGAGGGGGGGGGTTGAGAGGGAAGAGAAAGGAGGAAGGTATGAAGGAAAGTAGGAGAGTAACAGTTGGTGGGCAGACCACCTTGCTATGTTGTGTGTTTGAAACATGTTTTTGTGTTGGGGCAAGTGGTGTATTTTCTTTATGTTTGTTGTTTGGTAGCTAGCTAAGGACGAAAGTGTGATTGTTATTATTATCATTATTTTTATTTTTATTACTGTTTGTGTATAGTTGAGTTCACTATTTTTCTTTTTGGTTTGAATTTTTTTTTTTTTTTTTTTTTTTTTTGTATTAATATATTGGATCTGGTTCCTCTATTTCATTTATTATCTTTAGACTACTTTTGAACCAGGTGTTGTCTGAGCTCTTGTTGTAATTCATCGTTATTTTTTATATTTACGAAAATCGGGTCTTGTAGGTGTTCTAGTCTGCTCCATATTTTCGTTGCCTGTTTGTGGATGCGTATATTAAGTGGTAGAGTGTTTGTGTGTTCGTGTATCTGGATAGTTGTCATCGTATATGGGTAACGTTGGTTAGTGGCAAATCTTAGTGCTTTATTTTGTATTATTTGTAGTTTTCTGAGTTGTGTTTTACTCAATGTATGTGTAGGTACGGGGGGATAGTCTAGGATTGGTAATATGAGTGTTTTTACTAGGTGTGTTTTTATGTTGGTGTTAAGAGCTGAGAAGCGGTATAGTTTGTTCAAGGCTATTTGTGCTAGGTTTTTCCTCTCTGTTACATTTTTGGTGTAGCCATTTGTGCTAATTGTTAGGCCAAGGAGTCTTCCATTATTTTTTTCTTCTATTTGGTTATTATTTATATGTATTTGGGTTTTCTTTTTTACTCCTAGTTGGATGACTGTGAATTTATTGACGTTTGTTTTAATTTTCCAGTTGTCCTCATAGTTGTTTATTATCTCTGCTTCTCTTTGGGTCTTTCTAGCCATGATGGCTCTGGATGGCCCTCCGTATCCTACGATCTGTGTTATATCATCTGCATATGCGATGTTTGTGCCTGTTTGTGAGGGAGGGGTGTCGCTTGTGTAGATGGTGAATAGTGTTGGTGATAGTACTGATCCCTGAGGGACACCACAACTTATGCTGATTTTGTCACTTAGGGTTGTCTTTATTTTAATTCGGGCTGAGCGGTTTACTAGGAAATTATTCAGTAGCTTTTCTATTATTATTGGGAGATTTAGGTTTAGTATCTTATATTGCAACCCTAAGTGCCATACCTTGTCAAATGCTTTTGATATGTCTCTCAGGATGACATGGCATTGTCCTTTGTTGCTCATGTTGTGTGCTATTGTTTCTGTTGCCAGAGCTAGGGCGTGTGTGGTGCCTCTTCTTTCCCTGAAACCATATTGTGCGGTGTTGTATAGGTTATGTGTAGTTAGATATGTTCTTAGTCTTTTGTTTATGATTCTCTCGAATATTTTCCCTGGCACTTCTAGTAGTGATATTGGTCTTTGGTTTTCTTTATGGTGTGGGTTTTTATTTTGTTTGGGGATGAGTTTTATTGTTGCTTCTTTCCATTTGTCGGGAAAATATCCTATGGAAAGTGCTGCATTTAGGATACTTTTTAATGTGTTTAGGGCTGAGTCAGGTAGGTTTTTAAGGATTGTTTTGTTTAATCCACTTTGTCCTGGGCATGTCTTTTTGAGCTTTGTTATGATTGTTTTTATGTCTTCTGTGTTTATTGGTCTGGTCAGTGGGTTGTTAATGTCAAGTCTGTTAATGTCTATGTCCTCATATGGGATGGTTCTGTGTCTGTTTAACTGAATGAAGTCTTTAATGTAGTCATGTCTTGGTAGATCGTTGCCCCCATCATTGAGTATACTTTCCCAATATTCCCTATGTATCTTTGCCTGTTCTTTGATGTCATATATTTTGTTCCCCTGAGGGTCTATTGTGTAGTTTGTTGTAGGTGTGTCATGTCCTTGCATCATTCGTATTTTTTTCCAGAACGTTTCTGGGTCAGTGTATGAGTTGGCTGTTTCTGTTAACTGTTGTCTCCACATTTCGTTGTATTCTTGTATCATATTTGTCTTGAGGCTGTCTTGCATCTGTTTGTATTGTCTGTAGTGGTTATATGTCCATCCATGATTGTGTGCATGTCGTCTAATTCTGTTGTATTGGTTCAGTATCATTTTAGTTTGTTGGCTCATTTTAGGACTATTTAGAGTTTTATGGTGTGTTGTGGGGATATGTTTTTTCACATTATCTTCAATTATGGTGTGCCATTCATTTATTTTGGTGTCTATGTTTTCCTTTTTTCCGTTGTTTAGGTCAGTGTTTAGTTGTAGTTTTAGATCAATGTCGGTTTTGAATAAGTCCCAGTTCGCTGCTTGGAATTTGGGTCTTGGAGGGGCAGGTATTATTATTGGTAGGGTGGATATTGTGGTTATGATGGGGATGTGATCGCTAGTGGTGAGTGGTCCGGGGGTGAAGTGTATGTTGTGGTAGGTTTTATTGTTGGATAGTGCTATGTCGGGGTTAGTTGATGAGTGTGGGGCGTGGAAGGTTGGGAAGTGGGGGCCTATGTGTCTTATTAGACCGTTAGTGATTAATGTGCCTAATTGTCTTCCCACAGTGTTTTGGGTCCTATTATTCAGTGTGTGGTGTTTCGCGTTTAGGTCACCTATTAGGTATACTGGTATGTTGTTTCTGAATAGTCTGTAGAAGTCTGGGGTGGGTAAGTATGGTCTTCTGGGAGGTAAATAGACTGTGGCTATTATTATTGGGCCAGTGTCAGTCATTATTTCTATAGCTAGGAGGTCAGATATAAAATCATCATGTATTTTATGTGTGATAGTTTCTAGTACTGCTATAGCTGTACCGTCCATGGGACTGTCAGTTATGTTTTTTTTGTGTGTTTTGTAGCCTTGTATTTTTAGTGATTCGCTATTAGGGACACCGTGGCTGTTAATGAGTATTATGTGTGGTTTTATAGTGCTATATATGTTGCTTAAAGTGTGTCTTCTATTACTCCAGTGTAGGACGTTGTGTTGTAGTATTTTTAGTGTGTTCATGAATTTTGTTTGATAGATGATCTTATTTATGATTTGGTATCGGGTCGATTGGAGTTAACGAGTAGTTTTCCTTTTGTGTAGAATGCTTCATTTAGGGTGTTGTCTGTGTAGCATTTGTGAAAATAGTTAATAGCTTCATTTGGTGGCCATTGGGTACCGTCTAAGTCCTCAACTATAACCTTTTTGAGGGGGAGAGTTTTCCTTAGTTTATCCCATAGTTGGCTGTTCTTTAGGTTTTTGAATTGTTCATCAGTGTGTATCATTATTTTGTAAGAGTGGCCTGTTTCATGTTCCTCAAGAATGGGTAGTTCTACATCGTGTGTTTCTTCATCACTGCTTGATTCTGTGTCTGTCTCTTCCTCATTGTCTTGCTGGTCGGGAGTGTTTTCTTCCTCTTTTGTTGTATTATGGGGGGGTTGGCTAGTTTCTGGGTTCATTGTTGTGGTTTGTGTGTTGAGGTTTGGGAGTGTCCAGGTTCCGAATAGTTTGGAGTATTTTACTAGATTCTTCTTTGGTATATTCTAGGGGTTGGTATGGGGGCAAGTTGTTCTGTTGCAGACTCTTTGCCATTGCTTCTTGCATGGTTGACTTTTCGATTACATTGCACATGTGGGCTTCCATTAGACTAGTGAAGTACTGGGCATTGTTTATGTGGTTTGTGTTTGTGGCAGGCATTTGTGGCTGACTGTTTGGGGTGTTGTTGCTTGTAATGTTTGCGTAGGTTTGGGATTTCTTTTCTTGTCTTTCTGTTTGTTTGGTTTTGAGAATGTTTTTTCTCTTTACACATTTCATTGCGAGGGTTCTATGTTCCTCTCCGCAGTTTATGCATTTTTGTGTTTGTCCTGGGGGGCAGTTCTTCCAGTCATGACCGGGTTTGACCGCATTCAGAGCAGATTTTGTACTCTGAGTTTTGTGGGCATTTGTAAGTGGGGTGATCATCTAAGGCATAACATTTCATACAAGTTTCTATGTGAATGTATTCGTCCTGTCTGATGTCCCATTTGGGAATGGTCAGGTGGAACATCTTTAGGCCGTCCAGGGCCTTCTCTGCCATCTTTACATCTTCGAATTCTATTTTGACATAATGTGCACCAAATTTGGTAACATTTGTTATTTTGGCGAATGCATTTTTCTCTTCTGCTTCTTGTTTTATGTCTTCGGCTGCATTGTCAAAGATCATTTTGTCCACCTTTGAACATATGACACTTCTCTTGGCCTTGATGTGCACAGGTAGTATGGGGGAGAAGCCGTCATTTTCTAGTGTGTTGGTTGCTTTCTTGGTGAATAATTTCTCAATGTCTTGGTCTGTTGGGGTGATGACAATTAAGTGGTCATTATTGTGTTTTACTCTTGTTATTTGAATATCTAGCGGGGCTGTTGTGTGCAGAAATTTGTTGGGAGCCTGTTTATCATTATGATGTTTTAGTTTAATTTTGACCCTAGCCATTTTTCATTTTTTGTTTTTTGGCCCTCTACCTGCCTAAAATACGTGGGAGGTAATGCTAGTGTCTCAGGGTACCTTTTTTCCGGCTAAGTGGTAAAAGAGGTTCCTGGACTTCCCTTCGTATTTCCTATTCCTATCAGAGTTTTTGCCACCCTTACCTTATTCCTCTCCACCCTTCTGAAGGGCCCCCTTGTGCGTATAGCCGCAGGGTTCGGTTTGGAAAGACAGGCAGGGACTCTATATTATTACTGATACTATACCAGTATATATATTATTACTGATACTATACCAGTATATATATTATTACTGATACTATACCAGTATGTATATTATTACTGATACTATACCAGTATATATATTATTACTGATACTATACCAGTATATATATTATTCTACTGTACAAGAATATCATTCATATAACAAATTATACTATACATGGTTCGATTTACTTATACAACATTTTCGTCAATAAAACGAATAACAGTATGCATGTTTCTATACATTTATATTATGTTTATTAATTTGTATATACAGTAGTAGTTTTGTTTTTATAACATGTTTCTGTATATTGATTTCTGTCTAATGTTTCTTTTTATTTACTCATTTGTTTCTACTTTCCCAGGAAGAGCAGCTCGACGGCCAACGAGTGCCTGAAGGCGCTGGAGCAGCTTCATCCGTCCTGCGCCCGCAAGCCCGCCGGCACAAGGAGGGTATCGAGAACGGCTGCAGGTACAGTCAGGTTAAATAGTTGGACGATAAGTTATGATGAAAAGTTAACTTCTTATATAAGATTAATCCTCTTAGTATTCAATGACTCATTATTTTCTTTTTATTTTGGTTACCATTAGACAATGTTAATCAGCTTAAGAAGACATTTTAGAAATCAGGTAGCTGATTAGGGTTCTTTTTACCTCTTTGACTCCAAGAGGCCTTTCCTAAGCTGCATAACACTGTCTACTAGGTATAACTATCTAGACGGCTACCAACGTAATTGCCAGAATATAATGAAGAAGTACGTCATCATATCCTAAAGCCATTTATCAATAATTCAAACATCTCCGTGTCTGTGAACAAGCTGAAATATATCCCAGTCAAGAATAATTTTATCTACCACTTCAGCCTTTATCAATCTCTAATTTCTTTGACAGACCACGCCTGGAATTCTACGAACAGGCATGCGCAGTGGACAGTGACACTCAGCGCTGCGCAGGATCAACCTCCTAATGCCGCCGCGCAGTGTTGGGCATCCTTGGCACTCAACTGCGCAATCTGTGTACCTGCGCAGCTTCAGATCCCAGGGAGACTTATACCTGCATGGACTGGCAACGTATTCTGTGGTTCAATCCATGCGTGGGTGAGTTGTGTGTGTTAGGTGTGTGTGAGTAGAAGGTGTATGTGTTTTGTGGTAGGTGTATGTGTGTGTGGGTGGTAGGTGTATGTGTTTTATGATTGGTATCGGTGTGTGTTTTGTGGTAGGTATATGTGTGTGTTTTGTTGTAGATGTTTGTGCATGTAGTAATTGTGTGTGTGTGTGTGGTATTTGTGCGTGGTATGTGTTTTGTATATGTGTTTTGTGTGTGTGGTGCATATATTTGCATTGTGTGAGTGGGTTTGTATCATTGTCAAATAATGTAATTTTAAAGGAAATTCAGCATAATTTTAAGTCAACACTCAATTTCTAAGTTCTACTAATGGAACCGTAGCGACAGAAAAATATCTAAAATTGTGTAAAATGTCCGCGAGATATTTATAATGAACATAATTTTAAGTTTATCATTCTTAAGTTGCACTTCCTTAATTGGTGTAAGAAGCCTTCCAACTTATTATATTCACTTTAGTGCACACATGAAACTAAAAGATGTTGTTCCTTTCCTAACAGTGGAGTCCCAGATGAACTACCACCGAGTGATGCTGGCGTCGCTTGGGGCCCGATGAATCGGTGGTGGTCACAGAGAATATCATCCTTCAGCTGGGTACCACGGACGTCATCATTGAACCCGTGCATCACAGTGGAGGCAGGAACGGCTTCCACCACCCTTACAGTGGCGTCAGCATCCCCCTGGCTACCCCAAGCACCGCCATAGAGCCACCCTTATACCCCAACACGAACCCCTACCCGAACCAACCCACGCTAGCCCCTTACACCACCACCATCCCCACCACCATCCCCACCACCACGCTCCCGCCCAGTGAGTATACAGTGTCATCATCATCACCATCACCACCATATACAGGTCTCCCTCGATTTACGATTGGGTTACGTTCCTGAAAATCCGATCTTAAATAGAAAAATAGTTTCGCGAACACTAAAATTAATAGGGTAAATAGGGCTGCATTCTCGGACCAGCCAAAATTAAAAAACAAACTCCTAAACACCTATAATAATATTGTAACTATGGGCTTCGGATAGTGAGGGAGACCTGTACAGTGTCGTCATTATCCTAACCATCCCTACACCACATTCCCACCCAGTGAATATTCAGAATTAGGATTCAAAATTAAGTAGATTGTGTATAAAGAGTATTAGCGAGATGGTCATTAGCAAACATAGATGGTACTACTATGTAAAGAATATCAATCAGAATTATTGGGTGATGAAAAGCATATGTATGAACGTGGAGAGTAGTCGTATTAAGAGATAGACAGAGGAAGAAGTGGGATTATTCATGAAGGTTTATCTCAATACTAATGAACTAACCCATGTTCATGTACCCCAGCTTTGATATTATTCATGAAGGTTTATCTCAATACTAATGAACTAACCCATGTTCATGTACCCCAGCTTTGATATTATTTATGAAGGTTTATCTCCATACTAATGAACTAACCTATGTTCATGTACCCCCAGCTTTGATATTATTCATGAAGGTTTATCTCCATACTAATGAACTAACCTATGTTCATGTACCCCCAGCTTTGATATTTTTGAGGTTTTTAACACCTTTGCTTGATGATACGACGATCATGGTAGCAGGCAAAGAGAACAATGACATCTTGGAGACCATAGGAAATCAGGCTTACTATGCTGTTAAAATCTTGTTCAAGTGAAACACAATGTTACTTATAAAAAGGTATACAAATTGTTTCAATCGTTCATATGTTCTAATTTGAACATGTATAAACGATGGAAATATTTATTTATATAACCAATTTTGTAACATTTTAACTCACAATTTTTACAGTGTACCTCGAACACACACACACACACACACATTATTATTATTATTATTATTATTATTATTATTATTATTATTACTACCAGTATGATCTTTAACTTAATTTACATGCAACATCTGGTTGCACATGCTTGATCAGGCAATCAAAGATAGCCAATATGCCGATATAATTCAAGAACATAATATCCAGTTTGCCTAGAAATATGTTGGTGTTCAATTATAACTGTACTGAGCCATGTCAGAACTATTTCAGTACATCCTGTTATTGCAGTTAATTAGTCTGATAAACGCACCTTTTCTCAAATTACTAATGTCTCCATCTGATAACTCCCATTTTTCAACATATTTATACTGGGAATATAGAAAAAATTTGAAGTCAATCTTTCTTCTTATTATTTCTTCTTACATTTCACCAGAATTGAAGCATCCAATGTAAGACCTAAATTTACTTCTAGTTTAATGAATGAAGTAGAGCTTTTAACATTTAAAATATTGTCAGAGTATTGCGAAAAACGTCACGCCAACGACGACACGATCGACTACATAGAGGAGGGCTGGGGCAAGCGGTTCTACAACAAGCGTGAGGAATGCTCAGAGCTGTGCCTGTGTCATGAGCAAGAGAAGATGGCCTGCAGTGTCCTGGGATGTATCAAACCTCGTCCCTGCGAGACGGCCTACGCTGTGTATACCCACGCTGCCCCAGCATATCAGGCCTCGCAGGGAGAGTGCTTCTGTTACTCTGGCTCCTTCATAGGTGTTAGGCCACCCAAAGGTCAGTTACGGTCGCACTAGTAAGTCATGTCCCAGCTGTCATTACGTTTGGCTTGCTCTGTGCTGTATTAATGTCTGTCAGATGCTGAATAGGGTGGGTAAGTGTAGGAACATGTTCATATATTTCACTCGATATGAAGAAATGAAGCTTAGATATTACTGATACCAATTATTGATCAAAACATACTTGGTGCTGAGACATCACTTATTAGCGCGACTGTACCGCAATATCTCTTATGTGAAAAGGACAACTCTGATCATTATTATATACATACATAATACATGCACCAATTTAAAGACCGAGTGCTCCACACAAAATACGATTCTGGTCTTATGTCCTAATGGCGGCGTTCCAGGCAGCCCTTTTAACCCCTTCAGACTCATATGACGCAGAGGTTGCCAGATTAGCACTAAGAAATAGAGTTCTCTCACTCTTATAATTACCTCTCCAAAATTAGTTTTCTGTCCACAGCTAACTCAAAGACAGCTGCAGAGGTTGAAGTAACTAAACTAAAGGTTTGTAAATACCCTTGATGGTAATAAAGGCTTTAAAGTATCGCTAATAGGCTCAAAATTGCGTCATATGTCGGAGAGGGTTAAGAGCTGCCTCACTTGTCAGGTTCTTTGTTTTTTATCTCAAATGCTTGACAGTAAGCTCAAATTGTTTGCATATAGATTATCTGGTGTACCTCATCCCAATAGTTATAATTTCATCATGATAATGATACTCTAAACTTACTGTAAATTGATATATAAATTTATATTCGTTCATTCTCTGTTAATGATGCATACACTAAACAAAGCAAACAAAAAATGTGTATAAATAAATATATAATTATATTTTTTCCACCAACCAACTTCACTTCTAAACTCAATTAATGAAATCAACAAATACATGTGGCACTCCAAGGATTCGAACCTAGGATACTCGCATCGAATTTCCGCACACTTATGAATTACGCTATCAAGACAGTTTAAATGAGCGAATAACTACAAAATCTCCCCGTAATCAAAGCTTATATTTCAGGCAGCTACGACGTCCAGGATGGGGTGTTCCTGTTCCTGGGTTACAGCAAGGAGGAGGAGATGTTGATGATGCTGTACACCAAGGTCCGCCTGGTGGATGCCGCTAAGAACAGACTGGCAGAGATTGTTCACGAGACAGCCGCCTACATGAATGGGGTAAAGCCAGCGTCTTCCCGAATTTATTTTTATTTTTTTTCCCGTTTTATTATTTCCTTTTCTCTTTAATATCTGTTGTATCATTTTCTTTTATTCTTTATTTTCCATTAGTTTTGCTTCTTTTGAATATATGTTTTATCATTTTCTATTATACTGTACTTTGTTTTCCATTGTCCACGAAACCACGGCCTTCGTGTTTAACCCTTTCCCTGCGGGAGACGTTCCTGAACGCCATGGCAACTTACAGCAATTTACAGGCTTTTAAAGCCTCTGAAAACCTGTCGAATCGAGTGCGAGGGAGCGGGAGCGCGACAGGCCACACGTCCTTCTCCAAGCCAGGTGGCCGCGGCACTGAGGGCTCTGAGTCAAAGTCTTGCTCATTTTAGCGAATGTCTATGGTAGCTCCGCGGATGAAGCCCACGCGCTACGAAGCTCGTTTTGGTTTTATTTTGAAGCTATTTTCTTTTAGTACAGTCAGGACCCCCAATTCGCGAGAATAGGGGTGACAGGAGGCATCGCGTATTGTGAATTCGTGTATTGTGGAACTAACTTTAAATGGGAATAATTAGATTGGGTGACATCTCTCAATTATGGCCTATTTTCGACATTTTTGGACCTATTTTCGACATTTTTGGCTCTACAGTACAGTCTATATCTTATATATAAGAAGAACAATGAATACAAATATGAAACCTTACCTTAAAATTAGTAGTAGATAGGCTAGGACTAGGACCGTAGGACTTCACGATTTTCTCCAACTTCTCCCTCCCTGACCAAATCGTACGAACAGTTTACTCTGACAAGCCTATTGCACAGTTTCCTTCTCCTTTTTTCTTGCGATCCAACACTTCCACCTTCATTTTGTGTGTTCTCTTCTTATATTGGCGTGGCATGGCAAAAAAAGTGGCAGGCACTACAAACGTTTGGTCACTCCGCACGGCTATGAGCGCTTGAGCGGGACTGTGGGAGGGAGGGAGGGAGGGAGGGAGGGAGGGTAAGCGGGAGGGAAGGCAGGCGTATGCCCATCTTCTTCTCTTTTCGGAGCTACTCCTGGGCCTCGCGAAACTTAGACGTGCTCGCGTATCAAGCGGGAATAGCGGATTTGGCCCCTTCTTAGCTCTCGATTCGTGTATTGTGGTACCACCTCGCGTAATTAATGTTTAATTAATTAATGTTATTTTCGAGGGGTAACTCGTGTATTAGGGTTTTCGCGCATTGTGGAATCGTGTATTGGGGGTCCTGACTGTATTTGGCTGAATACATTTAATTTCATTCAGACACTTGCCTAATCAATCAGGAGTGCCTGAATGAGCCCTAATATGGCGGAAATATGCCCGCAGTGTAAGTGTTAATAATAGGTTTGTACTTTTCCTACTTTAATATTATGATTATTAATTTAATTAGTCCTAAGCTTCTTAATTCCTTTCTTTCCTTTTTGTTTATGTATTATTTTGTTCTGAAAGATTACTACTAACGTGAAGTTCCAGATTCTATTTTTCTTGTTTAATTTTCCTTTTTCTTGTATTTTGTATTTGGAGTTTCTAGCCTCTTGCTAAATCTCAGAATTTAGTTACTTTTAGATTAGTATCTCCTCCCTCACACGTTTGCTATATTAGTTCAGTGCCGTTTTCTACCCATGTATAACAGCACACCATATGGCCAATAGTGATAGTTAACCCCTTATTTACCGGTGATGTACTTTTCGTTATATTATGGCAACTATTAGACAATTTTGTTCAGCTTAGGAAGGACGTCTACCCATTAAACGCCTACAGACTATCTCGATTAATCATTTTAGCTACCATACATCCTTCCTAAGCTTCACAAAATCGTCTAAATGTAGCTGAAATCCGATATAAAAGATGTCGCCGGTACACAAGGGGTTAAGGGGGCCCACCTCGCTTTTTTTTTCTCTTTCTCTCCCTCCGGCTTGTATCCGTTCGGCCTCATTCAATCTACTGTTTTAAGATGTTTACCCCCATCCATGTGTCAATATTTTCCTGGCGAGTGGTAGCGAGCCAGCATATATATATTTTTGTTTTACAGCAAGCTAAATTTGTACATTTTTCAATAGAAAAAATTCTCCGGCGAAGCCGGATTTCTCCATACAATGCTGGGGAAGAAATCGACACCTGGATGGGGATAAACATCTTAAGACAGTTGGCTGAATGGGGCCGAATGGATACAAGCCAGGGAAAGAGAGAAAGATCAAAACAAGCCAGTGACCCCTCTTAGGATACCTGCATAGTTTAGTGGAAGGCCAATAGTAATAGCTGAGATACCTGTGCATAGTCTTATAGTGGTCATGGTTGTAACAGAATGGAATAGTTAAGTAGTTGCTTTGGTGAATCAAGTTAACCTTTTCAGTATGTCGACGCACTGTTACACCTGGTACTGTACTATTAGACGATTTTGTTCAGATTGAGAAGGGTATATGGGAGTCAGAGGGTTAATTGACCACTTGCGAGTTTCATTCTATAAGGAAGTTGGAGCCTTGAACATTGATATTAAAGAGGAATGCAATACTAATGTGGGTTTCTGATGGATAAAAAGTATGATCAATTTGGTTTGATGTATTTATATATGTATTATCATTATTATGACTGTATTTTAGCTGATAATTCTGCTAAATATTGATGGCCACAGCTCCAACTTCCTTATAGCCTGAAACTCGCAAGTGGTTAATTGAGATATCCTTTACCCTTATAATTCCCACAGATCCTTCCTATATTGTATATAATCGTCTAAGGATAGCCAGAATAAACCGTAAAAATGTGTCCTAATCTTCTAAGGGTTAATTCCTAAGTCTTACCATGGAAAATAGGTTCTTATTTGTAGGATTTTCACTTAGTACGGTATACAGTATTTGACATGTGTTAGCAGTAGATATGAATAGTTAGAGGTGGTTTTGGCTTGACTTAGATCAAATGTGTATAAATGTACTTTAGTAATATCTAGATTCTAGAATATACTGTAACTTAGCTAGAAATAATGAAAGAACTGGTCATAATGCTGAGGAAGTTGACATCCCCTTTGAGTATCTTGGCCCAGATGTACAGTCGCACTAATAAGTGATTGCTCGGCACCAAGTATGTTTTTATTAATATTTGGTATCAGCAATATCTAAGCTTCATTTCTTCATATCGAGTGAAATATAGAAACATGTTCCTACACTTACCCACCCTATTCAACATATGACAGACATAATTAAACGTAATTGGTGCCGAGACATGACTTATTAGCGCGACCGTCCTATAGGGCATGGCTGGTATAGTGACCTAGCTATAGCCTCTTGTATGCTAACATCAAGGTGGGTTTATATTTGGCACACTCAGGAATACAGTTTGATCATCTCATTTAATATAATACAAGCTTAGCATTTGATTATCTCATTTAATATACTACAAGCTTACCAGATGTCTTCACTCTTCAGGCTATTAGTTTGGCCAATTTCTGTAGGAAGATTGATTTGTTTTTCATCCATTACAAAATCCATTAATTGTATTCACTGCATTGTAGTAATATTATACTGTATTAATATATTACACAAGTATATACATATATATACTGTTTATTAAAGCAAATTATAAATATTTTTCAATCTAAATGCAATCCCAGGCACAAATGTCTTGGCAAGAGACTACCTCCAACATTAGCAATACAGTACTCTGTTCGTTCTAGGTTGGGCAGAAATCGTAACCAATAACCTCTCATAACTCAAAAAGGACTAGAGTAACCGAGCTAATATTGCTACCACATAGGAAGACTTGGCTAGGGAATATGTGTATAACTTGACAGCTCATTATTTTACTCTAGCCCTTTTTGAGTTACAGAGGTTAGCGGTTACGATTTCTACCCAAACTAGAATGAACTGACTATAGTCAAGGAACGCATGTTACCAGAGGATCTGATCCAATTCCTCAAGAAATCTTAAGGGAGCCCACCTCGGTTTTTTCACCCAAAGGTGGCATTCAATGTATGGGAACCCATGGCCCCAGTATAACCGTGCCACTTTAATAATCATTGTGGGAGTATTTGGGAGCAGCACATTACTCTAACCTACAGGGCCTCTTAGCCTTGTTGACACCCCGGGCATACATTGTATGCCAACCACCTTGTATAATTGGCTGTTTATATATATATATAATTATAATTATATATATATATATATATATATATATATAGTTAGTATTGTTATTCCTGAAAGACATGTTATATGACTCATAGAGTTAGTAAAAATATATTTTCTTTGAATTTAGGTGTACATAAAGTGTCAGATATAAACCTACTTAGACTCCTAATCCTGCCGTTATCCCTTACCAGACTAAATTTTGTACCAGAGGCAGATGCACCCTATAGCTTTAGTGTGTGGATGAACATTATTTTCTTAACTGAGGTATGGATGCAGTGATAGGAGAGCTGATATTTAACATTTGATAGCTATTGCTGCATTGAAGTTATACACTGTTAAAGACTAAAGTAGGTGTAGTGTATTTAATATTGCAAACTACTTTGATTTTAGTTTCAAACGCAACATTTTTGCTCGAAAATCAAGTCCTGTTTTTTTTAAGATCCGAACATTAGGTGATAGATATTACAGGTATGCCAGTGGTGATGGGCTGGTCTATCAGAGTGAGAACTGAGCGATCTCTGCCATACCCATAGCTTACTCTGACTGTTCCTTTTACTATTATGGTGATGGGCTGGTCTATCAGAGTGAGAACTGAGCGATCTCTGCCATACCCATAGCTTACTCTGACTGTTCCTTTTACTTATATATTTTCTAGATCTCAAGTGACGGCGTCTCTTCCGTGGATTGACCTCCCAATCTACCAAGATTGGAAGCCAAAGCGTCACATTTTTCCTTTGCCCCTCAAATTTCTCTTCATAATTGGTGCGGGAACCAGGGCCCTGGGTGGGGCTTTGGTTTCCCGGGCGTTTCCGCACCCTCCTCAGCTCCCCGCCATGGAGTGGCTTCGGTCGCCCAGGCTTTATTGTGGTCGGCAGGGAGGTTTCTGTGGGGGCGCTCAGTTATGTCCTTGGCCTTGCTCGGGGCCTTGGGGCTGTTCGGCCAGGCAGCTTGGGGAACAACAACAACAACAACAACTGGTATGCCAAGACTGACTTCATAGCATCCAGTGATGTGGTTAAGTGTTTCAGGGAGTTGCTTAATAAAATGCACTCATTTATAATTTTAACTTATTGAAAGGTACCGGTATATAATATAGCATTATTTTGTCCAAGGTTATTGTACTGTAAGTTACAAGTGGTTTGATCTGTCCGTGTCTGCATCTGATCAACTCTGCCTCTGGTACCTACTGCCTATTGCCCCCAATTTGTCCATCCTGGAGATACTTATTTTGGACAATATTATTTAAGCTGTGCTAAATATACCACTTTGTTCATGGAACTAATGACATGGCGAGAAATGTCAGCGTGTCTTCGCCTTCCTAGATTTGTTCACCTCCTGCCCTTCCCTGTCTATCTTGACTTGATTAGTTGTCCATCTTGATCTAATCCTTCGGGCCAGCCCTATGAGAGTTCTTTTGTGGAACTCAGTGGTCAGGTTAAACTAATTAAAAAAAAATAATAATAATACAGATGCCTCCTACCACAAGTACACATCTGGGGTAGAACATAATTTCCTATAATTATAAATGAGTGTCTGATAAATACACACCAGATTCTTGTAGATCGGTGTTATTGACTTGAACGCTTAATTTATAATGTAAAACTTGCAAAATAAACAAACCAAAACTTGGACGAACACAATAAAAAGACAAAACAACTTATCAAAATCGCTATGTGGAAACAACTATCAATATATCTATATACTAAGGCCCCAATCCCCATTTTTTTTTTTTTTTTTTTTTTTTGGGGGGGGGGACTCAAGACAGGGCCAACGCTTAACCCCTACTGTATTGTAGGGTACAGTAGTAAAAGTATCCCCCCACTCCCAAGCAATGTGGCCAAAATGGCAAGATATAACAACCTCCCACCAGATATAACAACCTCCCACCTCAAAAGATGAAGGAATACGGACTCTCCCAGCCTGCAGAGGGATAGATATAAGCTGAGAAGTGTTGCCAACTCTAGAGCAGTGCTCAAACGGTCGTGGTACCAGGCACTGCCTGATACTGGCAGTTACAAGGAAAGTAATTACTGACGGCTCCCTGCCGTCGCTGGTACAGAAGGAGTTAAGCAAAATAATAATTCATTATAAATAAAAGATTGTCCAAAGTGTGTATCTCCATGGTTGTGTTCCCCCTCTTTCCCTTTGTGTTGTGAGATGTGGTATAACCTGGTGTGTGTGTCTCTTTGCACGCAGCAAGACCGGAGGGTGAGCGCTATGGACCACACGCAGACCAAGGTGCTTTAGTGGTGGTGTACCGGTACACTGTCTTACACTCACTAGTACACTCTCACTCACCACCAATACTCCTCTGGCCTTTCTCTACTTTAAGGCGGATTCACACACACACTTATTCCAGCATCTTAAGCCTTTACTCTAGTGGGCATAGTGTGTAAAACATAATATGGTTCTCGTATACACACTAGATACAGGAGCCCATCTTGACCCTTTTAAGTTCTTGCTGTGCTTATTGAGGCCACCCAAAATCTTCAATAGACATCCCCGTAAGGATTATAACGAGCCTCAATGAGCACCTTTGGTTCCTAGCTTTATTAACACATGATTTGAACATAATGTCTGTTAATGTGAAAACACTTTATCTGATCTTCCAAATTAAAAATTTTAACTTTTATAAGATTTGTGCCCTCTAAAATAATCGGTCTTCCAATATCTGCCGATCCCAGTGCCAGGAAAGTATTGGTAATCAAGACATGCTGGAAAAATTGTGAATCTGCTTCTACTTCTCTCACTATAGGTAGTGCCAACGAACTTGACTATGATCTTGACCCCTTAACTTCTTATAACTTGAAATTAATGAAAGTAATCGGGCTGACGTTTCTATCATTTAGGAAGAGTCCACCAGGAAGTAGGTGCAGATATTTACAACTAGTTTGCTCTAGGCCCTTTTGAGTTACAGAGAGGTCAGGGATCAAGATTATTGTCAAGTTTGCTGGCGCTACTTCTAGTACTGATATGTTTGACTATGTTCATATTCGGTCTCATCGGCACTGCTACCTCTGCACACAGTTGACGACTTGCGAGTCAACAATTGCGAGTTTCAGGCTATAAGGAAGTTGAAGCCGAAAACATCGATATAAAACTTAAATGCAATGATAATCTAGGTTTCTGATGGATAAAATGTATGTTGAATTTGTGTTTATGTATTTATTTCAGTCTAGCTGGCAATTCCATTAAATATCGATGTAAAAGACTCCAACTTCCTTATAGCCTGAAACTCGCAATTGTTGTATTCACTGTATTATTTCCTACCATCATCATCACCACATTAACATGGTATTCCACGAGAGGGGCAAGTATTGAAACCTTTGCATCATTTCATCTTTGTAATTGACCACTTGCGAGTTTCAGGCTATAAGGAAGTTGGAGCTGTGAACATCGATATTAAAGAGAAATGTAATACTAATGTGAGTTTCTGATGGATAAAAAGAATTATCAATTTGGTTTTATGTATTTTTTATATGTATTATAACAGTATAATGGCTGGTTATTCTGCTAAATATCCATGGCAACAGCTCCAACTTCCTTATAGCCTGAAACTCGCAAGTGGTCAATTGTCATATCCAAAATATGTACACTGTATCACTATGTTGTTGTTGTTGTTCCCTAAGCTGCCTGGCCGAACAGCCCCGAGTCCCTGAGGAAGGCCATGGCCATGATCGGGCTTTCCCACAGAGCTCTCATTGAGTGTAGATTGTGTTGTTGGCGTAAGTGGTTGTGTGAAATGCAGTCTTCTATGATGTGTTTAATGGTATGGGGTGCTGTGTTACATCCCGGGCAGGCGTCGACAACGGAGTCATCCAGTCTCTTCTGATAGCTCAGGAGAGCTGGATGGTGTCCGCATCTCAGCCTGGCCAGGTGGACTCTGTCCTCGCGAGGAAGGGAGGATTCGGAAGGATGGATTTCGGGAGGTCGTGCATGCAGCTGCGTGTTGTCTGTGAGTGAGTGGATGGATCGGTGAGAGATATGAGTATGGATGTGCTTCTGGAAGTTGGTTCGGGGTGGGCAGGGAGGGAGAGAGGACAATAATTGTGTGTGATACCGTCTGCTGGGTGTTGTTTTGATATTTCTTGGTGTCTGTGGGTGTGTTGCCATGTAGTTTAGTGGGTGGTCTTGGTTCGTGGAGGCTGCTGCCAGGAATTGAGTGCCTCTCATGTCCAGATGGTCTTTGACTTTGAGGATTTTGGTTTCTTGATGTAGGTGATCTGTGGGTGCAGTAGCTGTGCAGCCTGTAATGATCTTCAGGGCTTTGTTTTGAATAGTCTGTAAGGTCTTATGATGTGTTTCAGCTAGGTTAGAAGCCCAGGCTGGGCTTGCGTATTCCATCACTGATCTTATGTATTGTTTATATACTGTGGTGGTAGTTTCTTTGTTGTGTCCAAATTTTGTGTGAGCAAGTGACCTAAGGGCGTTAAGTCTGGGTGTCAGTTTCTTTTTAATGTTTGTGGTGTGCTGTATTTGTATTTGTTGATTTCATTAATTGAGTTTAGGAGTAAAGTCGGTTGGTGGAGGTAACATAATAATTATATGTGTCATCAGCCAACACAAATATCACTGCATTTAGTATATCTATAGCTCTAATAATGCTGCCTCTTCTTTATTAACAAAACCATCAATGTGGTTAGTATATTAATAGCTTTACCAACACTACTTCTGTATTCTCTAACAACATAACTATCACTAGGGCTTGTACATTAATAGCTCTACCAACACTACCTCTATATTCTCTAACAACAAAACTATCACTATGGTTAGTACAATAATAGCTCTAACAACACTACTTCTCTATTCTCTAACAACACTACTATCACTGTGGTTAGTATATGAATAGCTTTACCAACATTACCTTTTATGTGTCATTAAAAAACAAAACAATCACTGTAGTTAGTACTGTACATTTATACAGATCTCCCTCACTATCTGATACCCCAATTTACAATATTATTACAGGTTTTTAGGTGTTTGGGTTTGGGTTTTGGCTGGTCTCAGAATGCATCCCAATTTACCCCATTAATTTCAGGGTTTGCTATATGATTTTCAATTTAAGATTGGTTTTCAGGAACGTAACCCAATCGTATATCGAGGGAGACTTGTAATTGTAATAATGCTGCCTCTTCTCTATTCCTGACCAACAAGACTATAACTTTATCATACACTACCTCCCTACCACTGTTGATATATTATATTATTAGTGAACTTGACACTTGATATACATTAATAGATTAATATATTAATAGCTTTACCAACACTACTCGTATGTTTTCTCTGTCAGCAAAATTATCACTATGGTTAGTACAATAATAGTTTTACCAACACTACCTCATTACCACAGTTAATATACTATACCTGGCACCAGTGAACTTGACAGTTGATATATACACAGTTTATATACACGGTACACTAGGGTTGGGCTGTGAGGACTCGTAACCAAACCGTCAAGTTCGTTGATGAAGGGTGTAGTACATTAAAAGTCAACACAATCATACTCTAGTTAAGTCATTTACTATTCGATATGATGCCGTTTTTACCACCATGAACTCCCTGCTCAAGAGCTGGGCTAGGGTGGGTGCCCTGATGATCAGGGACTTCAGTGAATAGTTGCTATAGATTGCTAGACCACGCCGTCCACCAACAGCACTGGTGTCTGCCAATAAATTGGGGCATTGGAGAGTTAGGGAGACCAGTATTTAATTTAATGGTTTGTCTTTTATGTATTCTGTGTATATATGTATGTATTTTGTATAATCTTTTGTATTCCAGAATGGACAAGCAGCAAATGAAGCGTTGAGCCTGAACATCTGAGCGGACCTTGAACTAGACACCCACTGCCAGGACGGACTATACGATGCTGTAGACGTGTGTTTCCTCACCTCATACCTCACACTACCCGAGGGCAACACACTGCAGGTCCCTCGTAACTTCTACCTCATGGGCAGACCAAAGGACGCACCCCTTGTACATGCCCAGCTCCAGGTGGGTTATTATTTAACTACTTTTGCCTTTAATTCTAACTATCATCAGCACTATAATAGGCTATATTTTAAGAAGCTTAGGAACAAATGGTACTGAAAGCTTAATGTCTGAACAATGGTAACCCTCCCCCACCCCAACCCCACTATTTCGATGAGGCTTCTCAGGCATCAAAGCTGTCAACAGCCTTGTATTTGACTGCCTTGCTTTTAACTTAATCACTTTTGCCTTTAGTTCTGACTAGCATTAGAACTCCTTCTTCTCATGGATGACCTAGATGTGTGTGAATTTGTATTTTGTTTTTGTGTGTTCATTGTTTTCTGTTGTGTTTTGTGTTATCCCTGTTCTTGCTCTGTCTTGAGTCGGCCACCCCCCAACAAAGAGAGAAAAAAAAAAAGAAAAAAAAAAGAGGAAAACTGGGGAATGGGCCTGAGTAAATAGATAGATAGATAGATAGATAGATAGATAGATAGCATTAGAACTATATTATTTAGCTTAGGAACAAATGGTACTGAAAGCTTAAGGGGAGGTCTTCATAATACAGCTGTTAAAATTTGCTTGTAATCTACATGTAGCCTACAGTTGCCCACATAAGTTCTGTTCCTCGTTGTGATCTTGTGTATGAAAGTAAATTAGTAGGAATGAATTGTCATAATCTTCAAAGGATTAATGCTATTTTTTTATACAGTACCATACTATACATTCTAACTCCTTGACCCTTATCTACCTCCAGGTTAGTGGTGTATCGGAGCCGGTAGTGACAAGCGGCAGCAACTGGACCTTTACCGTGAGCGTGACCAGCGATGCCGTGGCGCTCTTCGTATGGCTCCAGACGGACGTGGCGGGCATCTTCTCCGACAACGGCTTCATCATGACCCAAGCTTCAGTGGAGGTTCTCTTCTACGCCGACAAAGAAACCACCAAGAGTGAACTGGAGGCTTCACTAACGGTCATGTCTCTCACCGACACACACACCACACAGGAGGGACTTAGAGATCGAGCCTTCCACCCTAACGACCTCAATAATGTCATTTATTTACACTAGGAATAAATTGTAAGACTTTCAAAATAAACACACAAAACCAAAAAAACACAAATTCACACACATCTAGGTATTGGGAGTGAAATTAATAAATTAGATTATAATATTTGCTGTACTGGGTCCTCTTCTACACTGACGATTACACCACACAGATCCCCAAGGAGCAAGAGGGACTACTTAAATTGTAAAACTTGCAAAACATACAAACCAAAACAGGAACCACACATTATAAAGACAAACAAATCTGTCAAAACCACTATGTAGAAATACTACATCTCAAAACCACCATAATGTATTCCTGTTTCACATTAAGGTTGTATGGCATTTACTCTGATGTTTGTATATTATATACTCAGGCACATACCCCATAGCTGAGGGTGGCCGACTCGAGACAGAGCCCGAACAGGGACAACTCAACATAAAAAACATAACAAAATATATATTCACACACATCTAGGTCGCCCACGAGAAGACCCAGAAACCCAGGATCACTAGGGGCCTCCAGCATTTCCACGGCCCCAGACCTTCCGGAGAGGTTCTGGTCTCATCTAGCATCATGAATTATAGCGATATTCTGGAGATTTGAGCCATTATAGAGCGATATTATAGAGATTGTGACAATATTTTAGCTATTTCCGACTTTATTTGGTATATTCCTGTCTCACATTAAGGTTGTATGGCATTAACTCTGTGATAATAGCATAAATACTGTGGCCAAAGCTGTGATCATTTTGTTGTTGTTCCCCAAGCTGCCTGGCCGAACAGCCCCAAGGCCCCGAGCAATTCCAAGGCCATAACCGAATGCCCCCACAGAACCCTCCCCGCCGACCACAATAAAGCCTGGGTGACCGAAGCCACTCCATGGCGGGGGGCTGAGGAGGGTGCGGAAACGCCCGGGAAACGATAATTTTGTTATCAATGTTATCAATTCCAAGTGAAATTAAACCCCTTCTGTACCTGTCGTCATTATTTTCATTATATTTTGGCTACTACTAATCGATTTTATTCAGTTTAGGAAGGAGCTCTAGCAATTATAAAGCTTTCAACCATCTCAATCCTTCCTAAGCTGCATAAGATCGTCTAGATATAGTTAGAATATAATAGAACAGACATCGCTGGTGCAAAGGACACAGTTTGCTCTACAGTATTCAGTAGTGCATATGACATTTTTTGTAGCTGAATTTTGTAGGAAATGATTATATTTATACAGCATATAACATTAATGTTGATATGTACTGTATATTGATATTTGATATAAAACAATACATTTTATTGGATGCAATATGGAGTATTCTTTATTGCCTTGACTTGTGTCTTAGTATATTAAGGGGGGATGGGGGTATTTATTTACTCATTTATAGATAGTTTTATTTAAAAAAATAGTTTCCTCCCTAGACTTCCATCAAGCTTAAAAAACACCCTCACAAGACCCTCCTTCAAGATTAATTTGTACATTTTTCGGTAGAAAAATGTAGCTACAGGCTCGCTATCGCTCGCCAGGAAAAAATTGACACCTAAATGGCACAAAAGGTCTTAAAATTGACATTAAATGAGGCGAAGGGTCATAAAATAGCCAAACTAATGGGCGATCGTCTTGAAATATCAAAATTAATGGGGCTAAACATGAGGGAGAAGGGAGTCCAAGAAGAAAAAAATTCTCACATTTTATTTTGTTACAAAATGTTAACCCTATCAGCAGACATGGAAGCATAATTAATTAAACTTATTCTGGCTATAATTAGGTGATTATATTCTATCTATCTATCTATCTATATGCTCAGGCCCAATCCCCATATGATTATATTAAGATTGTGAAGTACCTCTCGGAATCTGAGGGGTCTGAAGCAACTCAATTATGCATCCGACTCCCAAAGATCCTCCCTAAGCTGAATAAAATCGTCTAATGATAGAATAAACATTTATAAGGCGTCATAATCCTCAAGGGGAATATTGCCAGGAAATAGACGAGACAGAGTAAGGGGCAAGAGAACGTGAAAGTGGTCCCGGACCCTAAGAATTGGAACTTTAAATGTTTCTGTTTGAGTTCTGTCTGGAGTTGGCCACCCCCAGCTATGGGGTATGTGTCTGAGTATATACATACATACATACAATAAAAAAGGGAAAGAAACCATGCCCGCCAGCCAAAATGAAAAGATGTGTGTGATTTTGCATTTTTTTTTTTTTTTCTGATGTGTTGTGATGTCACTGTTCGGGCTCTGTCTCGAGTCGGCCACCCCTATAAAAAAAAAAAAAAAAAAAAAGGAAAACTGGGGAAGGTGCCAGAGTAGGCTACATACATACATACATACATACAGTAGCCTATATACACAGGCACATAACCCATAGCTAAGGATGGCCGACTCGAGACAGAGCTCGAATAGGGACAAAATAAAAAAATAAAATTAAATAAAAAAAATAAAAATAATACTAATAATACTAATAATAATAACAAATAATAATATAAAAATAAATCACACCTATCTAGGATGCCCAGGAGAAGACTCCGAGACCTAGGACTAGCCTTCTATGAGGGTCAAAATAAGATATACAAGTTGTTTACAGTAAGGTATACATAATGGAGTCTAAAAGAATAGCCTGTAAATCCCCCGATAGATGGCTCTACTTATCAGCCACTGTTATCAACACTGCAGCAGACGACGAACCCAGAACAAGTAAGTCACACCAATTTACTCAACCATTGGACCACCTCAGACCACCCAAGGGTATTATATATGGTATAGTATAACCTTAGATCATCATGGACAGCAGTGATATTGATGGTGGGCTTATATAGCATCTATAATAAGCATTTACAACTCTAATCAAATCCAAAACTCTCTCTGACGCATGCGCAGTAGTATTTTCAGCCTGATGCCATTTTGGGGACAGATGTGTACAGTTGTCCACGGGTCCAGCTATTATGTAGCTACTTGTTATGTTATTACTTTAATTATACGTGTTGTCCCTGTTCGGGCTCTGTCTCGAGTCGTCCACCCCAAGCTATGGGGTAGCTGTCTAAGTATATAGATAGATAGCTAGATACTAGATATGTATATGCGTAGAAATAATTACAAATATACCTAAAATAGACTTGAAAGATAATGTACAGGTAGGCCTATTACCTGTAAATAGCAAAAATTAAACATGATTAGCGAGGGCAATTCGCACCAAAATGGCATGAAATGGGGCGAAAGGTCTTAAAATTGCCAAACTAATTAGGCGAACCTCTTGATATGTCAAAACCGATGACATGAGGGAGAAGGGGGTCCAGAAAAAGAACCCTGAAGTGAAAATCTCCCCTTAAGAATTGCCCTAACCAACTATGCCACCTTAATATAACAGAAGGTATATGATTATAATGACACATAGAGGAAACTAATGAATACTGCTAATAATTAATTAGAACTAATAAATAATCATATATAAATAAATTAATGTCGCTAATAAAAATAGAACGGAGATTGTAAGGCAGTTGGTGAATTCAATGCATTGTGGGCGGAGTGTACTGACAAAACAGTGAGTCTTTAATGTTGTCACCAAAATCCGCCCATCCAGACTCCGCCCACTTCCTCATTAGTGGGTGGAATCTGGTGACATAATTTCACCAAACTCCGCCCACTACTTCAATAGTGGGTGTAGTTTGGTGACATAATGGGCGTCACCAGTGTCACCAAACTCCGCCCACTTCCTCCAGAGTGGGTGGAATTTGGTTATGGGGAGTCACAGGCCAATCAGAGTCACCAAACTCAGCCCACTTCCTTAATAGTGGGTGGAGTTAGGTGACATAAGAGGCGTCACCAATGTCACCAAGCTCAGCCCACCACCTCCCAGCATTGTGATAGGCCTACAGTAACCCCGCCCCCTTCATACACCATATTGACCATAGTCATACTAACGATAATAACCCCTTCATTATATTCTGGCAACTATAGTAGATGATTTTACACAGCTTAGAAAGAACCTGAGGGGATATAATTGTCCCTTTATTAATTGTCAGAACTCCTTCCTAAACTAAGTAAAATCGTCTACTAATAGACAAAATATAATGTTTGTTTCAATTCGATTGTGGTGTTATTGCTTCACATGTAAGCCGGTATCACACGAGAGCTTTTATAGTCAACATTCGATGATCAACATTTTTCTGGCAACATTTCTGGAATATTTTGCACTGGTATCGGAAACTAGACTGTTGGCAGATGAACTTAGGTAACCGAAATATTGTAAATGTTGACCTCATAAGCTGCCAGACCAGTGTTGAGGATAAATGTTGAGTGAAAAAGCGCTCGTGTGATACCGGCTTTAGTATACGTCTATGTGTACATTTAATATGTTCAGGATTTTGTATTTCCTTCATATTGACCTCATTTATGAATTGATTTTTATTTTTATTTTGGGTAACATTGGAGGATTATAAGCAGTTTAGGAAGGATCTTGAGCAATCAGAGGGGTAAAAAGGATCTCAATTAACCCTTAAACGTCCTCAGATCCTTCCTAATCTTAATAAAATCGTCCAATGATAACCAGAATAATATGAGTAAGTGTGTCCTCGAATACTGAAAAAGCTAATTTATTTTATTATTCATTGCAGATGGTGTTTTTGGCGGTAACAAGGATGACGTCGGAGCATTTGGACTACAACACGTCTTTCCTCAGCTGGACAAAATCGCCCTCTGCGCCCCCCCCCCCCCCCCCCATCAATATACCCATATAACCCATAGCACAGCATGTTGCCCTAGAACAGCCCTCTGCGTAGCCCCCACAATATCAATATACCCATATAACCCATAGCACAGCATGTTGCCCTAGAACAGCCCTCTGCGTAGCGCCCACAATATCAATATACCCATATAACCCATAGCACAGCATGTTGCCCTAGAACAGCCCTCTGCGTAGCCCCCCCTCCTATCAATATACCCATATAACCCATAGCACAGCATGTTGCCCTAGAACAGCCCTCTGCGTAGCCCCCCTCCTATCAATATACCCATATAACCCATAGCACAGCATGTTGCCCTAGAACAGCCCTCTGCGTAGCCCCCCCTCCTATCAATATACCCATATAACCCATAGCACAGCATGTTGCCCTAGAACAGCCCACTGCGTAGCCCCCGCCCTCTATCAATATACCTATATAACCCATAGCACAGCATGTTGCCCTAGAACAGCCCTCTGCGTAGCCCCCCTCCTATCAATATACCCATATAACCCATAGCACAGCATGTTGCTCTAGAACAGCCCACTGCGTAGCCCCCGCCCTCTATCAATATACCTATATAACCCATAGCACAGCATGTTGCCCTAGAACAGCCCTCTGCGTAGCCCCCCTCCTATCAATATACCCATATAACCCATAGCACAGCATGTTGCTCTAATACAGCCCTCTGCGCACCCCCCACAATATCAATATACCGGTACCTATATAACCCATCACACAGCATGTTGCCCGAGAACAGCCCTCTGCACAGCCCCCCCCCCCCCAACACACACACACACACACACACACTATCAATATACTCATATAACCCATCGCACAGCATGTTGCCCGAGAACAGCCCTCTGCGTAGCCCCCCTCCCCCCCCGTCAGCCCTCACCCCCAGTGGAATAAACTGTAATACTAGACATTTTAAAAGAAATCTACGGGGGAACCACTACCTTTCTCGCAAAACCAAACGAATATCGCCTCGGGCAGTATTGTGACGTCAGAAAAACTTACAAAGTTTCAGCCAATCAGAAGCCAGCAACTTTTTCCAGGGGTCTAGAATTCATATGCTATGGCCTAAGGTAGACAGGTGGGGGTTCATCCTACTCGCGCCATAATTTGCTCTGCTCTCTGTGGGTTCGGTCAAGGGCTGGCTAGTCTGTCGAAAATATGAGTTCATAATGTCATATAATTCTACGGGAGGAGCACTACCTTTCTTGTACAACCAGACACATATCGCCTTGGGCAGTACGATGACGTCAGACAAAACTTTCAATCTTCAGCCAATCAGAAGCCAGCAACTTTTTCCAGGGGTCTAAAATTCATACGCTATGGCCTCTCGGGTGGATGTTTGGGTTCATCCTACTCGCGCCAGAACTTGCTTGGCTCTCTGTGGGTTCAGTAAAAATATGAGTTCGCCAAGGGTAACTACATTGGCATATAATTCTACGGAAGAAGCACAACCTATCTCGCAAAACCAAACGAATATCGCCTCGGGCAGTATTGTGACGTCAGAAAAACTTGCAAAGTTTCAGCCAATCAGAAGCCACCAACTTTGTTCAAGGCTCTACAATTCATACGCTATGGCCTAAGGTGGACGGGTGGGGTTCATCCTACTCGCCCCATAACTTGCTCAGCTCTCTGTGGGATTGGGCAAGGGCTGGCTAGTCTGTCGAAAATAAGAGTTCGTAAAACCAGACAAATATCGCCTCGGGCAGTATGATGACGTCAGACAAAACTTTCAATCTCCAACCAATCAGAAGCGAGCAACTTTTTGCAGGGGTCTAAAATTCATACGCTATGGCCTCTCGGGTGGACGTGGAGGGGGTGGGGGGGTTCATCCTACTCGCCCCATAACTTGCTCAGCTCTCTGGGGGGTCGGACACGGGTTGGGTAGTTTGTCGAGAATATTAGTTCGTAATGTGTTCGTATATTGGTGGTAAACCCATTTTGTTCAGGATTTGAAGGTTAATCACAATCAATATACCCATATACCCACTACACAGCATGTTGCCTTAGAACAGCCCTCTGCGCAGCCCCTCCTTTCCCACCCCCATCAATATACCCATATACCCCATCATATAGCATGTTGCCTTAGAACAGCCCTATGGACAGCCCCCCCTTCCCCCCCCCATCAATATACCCATATACCCCATCGTACAGCATGTTGCCCTAGAACAGCTCTCTGCGCAGCCCCCCCCCCATCAATATACCAATATAACCCATCGCACAGCATGTTGCCCTAGAACAGCCCTCTGTGCAGCCCCCCCTTACATCAATATACCCATATAACTCATCACACAGCATGTTGCCCTAGAACAGCCCTCTGCGCAGCCCCCCCCCCCATCAATACCCATATAACCCATCACACAGCATGTTGCCCTAGAACAGCCCTCTGCACAGCTCCCCCCATCAATATACCCATATAACCCATCACACAGCATGTTGCTCTAGAACAGCCCTCTGCCCCCCCCCCCTATGTATATACCCATATAACCCATAGCACAGCATGTTGCTCTAGAACAGCCCTCTGCGCACCCCCCACTATATCAATATACCCATATAACCCATAGCACAGCATGTTGCCCTAGAACAGCCCTCTGCGTAGCCCCCACAATATCAATATACCCATATAACCCATAGCACAGCATGTTGCCCTAGAACAGCCCTCTGCGTAGCCCCCCCCCCCTCCTATCAATATACCCATATAACCCATAGCACAGCATGTTGCTCTAGAACAGCCCTCTGCGTAGCCCCCCTCCTATCAATATACCCATATAACCCATAGCACAGCATGTTGCTCTAGAACAGCCCTCTGCGTAGCCCCCCTCCTATCAATATACCCATATAACCCATAGCACAGCATGTTGCCCTAGAACAGCCCTCTGCGTAGCCCCCCCCGCCCGTATCAATATACCCATATAACCCATAGCACAGCATGTTGCTCTAGAACAGCCCTCTGCGCACCCCCACAATATCAATATACCGGTACCTATATAACCCATCACACAGCATGTTGCCCGAGAACAGCCCTCTGCACAGGACCCTCCCCGCCCCCCCCCCCCCCCCCCCCCACACACACACACACACACACTATCAATATACTCATATACCCCATTGCACAGCATGTTGCCCGAGAACAGCCCTCTGCGTAAACCCCTCCCCCCCCCTCAGCCCTCACCCCCAGTGGAATAAACTGTAATACTAGACATTAAAAAAAAAAAAAATCTACGGTGGAAGCACTACCTTTCTCACAAAACCAAACGAATATCGCCTCGGGCAATATTGTGACGTCAGAAAAACTTACAAAGTTTCAGCCAATCAGAAGCCAGCAACTTTTTCCAGGGGTCTAGAATTCATACGCTATGGCCTAAGGTAGACAGGTGGGGTTCATCCTACTCGCGCCATAATTTGCTCTGCTCTCTGTGGGTTCGGTCAAGGGCTGGCTAGTCTGTCGAAAATAATTCTACGGGAGGAGCACTACCTTTCTTGCACAACCAGACACATATTGGCTCGGGCAGTACGATGACGTCAGACAAAATTTCAATCTTCAGCCAATCAGAAGCCAGCAACTTTTTCCAGGGGTCTAAAATTCATACGCTATGGCCTCTCGGGTGGACGTGGAGGGGGGGGGGGGGGGGGGCATCCTACTCGCGCCATGACTTACTCAGCTCTCTGGGGGGTCGATCACGGGTTGGGTAGTTTTTCGAGAATATTAGTTCGTAATGTGTTCGTATATTAGTGGTAAACCCATTTTATTCAGGATTTGAAGGTTAATCACTATCTAGAACAGCTCTCTGCGCAGCCCCCCCTCCCCCCCCCCCATCAATATACCCATATACCCCATCATACAGCATGTTGCCCTAGAACAGCTCTCTGCGCAGCCCCCCCCCCCCCACATCAATACACCCATATAACCCATAGCACAGCATGTTGCCCTAGAACAGCCCTCTGGGCAGCCCCCCCCCATCAATATACCTATATAACCCATAGCACAGCATGTTGCCCTAGAACAGCCCTCTGCGCCCTCCCCCCATCAATATACCCATATAACCCATAGCACAGCATGTTGCCCTAGAACAGCCCTCTGCGCAGCCCCACAATATCAATATACCCATATAACCCATAGCACAGCATGTTGCCCTAGAACAGCCCTCTGCGTACCCCCCACAATATCAATATACCCATATAACCCATAGCACAGCATGTTGCCCTAGAACAGCCCTCTGCGTAGCCCCCACAATATCAATATACCCATATAACCCATAGCACAGCATGTTGCCCTAGAACAGCCCTCTGCGTAGCCCCCTCCTATCAATATACCCATATAACCCATAGCACAGCATGTTGCCCTAGAACAGCCCTCTGCGTAGCCCCCACAATATCAATATACCCATATAACCCATAGCACAGCATGTTGCCCTAGAACAGCCCTCTGCATAGCCCCCACAATATCAATATACCTATATAACCCATAGCACAGCATGTTGCTCTAGAACAGCCCTCTGCGCACCCCCCACAATATCAATATACCCATATAACCCATAGCACAGCATGTTGCTCTAGAACAGCCCTCTGCGCACCCCCACAATATCAATATACCCATATAACCCATCACACAGCATGTTGCCCGAGAACAGCCCTCTGCACAGGCCCCCCCCCCCCCCAACACACACACCAACCACACACTATCAATTACTATAACCCATCACAGCATGTTGCCCGAGAACAGCCCTCTGCGTAGCCCCCCCCCCCCCCCCCTCAGCCCTCACCCCCAGTGGAATAAACTGTAATACTAGACATTTAAATAAAAAAAAATCTACGGGGGAAGCACTACCTTTCTCGCAAAACCAAACGAATATCGCCTCGGGCAGTACGATGACGTCAGAAAAACTTACAATCTTCAGCCAATCAGAAGCCAGCAACTTTTTCCAGGGGTCTAAAATTCATACGCTATGGCCTCTCGGGTGGGGTTCATCCTACTCGCGCCATAATTTGCTCTGCTCTCTGTGGGTTCGGTCAAGGGCTCGCTAGTCTGTCGAAAAATAAGAGTTCGTCATAAATTCTACGGAAGAAGCACTACCTTTCTCGCAAACCAAACGAATATCGCCGCGGGCAGTAATGTGACGTCAGACGTCAGGGGGGAGGGGGGGTTCATCCTACTCGCGCCATAACTTGCTCAGCTCTCTGGGGGGTCGGTGACGGCTTGGGTAGTTTGTCGAGAATATTAGTTCGTAAGGGGTAACTAATGTGTTCGTAATAACATAGCCCTATGGAGGTATATTGGTGGTAATTAACCTTTAATTATACGGATAGAAAGGTAAATCACTGTTAATATAGCCGATGATTCTATACACCTTATAAATTTGGACGCCATCTTGTTTCCAACTCGCCGCCATCTTGTAAACCTTTTCAGTATTTTTGTTTTGTTTTTTGGACGCTTTATTCCTAGGTTGTTCTGGCTAACATTAGACGATTTTACGCAGCTTCGTAAGGGCCTCTAAGAATCAAAAGGTTATGAAGAAGGGCTATTAAGATCTTTGGGTATAATATATTATTTTGAGAGATTTAACTATCTAACTGGTCTAAGATGGGTTTATTACGGCCAATATATCTTGTTAAGGGTAGGTTGTCATGGGCACTTTATCGACCCTTTACATACCCATATATTTTGTTATTATTATTATTATGATTAGTAACCCTTTTACGTCCACACATCCTTCTTAAACTGCACAAAATCGTCTAAATGTAGCAACAACAAAAATAAAAAGACGTCCTCGGTACGGAAAGGGTTAATTGGGTAGTTAATTATGGACACGTTAAATGCCCTTCCATACCCTTAACCCTTTGAGTACCAGCGACGTGTGTTATCTTTTAGTCTAGCTGTAATTAGACGATATTATGCAGCTTAGGAAGGATCTATGTAAAGACCTGGATGTGTGTGAGTTGGTGCTTTTTATCTGCGTTTATTCGTTGTTTTATGTTGTTTTTGTGTTTTCCCTGTTCTTGCTCTGTCTTGAGTCGGCTACCCCAAAAATGGGGATTGGGCCTGAGCATATAGATAGATAGATAGATAGATGTAAAGCAAAAATATTATGTGATGTAAATATATGTGTGGAAAAAGTGTTAGTAATTTCAGTAATATATGACTAATGAATCAATTTGTGTTTCAGATTCGTGTGTTTTGAAGCCGAGCCTGTGTTCATGGATAGGGTCTCTAGATTAACAGAGTCCGTAGTCGTAGAAGTTCCGGCCGCCATCTTGATTCCATACTCACTTCCTGCCAAGCACTCTTTTCAGTCAGGATACATTGATGGATAGGAATAGAGAAATAAGTATCAATGTTAATAGAATAAACATCATATGCTCAATAATGAAGCTTATAAATAATGGCGAGGTATATTATACGGCGTGAGTTGGAGTCAAGATGGTGGTCGAATGTCAAGTTGTGTACTATGTTAATATATGCTACCCTAGTTTTGGTGGGCGGGGCAAGGCGAAAGGGTAATTATGCAACTGTAATTTAATTATACAAGGCACAGTGTTTAATAAGGCCATTAACAACATCACTAATATGCTTTTAATATACAATAGTATATTGCTAAGTAGGTCAATTAGGCAATAGTTTGAAATGGGATTGATAATTACTGGTTTTTATTGTATAATAGGCAACTCTTCTACAGTACATAGCAACTATGAAGAACATGGTGAGGGTAGTCTGCCTGTAGTAAATGGAAATAGTCTACGGAAAAGTTACTCCTATTTTCACCTATTACTATTACTACTAAAAGTGATCATTTACTATATACTAGATGATTTTATTCGGCTTCGGAAAGACCCGCTTAAGATCTACAGGCCCTTCCTAAGCTGAATAATATTGCCCAATGAAAGCCAAAATTAAATAAAAATAATGGGGTTTCTATTCTTAACCCTTTTTAGTTTAGGCGACGTCTTTTGTTATCATAGTTACATTTAGAGGATTTTATGAAGCTTAGGAAGGACCTGTGAGAGTTAACCCTTGCTGTACCGATGACGTTTTTTTTTTTAATTTGATGTCGGCTACAGTTAGACGATTTTATGAAGCTTAGGAAGGATCTGGGGTGGTTAAAAGGGTTAATTGAGATCATGTGTAGCGTTTTAATTGAGGTCCTTCCTAAGCTGAATAAAATCGTCTAATTAGGTGCTTTGTTTATATATTTAGTTAATTTATTTGATGTAGCTTTGTAGGCCTATATATCCATTATTAATTTTAGCTTAATTAAAAACAATTGTCATATATTTTATTACATTCGTGTATGATGTATTTATGCATATGAATAAAGATGAATTTATTACAACCTATTTCCCTAACCTTAACCATTCAGTAGTGTAGACACAGGCAACTAGTGCTTGGTAATATATTAAAGGCCAAGA
Organism: Paralithodes platypus; assembly: GCA_032716605.1. Taxonomy (NCBI): domain Eukaryota; kingdom Metazoa; phylum Arthropoda; class Malacostraca; order Decapoda; family Lithodidae; genus Paralithodes; species Paralithodes platypus. The sequence goes on from CM064517.1 coordinate 16,684,441, forward strand.
AGGGTTTTTTCTTAAATCCCTTCTTCCTCATGTTTAGCCCCATTAATTTTAAGATTACAAAACGATCGCCCCATTAGTTTGGCGATTTTAAGACCTTTCGCCCCATTCATTTGCCAATATTAAGACCTTTCGTGCCATTTAGGTGTCTATTTTTCTTGGCGAGCGATAGCTAGTCTATAATTTATGAGGGTTTCGGATGGTAGCTTACATTTCTCTACCGAAAAACGTAAAGAATAACATACTCTTTCAACTATGGGGGAGGCACTCGCTATAGGTAGTTCTGCCTTTTGTCTCCCTCAATCACATAGAAAAAAAATACAATATGTAAACAATAAAAGTATAATTTTGTCAATATATTTAATTTATGGTTAGTGTACATTCAAACTGAGAACAGTTTGTTTAATATGGTATACCTATACATAGAAATGAATAAGTTAGTGTCCCCAAAATGGCGACCGGATGAGAAGTTGTCCGATTTCTCCCGTCATCGAAGGGGGGAGGGGGGGGGGGGTGAGAAGGGGGGGGGGGGGGTGGGGGGGGGGGGTGGATGTCTCTCCTTGTAACTCGAGACAAGGGCTGAGTGGAGGCAGGTTCTAGAGCCCAAGGGAGGCAGGTTAGATCGCTGCTCTCCCACTCTCTACGCTTTTTTTTTTTTTTTTACTTGATATCAGCTTCATTTAGACGATTTTATGAGGCTTAGGAAGGCTATGTGGCAGCTAAAAGGATTAAGTGACATATTTCGTAGCCTTTGAATAGATAGACGTCCTTCCTCAGCTGAATAGAATCGTCTAATAGTTTCCAGAATATTATGAAAAGGCCCTCTATAATCGCATACATCACATTAAGCTATAGTAGTATACAGATAGCCCATAAGAAACTCCTATTCACACCTCTATTGAATTATAACGTCTCTACATTATAGGGCGATTCCTTCGTGGCCATCCCCTCGGGGATCTAGGCGTTCATGGGGGGATCGAGGGCTCTAATGCGTGGCAAAAACAAATATTTTTTTTTTTTTTAGGACACGAGAGCATTGATAAAGCTTAATTAAGTCCACTTGGCATAGGAACTCTCTCTCTCTCTCTCTCTCTCTCTCTCTCTCTCTCTCTCTCTCTGTGAAGTAAATACGACGACAACCATTAAATATTCACAAAATATGTATGTTAGAATTGTCAAACTTATACCAAAAGATAGAGGATACAAATACGCATAATTTATATTAAGTAAATTTTATTCAGAAATGTATAGTTAGGGAGATATTGACGATTTTGTGAGTGAAATTCTCGATCATCTGTCACCCAATAGTTGCCATCAACCACCAGCAATACAACCGAGGTTATATAAACTCGCAATTTTCGCCTGAATCGATCATTTTGTTCCCGGTCGTCCAGCTTCAAGGAGGTAAGTCTCGTGTGCTCCCATTTTCCCCCATTGTTTCTCCTGAAAATAGAATAAATTAAGGTGTAATAGCTAAATAACGTGACTTATTTACCACCAGACCCGAATTTGTGGACAAGAGCTTGTCGTTTTCCCATAATACTTCATACGTTTGCATTAAATAAGGCCAGAAATGTGATGGAAAAAGCCGGCAGGTTTGACGAACATTCTGGAAGCCGGCACTTGATTGTTCGCTCAGTTCTACCTCCTTAACCCTTTCAATAAAACCATATGTCTCAATAGTATGGCGATCACTAGTAGATTTGATTCATTTAGGAAGAAATTGAGATCCAGATTATAAATTGATGGCATAAACTTAGGCTATATTCCCATGTGACTTTTCTAAACGGAATTGGGCTAAGTATTTTTTAACCTGAATATAATTTATAATTGATTAATTACCTATTAACCCACGAGTGATAGATGCCTTAATGATAACATGGAGGATTTAGTTAGAATATTTGAATTGGATTTTGAAAACCTAGGCAAACTAGCGCATCGAAGCCGGCTGACTGGACGCCTTGTGGTTATTTATCATTAAGGGAAGAGGGTAGTTTTTATGGAACCCCTTCTCCCTCATGTTTAGCCCCATTGCTTTCGAGATACGTTCGCCCCATTAGTTTGGAAATTTGAAGAACTTTGTTTTGTTTTTTTCAATATTAAGACCTTTCGTGCTATTTAGGTGTCAATTTCTTTCCTGGCGAGCGAGAGCAAGCCTGTAATTTAAGAGGAATCGACCTTCGGCCGTGACATTTTTCTACCGAAAAATTTACAAATAAATCTTGAAAGGGGGTATAGGGGGTGTACTTTTAAGCTTGGAGGTCTAGCGAGGAAAATAAAACCTGAATGAATATAATACATTAATTACAAAATAGCCACTGTCCCCTTAACCCTCTGAACATTGACCTATTGAGTTTCTTCTGGCTATCGTTAGAAGATTTTATATGGTTTCAAAAGGGCCTCCAGCAATTAACAGGCTTCTAATTATCTCTTAACCCTTTTTACTACCACATGTCCTTCTTAAACTGCACAAAATCTACATTATATAGAAACATGAAAGTGTTAGGACTCTGCTTGATCCACTTACCCATATGCGATCATTAATAACATTGCATTAATCAGTCAACACGTGCTTTATCGAATCACTTAATAGGTTAAAAGTTAAAATGATAGATAGTGTTAATATAGTTCAGTGCAATGCTAGATAATCAACAAACAAGGCAGTAATTGGGGGCAGGAAACTGTCAGCCAACCTCCGCCATTTTGGTAACCAGTAGGGTGGTGATCCTCTCTTTACACTCCAATATATCCATAGATTCCACACCCATAACACACATTCGGTAATACTGGTACAGGGTATATAGTTTACTCCATGGATCTGAATTTCTACATTGTTACAAATGAAATAGCGCCCCGTTGTTTGATAATTAGGACAACAAAATGGCGGCCAAAGAAAAAGATGGCCGTTCTCTCACAGGGCCTCCATTAACCACATGGCCGGCTATATTTTAAGGATAAGGCCAGTTTAATTTTGCACCTGGCGGAAAATTCAATTTTTTTGCCGCTAATTACCAATGCTTAGCGCCAAACAATGAACAGTTGTGGATCTGCATACTATTAATACAAAGTTCTCATAAACAAAAACATATTTCGCTATAGCATGTTATTAGCGGAGTAGTGAACATGGGAGCATGACAATTTACCGCTGGCCGAAATATAACTATGGATTACTTCTTCATAGTGCATTTAGCTCTTCCAATCTATCCACTTAGTTGAACGTTGCTAATGGTAAACAATTTCTGACTTTAAAGTTTGTTATCGATAATTAATGCCATTTTGAAAGTACTCAATGCTTCTGGATCATAATAATGCTAAGGTTTTTATCATTAACATGCTTAGTTACCAAATCTTCGCTGCATAATCAAGATAGGTACGGTCGCGCTAATAAGTAATGTCTCGGCTGTCATTTAGTTTGGCTCGCTCTACATACATACATACATAAAATGTTAAGACTGAGTGTTCCACACATAAGTGCAGTTTCAGTCTCTTGTCCTAATGGCGGCGTTCCAGGCAACCCTGCTAAGGGCTGCTTCACTTGTCAAGTTCTTGGATTTGAGATCGGCGAGTATAGTCCGATCCCAGGTCTTCCTCGGTCCACCCCTTGGTGCAGCTCCCTCCACAATCACAGACCTGCATTTTTTCACCCAATTTTTTTCATCCATTCTCTCCACATGTCCATACCATCCCAGTCTACTTGTACGCATCACCTCGCTAATACTCTTTATACCTAAACGTCTCCTCAGCTCAACATTTGTTATTCTATCCTGTAGCCTGGCCCCACACATCCATCTCACCATTCTCATCTCATTACGCTCCATTCTGTTGACATCCTCTACTTTAACGGCCCATGTTTCTGAGGCATACGTCATTGCACTTCTAACACATGAGGCATACACCTTTCCCTTCAGGGGGAGAGGCCTTCTTTTCATGGTCAGGATTGGCATCAATTCCCTGTGCTGTATTAATGTCTGCCAGATGTTGAATTGGGTGGGTAAGTGTAGGAACATGATTGTATATCTCACTCGATATGAAGACATTAAGTTTAGATAATGCCGATACCAATTATCAATCAAAATATACCTGGTGCCGAGACATCACTTAATAGGCTGATTGTACATGTCAATTTACGATCACCTAAGAATAACATCGATAACACCAATATAATGAAAGGGGAAGGTCTAATTTCTTGGTAGATTTTGTCATTTCTTTTTAGTTTCCTCACTAGACTTCCAAACTTTAAAAAACTTCCATTAGATCCCCCTTTGAAACTAATTTTTAAATTTTTCGATAGAAAATTGTCACGGCTTAAGGCCGGTTCCTGCACAATTACAGGCTCGCTATCGCTCGCCAGAAAATAAAATTGACACCTAAATGGCACGAAAGGTCTAAATATTGACAAAGACATGGGGCGAAAGGTAAAAAAAGAAAAGTCAAACTAATGGGACAAACTTCTAAGATCTGAGAACTAATAGGGCTAAACATGAGGGAGAAGGGGGTCTAGAAAAACTACCAATCTCCCCTTAAGGCTTTTTAAAGATACTTTTATCCCTTTGATTCCTAGAGGTCTTTTCTAAACTACATAAATTCGTCCAATGATAGCCAGAATTATTGTTTTTAACACCAACCAACTTCACATTTAAACTCAATGAAATCAACAAATACATGTGGCACTCAGAGGACTCGAACCTAGGATACTCGCATCGAAATTCTGCACTGGTCAAAATACATCTTCTAAATATACACAAATATAATAATAATGCTAACACCAAGATGGTACAAATTTAAGAGACTAAGTTATTTTTGTCGTTTTGTTAGGTTAGGTAAAAGGCTGTCCGGGGTCTCTTCAATTTTTACCCAAATTATATACAGTTATACTTGGCTGATTGAGATAAATGTTAACAATGTATTTTTTCTTTTACAGATGTCGAACGATGATGGAAACCCCAACCAGACCACTCAACCAGTCTACCACCACCACCACCACCACCACCACCACGGCAACAATATCCTTTAATCCTAACCATCCTTTCCCACTGTGTTCTCTGTAAAGGGAAGTTTGATTTTGATTTTGTATATATATTTTGTTTTCGTCCCAAGACCTTCAGTCAAGCTTAAATAAAATGCCTCGAAGACCCCCCTTAGAGATAATTTTGTACATTTTTCGATAGAAAAATGTACCAGCCGAAATAATAATAATAAGGCCAGTTTCTCATTAATTTCAGGCTCGCTAGCGCTCGCCAGGAAAAAAAAATAGATCGCTATATGGCACAGAAGGTCTTTAGTGCCAAACTAGAAGGTGAACTTCTTAGTCTCAAAATAACCTGGGCTAAACATGAGGGAGAAAGGGGCCGGAGCAAACTTCCCTTTAATCCTAACCATCCTCCCCCCCCCCCCCCCTTCCTTCCATTGTCCTTGTCACCACCTCAACCACCTCCCTTCTACTAACATGTGTACAGACATTACGTTAGATAGGCGGCAAATTTAAGGTAAGATTCTATTTTAATACATTTCAGTGTAAATGATATACTTATTGTTTGCAATAATTTATATATAAATAAATCTGGTATATATATATTTTTTTACATTTGCTATAACTATAATATTTCCAATAACGTAACATAATTTTTGTATAATGACATATATATTGAAATATAATATAATTAATCCATGCACTAATCTTTTTCTCCTATCGTCGTTGGCTTCGAATTAGACAAGGTTTCTGGTAGGGATGCTGAGGTGAGGTGGGAAGGGGGGGGTAGAGGGGGATAGCTCTAGTTAGTTCAAGGGGTAGGGATAGGTAGGGAGTCTGTTATAGGTTAGTATTGGTTAGGTGTTGCTCTATTCGGTTCGCTGAGGAGGTTGGTTAGAAGCTTAGTTAGTTTGGTTAGTTAGTTAGATATATTTAGTTAGTGTAGGTGTTTGGTGTTTGGTTTGTTTTCTTGTTGGTTGAAATCCGGCCGGTGCATTTCTGGTAGTCTGTTCGTTGGTTGTGAAGGTTGCAGGTTTTCAGATGATGTGGCGGCTTGCAGACCTGATGTGGCGGCTTGCAGACTTGATGTGGCAGCTTGCAGACCCGCTGTGGCCGATTTGCAGACCGATGTTGTTGCTGGCAGAACGGCGCTCCTGTAATAATTAAATATTTTATCAACAGGAATGAGCTGGATGGCCCGACGGAAGAGGAACAACGGTGAAATAAGGTATGCCAGAATCCTGTGACTAATGTAATGTTAAATCTTCCCAACAGGTTAGAGATGGGAGGACCGTCGCGATCTTACCCGACCCTGCCCAACCCAAGACGACCCGATACTCCAGGCATCACGACCACCTTGACTATGGTTGAGATATAATTTTGTTGTTGTTGCAAACATATTTATGAATTGATAAATTTTGAAAATCTGCATTATATCAGAAATATTGGCCTAATTGACCACTTGTGAGTTTCAGGCTATAAGGAAGTTTGGGCCGTATACAAAGTTATTAAACAGAAATGCAGTGATGTAGGTTTTTGATGGATAGAAAGTACGTGAATTTGGCTTTATGTACTTGTACTTTTGTAGATGTTTAGGTGACAATCACCACGGTCGATCTGGGGATCCGCCGCTAATGAGCTCGTCCTGGAATCTTTAAGACTCTAAATCTTACGATTCTTTACAGGACTGACCATGCCATTTTTATCGGCACTAGCTCAGAGAAGAGTGTTGAGAAGGGGTGTTGGAGAGAGAGGAAGGTGTTGGAGTGGCTTTGTTATGTGTGTTTTAGTCTGTATACGTCGTCAGGATGTCCCCTGACTGGGTACAAGCATGTGAAACATGCTAGGACGTACTACCGCACCCACTAAATGTCCGCCGTGGCAGGGATTCGATCCCGGGTCTTTCAGATTCACACGCAAGCGTGCTCACCACTTGACCACCACAGCTACTGTGTTTATATATGCAATACAACTCATATTTTAGCTCGTAATTCTGCTAAATGTCTATATAAAAAACTCCACTTCCTTATAGCTTGAAACTTGCAAGTGGTCAAATCCTTAAGCTGTAATATTAATATTGGATTTTCTAACAGATGTGAGGGGGAGAGGAGGGCCCAGTACAGTTGAGGCTCGGCGGAGGAAGACACTGCTGAAGACCAACTTAAGAAACCCAAACGGAGCCTTAACCACCTTCACCAACAAACTAGGGTAAGAACACAACAATATTAACCCCTTGAAGCTCTGACGCGTTTTAGCAGTTTATTTTGACTATCATTAGACGATTTTGTGCAGCTTAGGAAGGACCTGTGGGTATTAAAAGGGTAAAGACTATCTCCATCAACCCTCTGACTTCCATATACCCTTCCTAAACTGAATATAATCGTCTAATAGTAGCCAGAAAACAGAACAGAACAGAACAGAACAGAAACGCGTATTGGAGCTTGAAAGGGTTAATGGCTAATGGTTTATTTATTGGTACATAGATTTAATTATTTGTAAATTTGTTTCCTCCCTAGACATCCATCAAGCTTAAAAAACATCCCCAAGATCCCCCTTAGACAAATTTGTAAACTTTTCGGTAGAAAATTGTCCAGGCCGAAGGCCGGTTCCTCCTACATCAGACTTGGTATCACTCGCCAGGAAAATTAGTCTCCTAAATAGCACGAAAGGTCTTGATAATGACACAAATAGGTTGAAAGGTCTTAAAATCGCCAAAGTAATGGGCGGAACGTCTTATAATCGGCAAAGTAATGGGGCTAAACATGAAGGGGGACCAGAAAAATGACCCATCTCTCTTTAACAATATTAAAAGTTTAGGTTACCATGTGTATAGTTGTCTCCAAGTTACCTTACCCTATCCCATATACAGTACAGTGCTGTATTAATTATATTATCAGCACCTATTGTTTAAGTTGTTTATTTAGAGTTTGGACCTCTTTAACAAATTCTGGTGTTCCATATACTGTATTAATACTAAAACACAGGGTTCATTACAAATACCTTATTTGTATTCAGAAATAGTTCTCTCAATCTCCTAATTAACTTTCCAAAATTAGTTTAATGCCCACAGCTCACTCAAAGACAACTGCAGAGGTTGAAGTAACTAAACAAAGTTTCTAAACACCCCTGATGGTCACAAAGGCTTTTAAGTATCCCAGAAAGGGCGCAAATCGCGTCCTGTGCGTGAAAGGTTTAATACTAATATTGTGGAATTTAGTCACTGGATGGTCTATTTTTACTAGAAATAATAAACTTTGAACTTCTATAGGTAGGACACAACTTAGGATCATGTGACTTAAATGGCTTCAAACTCAGTGTGTCCAGGCATTTTGGCTCGAACGTCCCTTGATTTTGTCCCTGTCACTCTTTCAACTCTGGGGGAGGCACTCGATACAGGCAGTTCTGCCTTTTGTCTCCCTCACTCGCATAGAAAAAAAATCATGAAGGGTCAATAACAGTTCCCGCCACTGCATTACAATCTCCCCCTGCTTTAACAAATTCAGAAGTATATATTCATAAACTAAACTGCAGATAATTTCAATAATAAAGGTTCTAAAATTGATACCCCTTATAACTGCAGGCTTATGTATAGTTACCAAAACCTGAACCTTGGACAATACGATAGAGGGCTGACTAGTTGCTCAACATCACAGGTTAAGGGAAGGTTTTTAGTTTGCTCCCTAGACCTCCATCAAGACCCCCCTTCGAGATAAATGTGTACATTTTTCGGTAGAAAAATATCCCGGTCGAAGGCAGTTTCTTCCAAAATGACAGGCTTGCTATCGTTCGCGAGGAAAAATTAGATAC
>CM064517.1:16693313-16827856 GCA_032716605.1 Paralithodes platypus
ACGGAAGAGTAAAGTTAAACGAGAAGGTAATTATGTAGGAAGGCAGTGCAGAAAGCTGGTGACCGGTCAACTCAACCAGTAGACCATTTCAACCAGTATCAAATCAACCAATACGGTTAGGTTAGGTTAGGTTAGTATTATATCTTGGCACTGGTTTGGTTGGTCTGGGTTAATTTGGCACTGGTTGAGAGCTACTGCTTGAGATGACATGGAACCAAGAAAGTTAGACCTGTGTGTTGACGCTAGGATGGGTAGTGGGATTCCTATAGTCCATATATTATACGTAGGCCATAATTCGTGACCCCTAATCTCGGTAACTCAAAAAGGGCTCCACCGAAAAATGTACATATTATTATAGTTTTTTTTCCCACCAACCAACTTCACTTCTAAACTCAATTAATGAAATCAACAAATACATGTGGCACTCCAAGGACTCGAACCCAGGATACTCACATCGAAATTCCGCGCACTTATGCATTACGCTATCAAGACAGTTAAAGAAAAATGTACAAATATATCTTGGAGGGTTAGCTTGGGGGTGTTGTTTTAAGGTTGATGGAGGTCTAGCGAGGAAACTAAAAAACAAATGAATTAATAAACACATAGAAATAGGCCTACCCCCTTAAGAGGAATATTTAGTACATGTTAAGGGGAGATTTCCACCTGGAGGATTTTTTTCTGAACTTCTTTCTCCCTCATGTTTAGCCCCATTGCTTGTGAGACTTAAAGACGCTTGCCCCATTAGTTTGGCGATTTTAAGAACCGTCGCCCCATTTCTGTCAATTTTAAGACCATTCATGCCATTTAGGTGTAAATATTTTCCCGGCGAGCGATAGCGAGCCTGTAATTTAAGGGGAACCGGCCATCGGCCGGGAAATTTTTCTACCGAAAAATGTACAAATTTATCTTGAAAGGGGGTCAAGGGGGAGTAATTTTAAGCTTGATGGAAGTCTATGGAATCAACTAAAACCCTCCCCTTAACCCTTCTGTACCGGCGACGTCGTTTTGATTTGATATCGGCTACATTTAGACGATTTTATGAAGCTTAGGAAGGATATTGGGTAAAACGATTAAGATTGAGATAGTCTGTAGCCTTTTAATGGGTAGACGTCCTTCCTAAACTGAATATAATCGTCTTATAGTTGACACGTATATAACGAAAAGGACGTCCCCGGCACTGTAAGGGTTAATGGGCAAATTATGGAAGGAAATTGCCTATTCAGCTTAAATATACTACCTTAAGGGGGAGGTATTCGCTTTTTTATGGACCCCCTTCTCCCTCATGTTTAGCATATAGGTTTTGAGATTTTAAGACGTTCGTTCTGTTAACTTGACGATTTTGAGACCTTTCGCTCCATTTCTTTGTCAATATTAAGAACTTTCGTGCCATTTAAATGTCAATTGTTTTCCTGGCGAGCGATAGCAAGCCTGTAATTTCAGAAGGAATCGGCCTTCGGCCGGGAAATTTTTCTACCGAAAAATGTACAAATATATTTTGAAAGGGGGTCTAGGGGGTGTTTTTTTTTTAAGCTTGATGGAGGTCTAGCGAGGAAACTAAAAAATATATGATTAAATAACTATATAGTCCAAAAACCAAGCACTACCCCCTTAAGTCTCCTCTATCGATTTATGCAAACCAGATCAGGAACGAGAATCAAGCTCATTTGGGATTTAAGGGGAGAGGGTAGTTTTTTCTGCCCCCGCCCCCCTTCTCCCCCATGTTTAGCCCCATTAGATATTATATTTTAAGATGTTCGTTCCATTAGTTTGGCGATTTTAAGACCTTTCACTCCATTTTTGTCAATATTCAAACCTTTCGTTCCATTTAGGTGTCATTTTATTTTGGCGAGCGATAGCTAGTCTGTAATTTTAGTAGGAACCGGCATTCGGCCGGGAAATTTTTCTACCGAAAAATGTACAAATATATTTTGAAGGGGTATCTTGGGGGTGTTTTTTTAAGTTTGATGGAGGTGTAGGGAGGACACTGAACAAATAGTTTGATGGAGGTGTAGGGAGGACACTAAACAAATAGTAAATTAACGAATTAAACGACCAATAAATACGCCCATCTTCTCTTAAAATAAAAAGTAATGAAAGAAAATGGTGAAAAAGAAAATGGTGAAATATTACCAGCAAATTGAACATGGTATACTAAAGGAAATTGATGACAGACAAGTTTGTTAAGGGGGGTCACCGGTTTTTTTTAAATCTTTCTCTCCTTTTCTCTCTTTCCCTGGCTTGTATCCATTCGGCCCCATTCAGCCTACTGTTTCAAGACGTTTACCCCCACCCATGTGTCAATATTTTCCTGGCAAGCGGTAGTAAGGCAGCATATATGTATATTTTTGTTTTGACAGCAAGCTAAATTTGTACATTTTTCGATAGAAAAATTTCTCCGGCGAAGCCTGATTTCTCGCTCGTGTGACACCGGCATGAGTGTAACCTACAAAATGTGAGGGGAAAATGTGGAAATGTAGGGTAGGAATTGAGTTGGTGAGTTATGAGACTGGGGCTCAGGAGTCTAGAGGGGCCCTGGGACATACAAGAGTTATGAACACAAAATACAGGAGAGAGAGAGTGAGAATATATGCATGCGTAGTGGTAACCAGATATAAGGAGAGAGAGAGAGAGAGAGAGAGAGAGAGAGAGAGAGAGAGAGAGAGCGAGAGCGAGAGAGAGATGCATGTGTAGTGGTAACCAGATATAAGGAGAGAGGGGGAGAGAGAGAGAGATTTGATTTATTTTACCGATATATATGTACTGTATATATTTTTTTTAGAGAGAGAGTGATAGAGTGTGTGTGTGTGTGTGTGGTTGTGTTTTATGAGAGAGAGAGAGAGAGAGTGAATGTGTATGTATATGCTTTATTATAAAGAGTGTGTGTATGTATGTGTTTTATAAGAGAGAGAGGAAGGGTGTGTGTATATATATGTTTTATGAGAGAGAATGTGTGCTTATGTGTTTATGAGAAAGAGAGAGAGGGAGTGTGTGTATGTATGTACCTACGTGTTTTATGAGAGAGAGAGAGAGAGAGAGAGAGAGAGAGATCCACTTAAGTAAATTCGCTGGTCAGTGATGGAGAGAGTGGTTTGATGGGAATAGGGTGGGGGGGGGGGGGGGGGGGGGGGGGGGGGGGGGGGGGGGGGGGCAGGGGGGGGATGGAGTGACCGTGGGGGGGGGGGGGTTACCGGAAATAAGCTAAGGTAGTGAAGGAGCGTCGTCCATCATAAAATATAGAACATGAAATAGAAGGTAAATAGAGTCAAATATAATAAAATTTGAATATAAACAAAATAAGTGTGAAATCTCTCTCTCTCTAAACCGTCAATAAAATAGAAAAAACAAAGACTAATGGAAAAAGAAAAGAAGAAAAGTTCACTAAAAAATACCTTTGAAGAGAATTTGTGTGACTTCGAGAGGGAAGGGAAATATAACGTAAAATTATAATATATATATATACAGTATATATATATATATATATATATATATATATATATATATATATATATATATATATATATATATATCTACCGTATATACTGTATATATATATATATATATATATATATATATATATATATATATATATATATATATATATATATATATATATATATATATAGCCTTCCTGTATCTATCCCCTCCAACTCCCCCAATACACTCTCCTCCCCCATTTCTTCCTCCCTGCCTGTATCTCTCCCCCCCCCCACCCCCCACCCAACACACTCCCTCACTTCTATCCACCCTCACTTCCCGTCTCTTCCCCCCCCCCCCACCTCCCCCACCTCCAACACACTCCTTCCATCCCTGTCTCCCCCCCTCCCTCCCTTATATCCACCCTCCGTTCCTGCCTCTCTACCCTCCATCCCCACTCCTTCTCTCCCCTCCACTCCCACCCCCACTCCTTCCATTCCTGTCTCCCCCCTCCCTCCCCTATATTCACCCTCTTGTCCTGCCTCTCTCCACCTCCATCCCCACCCCTCCACCATCAACGCCACACACACGGAAATTGTATCGCATTTTATTGGACATTAATATTTTAGCGGGGTCGGGGGGCCAGAGGGAGGGGGGCGCCGTGTCGCTCTGATTTCACTCAACATTTATTGCGGTGACTATTTGGTGTATTTCCAGTGAAGTGCTATTTTTAGTAGGGATAGAACTATTTGGAAGTTTGGATCCTTTTAGTACACGTTTTATATGGACGTTAATATTTTGAGTATCTACTTACAGTCTACACAGTATATATATATATATATATATATATATATATATATATATATATATATATATATATATATATATACTGTATGCGGTTTAAGAAGGGTATGTGGTAGTATGAAGAGTTAAGCGATATAGTTCGATGCCTGTTATTTGCTGGAGGCCCTTTTTAAGCTGAATAAAATCAGCTAATTATAGTCAGAATACAGTTAAAAGGACGGCTTCGGTACTGTAAGTGTTAAACATAAAAAGATTCCCGTGCATAATTGATAATATTAAATTGTCATATAGAAGAGATAAAAAACTGTTATTATCATTATTGTTATTAGTATTATTAATAGTAGTAAGAGTACTATTTCTATCATTATTATTTGTATTTTTCTTATTATTCTTATTGTTATTATTATTGTTATTATTATTATTTGTATTATTATTATTTGGTGGAAGGACAGAGCGGGAGATAGGTGGAAGGATGGAGTAAGGAAGTATATGGATGAAGGCGGTGCTGGTTGGGAGGAGGGGCGTCGACTGATTGGGGACAGAGATGCATGGGGGCGGTTCGTTCGTGGCCACCCCTTCGGGGATCATAGCGTCAGGCAATAGATAGATAAACAATATTCTTACTCTTTCAGGAGCAAGTGTCTGAGTGCGTGGACCAAACTGAAGATGTCTCCCATGTTCGGTTGTATCTGCCCCATGGATCGGCAGAAGAAGAAGTGCGAGCGGATCTTCAAGCGGGTTCACAGCAATCCCTGCGTGGGTGAGTAGAGCAGCGCGGGTAGTTGTTATTCGGATCATTTTGAATTATTTATTTTCTGATCCTTTCTTTGATAATCCTTTACTTTCTTTGATAATCCTTTACTTTCTTTGATAATCCTTTACTTTCTTTGATAATCCTTTACTTTCTTTGATAATCCTTTACTTTCTTTGATAATCCTTTACTTTCTTTGATAATCCTTTACTTTCTTTGATAATCCTTTACTTTCTTTGATATCCTTTACTTTCTTTGATAATCCTTTACTTTCTTTGATAATCCTTTACTTTCTTTGATAATACTTTACTTTCTTTGATAATACTTTACTTTCTTTGATAATCCTTTACTTTCTTTGATAATCCTTTACTTTTATAACTTTTCATGATCCGGATAATGATTTATTTATTTATGTTCTGATCCTTTCGTTTATATATATATATATTTTATGAAATGGATCCTTTTAGTTCATCTCTTGGTTAATTATATTCCTGATCCTATGGGCTCTATCGTATCCTATAGTTGTCCTTTATGCTTTTAATGTACTTTTGTATTTCATTTTTTGTATTTATTTTTTCTATCCAGATCCTTTTCATGTATCTCCTGGTTCTTCCTGTCCTGATCCTATGCCCTCTATCGTGTCCTAAATTGTTCCTGTATGTTTTAATGTATTGTATTTACTTTTTTTTTTTTTTTTTTTTATAATCTAGATCCTTTTAGTTTTCTCCTGGTTCTTCCTGTCCTGATCCTATGCCTTCTATCGTCGTACTTTCGTTTATTAGCCTATATTTTGTATTGTTCTTATGATCCGGATCTTTTTAGTTACTATCCTGATTCATCTCCTCTCCTCTCCTCTCATCTCCTCTCCCTTCCCCTCCCCTCCTCTCCTCACCCTTTTACATGTCTAGCTTCTCTTTCCTCTCCTCTCCTCTCCTCTTCGATCGTCTATAGCTTCTCCTCTCTCCTTTCATCAGCTCTCTCCTATTCCATCATTTCACCTCTGTATCCATTTTGTCTTCTTTCCTCTGCTTTATCCTAGTCCATCGTCTAGCTTCTCCCCTCTCCTCTCCTCTCGCCTCAGTCTTTTCCCATTTTGTCTCCTCTCCTATTCCATCATTGCCTCTGTCTTTTCCCATTTTGTCTCCTCTCCTCACTTCTCCCCAGCTCTCTCATTTCCTCTCTTCTCCCATTTCGGCTCCTCTCCTCACCTTCCCTTTCCTCTCTTCAGCTCTCTCCTATGACATAATTTAATTTCTTCTCCCACTCATCACCTCTCCTTTCCTCTCATCACCTCTCCTTTCCTCTCTTCAGCTCTCTCCTATTCCATCATTTCCTCTATTCTCCCATTCCGTTTCCTCTTCTCACCTCCCCTTTCCTCTTCTCACCTCCCCTTTCCTCTCTTCAGCTCTCTCCTAGGAAGAACTGCCCTTCGGCCGGGAAATTTGTCTAACGAAAACTGTACTAATTTATCTCGAAGGGAGGTCTTGGGGGGTATTGTTTAAAGCTTGATGGAGATCTTGGGAGGAAACTTAAGAAGATCAAAATAAATACATAAATGAAGAGACTAGGATTTATTTATTTTACTTACTCATTTTCTAAGACTACCAGTATATGACCCTCAGTTTAGTCGTGAAGAAAACTGTCAATTATCAAAGAGTTCAGACTAGATTTTTTGTTTAGCTCCTTTTTTAACATCATCCAAGCCGCTCTCGCCTTAATCCCTTCTTCCTCGCTATTACCCTCCTCATTTCCGCCAGCTGTGTAAGATCCGGACTCCTAAGCTTGGCTCATGACGGCCACTAGAAAAATAGACGGCTACGAGGGTTTAAAACGCGGCCTTGGGAACTCCGCCACACCTGCGCCCGCTCCCATGTAAACAGTAATGGCGGCCCAGTGACGTCATAGTGATCATAATAGCGCGCGCTTTATCTTCATCTGTCTCTTTCTCTCTCACACAAACGCTCTCTCTCTCTCTCTCTATATATATATATATACACATACTGTATATACAGTATATCCTATTCCGTAATCTGATTTCCTCTTTCATTCGTTCATTCTCTCTCTCTCTCTCTCTCTCTCTCTCTCTCTCTCTCTCTCTCTCTCTCTCTCCTCTCTCTCTCTCTCTCTCTCTCTCTCTCTCTCTCTCTCTCTCTCTCTCTCTCTCTCTCTCTCTCTCTCTCTCTCTCTCTCTCTCTCTCTCTCTCTCTCAAACTATAGACCCTCCAATAAATCAACTCTTGACCCATTCTTTCGTCTTATCTATCCTGCCTATGTGTACAGTCGGCCTCATAAGTTCTGTACCTCTCCGTGATCTATCCTGCCTATGTGTACAGTCGGCCTCATAAGTTCTGTACCTCTCCGTGATCTATCCTGCCTATGTGTATAGTCGGCCTCATAAGTTCTGTACCTCTCCGTGATCTATCCTGCCTATGTGTACAGTCGGCCTCATAAGTTCTGTACCTCTCCGTGATCTATCCTGCCTATGTGTACAGTCGGCCTCATAAGTTCTGTACCTCTCCGTGATCTATCCTGCCTATGTGTACAGTCGGCCTCATAAGTTCTGTACCTCTCCGTGATCTATCCTGCCTATGTGTACAGTCGGCCTCATAAGTTCTGTACCTCTCCGTGATCTATCCTGCCTATGTGTACAGTCGGCCTCATAAGTTCTGTACCTCTCCGTGATCTATCCTGCCTATGTGTACAGTCGGCCTCATAAGTTCTGTACCTCTCCGTGATCTATCCTGCCTATGTGTACAGTCGGCCTCATAAGTTCTGTACCTCTCCGTGATCTATCCTGCCTATGTGTACAGTCGGCCTCATAAGTTCTGTACCTCTCCGTGATCTATCCTGCCTATGTGTACAGTCGGCCTCATAAGTTCTGTACCTCTCCGTGATCTATCCTGCCTATGTGTACAGTCGGCCTCATAAGTTCTGTACCTCTCCGTGATCTATCCTGCCTATGTGTACAGTCGGCCTCATAAGTTCTGTACCTCTCCGTGATCTATCCTGCCTATGTGTACAGTCGGCCTCGTATGTTCTGTACCTCTCCGTGATCTTACACATAGATTATAATGCGCATGATTGCATTACGAGTGTAGTTTCTTATGCAGTGGTTAACTCTTCTGATTAGTCAACTGATAATTATAGTTGTTGTTGTTGTTGTTGTTCCCCAAGCTGCCTGGCCGAACAGCCCCAAGGCCCCGAGTAAGGCCAAGGCCATAGTAAACCACGCTCGCAATTCATGTATACTCATTTTACTTTCATACATGGATAACGGCGAGGAACAGAACTTGTGTGGGTAACTGTACACCCAGCCAAATTTCCCGCTGGGCCAGAGCTACTTATATTTGTGTTATTATAGCTTATTGTAATTATTGAAATGAGAAAAAGAAACTACATAAATTGAGAAACCAATGGATAGACTAAGCCCGTATATTTCGCTTTGCCGTTGCCCTACTTAAGGAAACATGCAAACAGAGAGAGCGAGAGAGAGAGAGAATGAGAATGAGAATCAGCTGGTATGTAGGCATTGAAGCGAAGAGATTGCGAGGGGAGAGAGAGAAAGAGGGGGGAAATGTGTGTGTGTGTGTGTGAGAGAGAGAATCAGCTGGCACAGAGGCACTGAAGCGGAGAGATTGGGAGGGAAGAGAGAGAGAGGGGGGGGGGGAGGTTGTGAGTGAGAACAAGTGTGTGTGTTTGTGTGTGGTGTGAGAGAGACAGACAGAGAGAGAGAGAGAGAGAGAGATTAAAGAGATCTCAAGACCTTACAGATAGGGCCGAGACCCTGAAGAACATTTTCCTTACTGCCCAGCTTAAGGGGGGAAGGGCCGGTTTCTGGTCCCCCTTCTCCCTCATGCTTAGCCCCATTAGTTTTCAGATGTTAAGATGTTTGCCCCATTATTTAGTCGATTTTAAGACCTTTCGCCCCATTTCTACGTCAATATTTAGACCTTTCGTTCTATTTAGGTGTCGATATTTTCCCTGGCGAATGATAGTGAGCCAGTAATGTTGGAAGAACCGGCCTTTGGCCGGGACATTTTTCTACCGAAAAATTACAAATTAATCTAGAAGGGGGATCTAATGGATGTTTTTTTTTTAATTTGATGGAGGTCTAGGGAGGAAACTAGAAAAATAATGAATACATGCAAAAATCGCCCAAAAAGTGAACCATCCCAGCTTAAGGGATTCTTCGGGCTTTAGGGCAAGAGGAAAAGAAAAGAAGAAAGAGAGAGAGAGAGAGAGAGAGAGAGAGAGAGAGAGAGAGAGAGAGAGAGAGAGAGAGAGAGAGAGAGAGAGAGATTTTTCTACCGACAAATGTACACCTTTATGTCGATGGGTCTTAAGGGTATTTTTTGAAGTTTGATGGAGGTCTAGGGAATAAACCAAGAAATATCTTAAAATCGCCGAACTAATGAGGCGAACGTCTTAAAATCTCAGAACTAATGGGGCTAAGCATGAGGGAGAAGGGGGTCCAGAAATAAAGCCATTCTTTACTGTTCCTACTGTACTCTGTTCCTCTCTCTCTCTCTCTCTCTCTCTCTCTCTCTCTCTCTCTCTCTCTCTCTCTCAGTTTCTACCATTTTCACCAATTTACTGTCACTGCATCCAACTTTTCTACCAACACCTACCAATCTACCATTCCTACCAAATATTTCTCTCGCTCCATTTCTACCAATATTCTCCTACCATATATTCCTATCAACATCTACCAATCTACCAAATTTCCCTACCATACCATCATGTATACCAACCTACCTCTCCCAATGATTTCTACCAGTCGACCTGTCCTACCAATTGTGTCTACCAACCTACCACCCCAATGATTTCTACCAGTCGACCTGTCCTACCAATTGTGTCTACCAATCTACCACCCCAATGATTTCTACCAGTCGACCTGTCCTACCAATTGTGTCTACCAATCTACCACCCCATGTATTTCTACCAGTCGACCTGTCCTACCAATTGTATCTACCAACCTACCTCCACCATGTATTTCTACCAGTCGACCTGTCCTACCAATATCCTACCCATGTTTTTTTTTTTTTTTTTTTTTTTTTGTATTATCTGTGTTATTATGTTTTTTTGTTTTCTTTCTTGTTTCTTTTTGCTATTTTTATTATCTTTGTTGTTGTTGTTGTTATTATTTCACATTGCTATATATTACTGTGTTGTTTAATCGACTCTTCTATCTTTCAGCAATGCCTTTCGTGTATATTTTTGTGATTTTGAAATTAAATATATTGTATTGTTAGTTATATCATTTATCTATAGGTTTACACATTTATACATATACAACTACACACATAGTTAGCAGTGTGTGAGTTTGTGTTGAGTGTGTATAGAAGATTGTAAACGTTGAAGTGTGTACAGTTTACCAATGTATAATGAATGTTATGTAATCATTTGAGAAAGAAGGGATATACCTGTATATTCATATATATATATATATATATATATATATATATATATATATATATATATATATATATATATATATACAGTATATACACATCTACTGTATATATATATATATATATATATATATATATACGGTACATAAAGAGAGAGAGAGAGAGAGAGAGAGAGAGAGAGAGAGAGAGAGAGAGAGAGAGAGAGAGAGAGAGAACTGAAATTAGCTTCATTCATTTACAGTACAGTAATGTAGTGTGTGTGTGTGTGTGTGTGTGTGTGTGTGTGTGTTCAAAGATAGTTTAAGATGAAAACATATAAACACACAATTTATGGCTAGGATTATTTGTTCTTATTGATTGTTTTTTTTTGTATTTGCTTAAAGTCCATGGTTATTTGCAATGCTTTCCTATTGCATATATTATTAAGGATTATTCATTTATTGACTATTATATTTTAACGTTATTGGGTATGTTCTTTAACTTTCAGGATTATAGTTGATAACTTTAAGATTAAACATGTTTATTGATATAAATAATATATATACCTCTATGAATTATAGTTAGATATTTTATTAAGCAATGGATATTTGGATCAAAAGTGTTAGCATTTAGTTGTATATTATATTGTTTTATATAATATTATAAATTATGTGTATTGAAATATTGTTATTATGACCATGTTGTTATTCACCCATTAGTAAGGGAGCCCACCGTTTTTTTTCTTTTTCTCTCCCTCTCTCTCTTTGGTTTGTATCCATTCGGCCCCATTCAGCCTACTGTTTTAAGATGTTTACCCCCATCCAGGTGTCAATATTTTCCTAGCAAGCGGTAGCGAGCCAGCATATATATATTTTAGTTTTGACAGCAAGCTAAATTTGTACATTTTTCGATAGAAAAATGTCCGGCGAAGCCGGATTTCTCCAAACAATGCCGGCTCGCTATCGCTCGCCAGGAAGAAATAGACACCTGGATGGGGATAAACGTCTTAAAACAGTTGGCTGAATGGGGCCGAATGGATACAGCCAGGGAAAGAGAGCAAAGGAGAGAAAGATAAAAAAAAAAAAAATGTGAGCCCCCTTAAAATATATATAATATACTATTTATTCCCCATGACGATGACACCATGTATTTCTTATTCTGTTCACATGTACAGTTGTCCGCGTAAGTTCTGTATCACACGAGCACTTTTGACATTTTTGCTCATCACTGGTCTGGCAGCTTATGAGGTCAACATTTATAGTATTTCTGTCACCTTAATTAATCTATCACCAGTCTAGTTTCCGATACCAGTGCAAATTATTCTAGAAATGTTGCCAGAAAAATGTTGATTATCAAACGTTGACTATAAAAGCTCTCGTGTGATACCGGCTTAAGTTCTGTTCCTCGTCGTGTGAAAGTAAAATAGTGTGAACGAATTTCGAGTGTGGTTTCTGTTTTATTAATAGTTGACTAATCAGATGAATTGACGCCTTGCGAGTTTCGTTCTATAAGGAAGTTGGAGCTGTAGACATCGATATTTAACAGAATTACCAGCTAAAATACGGTCGTAGTGCATATATATAAATACATAAAACCCAATTCAACATACTATTTATCCTTATTATTGCATTTCTGTATACTATCTATGTTCACGGCTCCAACTTCCTTATAGCCAGAAACTCTCAAGTGGTCAATTCACCACTGCGCAAGAAACTATGCTCATAATTCAATCATGCGCATTATATTTCAACATATAAGAGAGGAACAGAACTTATTTGGGCTACTGTACTTCCCCAAACTGACCCAGACATTGTGTAGTACCCATAGTATTGACATTGATATACCATTGTACCCCCCACCACCCAACACTACTACTACTACTACTACTACTACTACTACTACTACTACTACTACTACTACTACTATTACTATAAGTAGTGCCAACGAACTTGACAATCATCTCGATCCCTGACCTACTCGTAACTCAAAAGGGCCTAGAGCAAACTGGCTGTAAATATCCACACCTATTTCCTGGTGGGCTCTTCCCAAATTATAAAAATGTCAGCCCGATTGCTTTCATTAATTTTGAGTGATAAAAAGTTAAGGGGTCCGGATTATTGCCTCTCTTAACATATATATAGCCAATATTAAGGGAGATTTTAACTTAGGGAGCTCTATTCTGGACCCCCTTCTCTCTCATGTTTAGCCCCATTAGTTTTGATATTTTAGGACCTTTTGCCCCATTTCTGCCAATTTTAAGACCTTTCGTGCCATTTTGGTGTCGATCTTTACCTGGCGAGCAATAGCGAGCCTGTATTATATTATCGAAAGCCGTTTAGAAAGGCAGTATAGAAAGACAGCGTTACCAGGTTGTCTTGAATATACTTTACTACTACTACTACTACTACTACTACTACTACTACTACTACTACTACTACTACCACCCCTGACACAGAACCACACTAAGACCGAGGTACACGAGAGGTTTTTCCGGCCAATTTTCGCGAGCTAATATTTTGGTAGCAACATTTTGGCGATTCGTCTACATTAAAATCCAGAACTGGACTAAATTATGGAAAACATTTAATACGAAGCCCCTAAATCAAATGTATGTGCTGCCTTCCCTCTTTCCTTTCTATACAAAAAGATGAAAAGAGAAAAATTGTCAAAACAAAATATGAAAAGAGAAAAAATGTAAGCAAAAAAGATGAAAAGAGGAAATATATTGGCAGAAAAATAAATTATAAAATAAAATCATGCTGAAAAATCTCTCGTGTGACATCGGCTTGACCCCCCCACCCCCCAATACCCCCCTCCCCCCACCCCCTCTGTCTCTTTCTAAATGCACGCTTCTTGCCACGTTTGCTTGGAGGGGGGAAGGGTAGTGGGGGGTGCTTGCTGGTGCCCCCCCCCCCCCCCCAACCCCTACCTGTATAGCTTGGGTTGGGGGTCAGAGGGAGGGGGTCAGCCAGCCCCCCCCACCCCCCTCCTTCCCCCCTCTCACTCACAAGCACCATACACCCCCCTCCTCTGCTGAGACGGACTGAGAGGGCTTGGTTCGTCCTGCGAAAGGCAATTGTTATTAGGCCTTGTTACGATGATGGCTTTAGATCATCCTGGGATTGGTTTAACCCCTTCGATACGATGTTGCCAGTTTGCCTTTGTTTGGCTGATATTACATGCTTTCATTCAGCTTAAGAAGGACCTCTTGAATGTCTATCTATTTATCTATATACCCAGGCCCAATCCCCACTTTTCCTTTTTGTTAATGTAATTAGGTAAATACTATCTGAATTAACCCTCAAAATCTCACAGGTCCTTCTAACACTGAATTAATGCTGACTAGACTAAGTTAAATAAATGTGACATCTATTGGAAGGGTTAACCTTGTTCTTAGCTTGCTAAGTACTGTAATGTGATCATATTAACGTGTTATAATGCTGGCTGTTTATATTAATCTGTATAGCACTTAGTTCGTCCTGTCAATAAAACAAGGCCTTCATACTATTAGATCATGTACATACAGTAGGATAACTTGGCCTTAGTCTGTCCTGTCAACAACATATGGTCATATCAGATTGTCCTGTGTGTAAAATATCAATGTCGCCCTATTCATTTTCTTTGAGTTATTATTAGACGTTTGTATTCAGCTTAGGACTTATCTCTATTAATTGAAAGGCTCTAAGCACTCTCAAACAACACTTTTGATTATCACAGATCCTCCCTAAGCTGATCGTCTAAAAATACCTATTAAAAAAAGTGGACGTGATCTCTCTACAGTCAACATTCATTCTAGGTTGGGCAGCAATCGTAACCTCTAACCTCTGTAACTCAAAAAGGGCTGGAGCAAATGAGCTGTCAATTTTATACACATATTCCCCAGCCAAGTTTTCCTATTTGGTAGAAATATTCGCTCGATTACTCTAGTCCTTTTTGAGTTATGACAGGTGGTTAGGGGTTACGATTTATGCTTAACCTAAAATGAACGGACTATAGCAACTATTTCTGTACCGGTGTCGTCCTTTGAACTTTATTCTGGCTACTATTAGACGATTGTAATCAGTTTAAAAAGGGCCTCCAGCAATTAACAGGCTTCGAGCCATCTCACTTACCCTTTTTTACTACCACAGATCCTTCTTGAACGGCACAAAATCGTCTAAGTATAGCTAGAATATAATGAAAAAGACGTCACCGGTACAGAAGGGGTTAATGTGTAGAATAAATGTAAACAATATGTGTCCTTAAAGTGTTTTGTGATGTGTCTGGAGTGCCTTAGCAAGAATGACTTATAAGGGGGGGAGGTTTTTAGTTTGTTCCCTAGACCTCCACCAAGCCTAAAATTACATCCACTAGACTCCCTTTCAAGATAAATTTGTAAATTTTTCTCCCCATTTCTGTCAATTTTAAGACCTTTCGTGCTATTCAGGTGTCCATTTTTCCTGGCGAGCGATAGCAAGCCTGTAATTTAAGAGGAACCGGCCCTTGGCCGGGAAATGTTTCTACCGATAAATGTACAAATTTATTTTGAAAGGGGGTCAAGGGGGTTTAATTTTAAGCTTGGTGGAGGTCTAGGGAACAAACTAAAAACCTACCCTTAATGACGATAATATATTTTCTATTAATTTCACCACAACACCAAACACCTCCAATGAAATTAATGAAAGCATATAATTATGTGATCCACCAGGATTCGAACCCAGGGTATCTTGTTCTAGCACTCACCAGCCTTTACCAATACTTCTTTCTTACACAGAACAGGATAAACAAAACAAAACAAAAGTATATATATATGAACTGCACTTATTCCTACATTACTCACATATGCACTTATATATATTTTTGCATTATTTAATATGTATTTGCATTCATTATTTGTTTCTGCCACACACGACAAAACAAATCTATTAAAACTGCACTTATTCCTACGTAACTCACACCTGTACTTACTTAATTGTATTTGTCATCCTACTTAACTCACACATGCAGTCACTTATGCATTTGTTTTCTTCTATACTTGTTTCTGCCACAAACGACAAAAACATTATAAAAACTCCACTTATTCTGACAAAACTAACACATGCACTAACTTATATATATTTATTATCATTTCTATATAATGTATTTCTTTGCATTACTTGTTTCTGCCACACACGACAAAAACATTATAAAAACTCCACTTATTCTGACAAAACTAACACATGCACTAACTTATATGTATTTATTATCATTTCTATATAATGTATTTCTTTGCATTACTTGTTTCTGCCACACACGACAAAAATCTATAAAATTAAAACTGCACATATTCTTTCCAAACTAACCCATGCACTAACTTATATATATATATTTGTTTTCTTCTATACAGGCCAGCACACACCATTAGCACACACCACGGCCAGAAACCACTGTGAAACTAACCTACTCTTAAGTGGAGACTACCTCGCTTTTGTTATCTTTCTCTCCCTCGCTCTTTGGCTTGTATCCATTCGGCCCCATTCAGCCTACTGTTTTAAGACGTTTATTCCCATACAGGTGTCGATTTCTTCCTGGCGAGCAATAGCGAGCCAGCATTGTATGGAGATATTTTTCTATCGAAAAATTTACAAATATAGCTTGCTGTCAAGAAAAATTTACAAATATAGCTTGCTGTCAAGAAAAATTTACAAATATAGCTTGCTGTCAAGAAAAAATTTACAAATATAGCTTGCTGTCAAGAATATACATACCGGTATATAGCTTGCTGTCAAGAAAAATTTACAAATATAGCTTGCTGTCAAGAAAAATTTACAAATATAGCTTGCTGTCAAGAAAAATTTACAAATATAGCTTGCTGTCAAGAAAAATTTACAAATATAGCTTGCTGTCAAGAAAATATATATATATATATATATATATATTCTGGATCGCTACCGTTCGCCAGGAAAATATTGACACCTGGATGGGGGTAAACGTCTTAAAACAGTAGGCTGAATGGGGCCGAATGGATACAAGCCAAAGAGAGAGGGAGAGAAAGAGAAAACAAGCGAGGTGGGCCCCTTTAAGTGGAGACTATATCACTGTAATAATGTTGAAGGAATAATATATGCACAATACAATTTACAGGATTCTTGCAGTTTATCGACACACACACACACACACACACACACACACACACACACACACACACACACACACACACACACACACACATCATCAATTCAACCCTTTTCAACCATGTCTATATTGTTTTCACAATTACACTCTTAAATATCTTGTGTTTATGTTAGTGTATGAGTGACCTTGAGTGAATGTTTTGTAATGTAATTTGTCATTATATCCTATAATCTCTTCTAGATTCCTCACTGTTAAACCCTTTGAAGATTGTGACGCATTTTGACAGTTTATTCTGGCTATCGTTAGACGATTGTATACAGTTTAAGAAGGATCTGTGGAAATTATAAGGATAAAGACTCTCTTAACTAAACCTTAAGTTCCATATACCCTTCCAAATATGAATAAAATCGTCTAATGATAGCCGGAAAACCGAGAAGAAATACGTATTGGATCTTGAAAGGGTAAATATGTGTGTGTGTGTAAGAACAAAACTCACCGTACAGTAACCTACACGTCCACCTGTACCATCTATCTCTACCTCTGTGTATCCATGTACAGTCAGCCTAATAAGTTATGTCTCGGCACCTAATATATTTTGATCCATAATTGGTATCAGCAATATTTACACATGATTTCTTCTTTTTGAGTGAGATATACCAACATGCCCCTACACTTACCCAGCCTATTCAACATCTGACAGACATTAATACAGCACAGAGAGAGCCAAACGTAATAACAGCTGGGAGATGACTTATTAGCGCCACCATACCAACATCTGACAGACATTAATACAGCACAGAGAGAGCCAAACGTAATGACAGGTGAGACATGACTTATTAGCGCCACCGTACCAGCACACCAGGATACACTACCAGTCAGAACACAGTCACGGTCGCTGATACCTTCCAACATCCAATATGTATCAAACTCAAAGATGATTGTTGAAATGTCATGTGATATATCACTTGACATAATCTCCGACATGGTTCATAAATTCAGTAAGATAGAAGAGCACTTATTTGGAAAAGAACACTTATTTGGACTCATTTGCGGGCTATAAAAAGGCCTTGAGTATATATTTTAAAATTATGTAAATATATAACACACACACATAGTCACTTCAAAAGATGGAGGAATATTGCCTCTCCCAGCCTGTAGAGACTTGGATATAAGCTGAGAAGTGTTCAAATGGTCGTGGTACCAGGCACTGCCTGATACTGGCAGATACAAGAATCGTATATTACTGACGGTTTTCTGCCGTCGCTGGGACTGGGGAGTGATTTATCTACTGACGGCTCTCTGCCATCGCTGGAACTGAAGGGGTTAAACATTGTACTGTATCTTTGTTTGGTTCGATACATTTGGAGATGTGAAGGGAAGGTGCTGATTGTCTGTGGCTGTCCCGTGTGTAGTTGATGTCCTATAGCAGTAGTGATGATGATATAGGATGTCCCCGGGGGCACAGCACCGCACGCCACCACAGCACTGGTATGGTAGTGCAGCACCGCCAACCACCAGCACTATCACCACCAGCACCTCTACGGCACTCTATGGTTGACCCCGCCTAGCCTCGCATGACCTCACTATAGCACTAGGTCAAGGTGGGGCGGGGTCACACTGCTAGGGGGAGGGGTGGCCATGGCTAGGGGCAGGCAGAAGGAGTTTACACTAACCTATATACAGCATGCAAAACATTATATGATGATAAATTATTATATAAATAAATGTACTCATACACTGATAAATGAATTTATACTTAAATTAAATAATTACTCAACAATGACATTAATAATGCTTTAAAAATTATAATAATAATGATAATGACAATAATGATAATTGTAACAATAATACTAATAAATTAGAGTAACAAAATACATTATATATTTAATACAAAACCAAATTTATTGAATCGATAAGAATGGTCATAAAATGCTCTCTCGTGCTCATCTAGTTAAAATGTACACCTATGGTAAGACCAAAAACACATTTTATTATTGGCCTTGTTAATTGAACATATTTACCATAAAAAAACAAAAAAACACTGAATATAAAACAGCCCACAGGAAAATTAACCCCTTGAGGCTACATGACGCGTTTTGACAGTTTATTCTGGCTATCATTAAACGATTCTATACAGCTTCAGAAAGATCTGTGGGAATAAGAGCTATAATTGGGTTGGTCTTGACTCTTTAGCTTCCTAGAGGTCCTTCCTAAACTGCATAAAATCGTCTAATGATAGCAAAAATATACTGCCAAATGTGACCTAATCCTCAAGGGGGCTAACCTTGAGAAGATTATTGCTCCTTCCATAGTGATAATAGCCTGTGAGTCCCCTGGTGCCCCCCCCCCCCCCCCTCTCTCTCTCTCTCTCTCTCTCTCTCTCTTTCAGCTCAGCTCTTAGGTATGCACAGGTCAGCATTAGAGACCCTATAGACGGGACTGTATATCTATCGGGTCTCTAGTCAGCATTAGAGACCCTATAGACGGGACTGTATATCTATCGGGTCTCTAGTCAGCATTAGAGACCCTATAGACGGGACTGTATATCTATCGGGTCTCTAATCAGCAATAGAGACCTTATAGACAGCAGCACACATCTATCGGGTCTCTAGTCAGCAATAGAGACCTTATAGACAGCAGCACACATCTATCGGGTCTCTAGTCAGCAATAGAGACCTTATAGACAGCACCATATATCTATCAGGTCTCTAGTCAGCAATAGAAACCTTATAGACAGCAGCTCACATCTATAGGGTCTCTAGTCAGCAATAGAGACCTTATAGACAGCACCATATATCTATCGGGTCTCTAGTTAGCAATAGAGACCTTATAGACAGCACCATATCTCTATCAGGTCTCTAGTCAGCAATAGAGACCTTATAGACAGCACCATATATCTATCGGGTCTCTACTTAGCAATAGAGACCTTATAGACAGCACCATATATCTATCAGGTCTCTAGTCAGCAATAGAGATCTTATAGACAGCAGCATATATTTATCAGGTCTCTAGTCAGCAATAGAGACCTTATAAACAGCAGCACACATCTATCGGGTCTCTAGTCAGCAATAGAGACCTTATAGACAGCACCATATATCTATCGGGTCTCTAGTCCGCAATAGAGACCTTATAGACAGCACCATATATCTATCGGGTCTCTAGTCAGCATGCCCCATAGCTGCGAGGTCGGGCGACACTCGTCAGCATCTATGGTCTGTACACACTGCTGTAGTACGTGTTCCGGATGTGTTCAGTTATAACGAACAATGAAGCGCTTATACTCTAGTGCTCAGTACGTCTATCAGGTCCGATCGTTTTGTCCGAATATCTGATCAATGGCTTCAAACGCGGCACTTTGACTTTCCGTGGCCATCGACAACCTTACATTTGTTCACCAAGACCATTCAAGATCAAGAGGGAGACTGGGTAAGGATTTTGAATGACCCTGGTAGCCCAAGGAAAATTGTGGATGGTCACGATGCCTTATTTCTAGCCATCAATCACAAGTATCGGACAAATATATCGGACATTATGACCAACGTGAGCGGGCCTATTAGTATACATGCGTTAAGTTGTACACATACACGGATGGTTACCCCTGTGTGTGTGTGTCTATGTGTTTGTTATAGTTGAATACACCCATACTACATACATACATACATACTTTAAACCCGTATGTATGCATATACTGTATGTACACCCATACTGCAGTCTAGTCTGAACCCTTTCCAGTAGACGACGATGGGATTTTTTCATCTTGCTGACGTCAGGTGATTGTATTCAGCTTTGGAAGTACCTCTAGTGATCTAAAGCAATACAATACGATGTGCCTTTTAAGAAAGCTCCGTTCTCTCAAAGGGCTCAACCATAATAATAATACAAATAATAATAATAATAACCAAAATATGTATTTTGTATCACATTATTCATTTGTTAAATACAAAACTAAATTTAAAAAAAAAATACTACAACAAATTAAGCCTTTTGCCCGGAGATACCGTTAAAGTTGAACAAATCAATTACAATCAGCAAGGATGGACTAAGTTTATCGTCAGCTAAATGAAAGGCAACTACCTGGAGACCAACTCGCTCTTTCCTTCTCCCGTAATACACTAAGGGCGTGGGAAGGAGAGCGGGCGGGCCTTCTCCAAGTTTATAAGACTATAGCCATATGAGTGTCTCCGCCGCCCCCACCAGTGCTGCCCTCTACTCCATATATCGGCCCTCACACCTGCAACACTCACGGGTGTGGTAGAGAGAGTGAGAGAGAGTGTGAGAGTGAAAGTGAGTTAGAATGAGTTGCAACTAAAAATAGATGATATCTAAACACCCCGCAGTTCGATCCAGGATATACCAGTCATGGATCTTGCGATTGCAAACTGCTGTACTCTTATTGCATTGTGTGTACAATACCGTCTATTCACTACGCCACTATTAAAACTGTCTGCAACTTCTTACCAAAAAATGTTTCAGGTTAAACACATTTTATAGGTGAGATGGTTCAATTCAATTCATAATCTTTGCCGTCACGAAATATTTCATATTTTTGTTTTAATGTATACTATAATCTTTATATATACTTTTTTACCTGGCGAATTTGCATGTTCTTGGTAGGAACTAGAAAACTATATCTCGAGCTGATTGGCTGATGGTTTTGTGTAATATACTTTTTATTCAGACAGTACTATCAACTACTCATCTCAAAGTAGAGTCTTCTTGCCCAAAACGACCAAGTGCAAGTTCGCCAGGTTATAAAGTATAGACTATAGTGGTAAAAACTCTTCAACTCTAGCTTACATAATTATATGGATGCGTGATACTATCTATTCATAATGAAGCTGAAAATCTGTAGCGCGAGACAGTGAAAGAGAAAGGGCTAATGTTATCAACTACAATAGCCCTCCTTAGGTAACTTATATTTCTCTATCATTGAAGGTAACCTGGGGTGTACATAAATGGAAAGGAACTCCATGTCAAGAATGTGGAAACTGCATAACATTTAATTAAATGCAAGATTGCCTGAAGTCCATCAGACTCCATAGCAAAAATAGATCCAAAAATAAGAATGACTCTACCCTTCTGCTCCTTCAATTATTCAACAGCTCAGGAAGGTAAATTCTGGCTACCATTAGACGATTTGTGACTGTTTTTTTGAGAATCCCCCCAGATGTTCCGAATTATATGAATACTTTGAAGTTTGAGGAGGTGGGGTCAATTAGGCACCAGGTTTCCTGAGCAAGGCTAGTTTCTCACAAATATATAGCTCATCTCTGTTTTCCGTGAAGTTTCTCTGGTATGTGAGGCGTACGTGGTCCTGTGTGTGAAACGAGAGTGTGAGACTGTGAGAGAAGGAATGAAGCAAGTGTTAGACAGGTATGAAGGTGGTGATACAGGTGTGAGGTGCGAGACAAGAGTAAGGAGGGGAGTTCCTACCTGGGGGCTCACTTTAGTCTAGCTTATTGCACTCTTTACGTTCCTTATATTTTCTTTGCCTATCTTTTCTTTTTTCTCTGGTTCCTTACAGATACGTTTCCTGTGTCCTCTGCACCTTCCTCCCCTGGCCTGCGTGGTGGAGGGGCGTGGGGACTAGTACGGCCCCCACGCCCCACACCCCGGCCCCACATCCCTCTCCCCATCCCTCCCTTGTATCCCCCACACCACCACCACCACCACCACCACCACCGGCCACACGCGACCCCCCCACCGCATGTGCTCCTCCTGACGGCTGAGCCCCAGCCCGCCTTCTCGGCACAAACGCACAATGTCCTCAGCGTAGACCGCAGCTCCGTCGCCTCGCGGACTCCCGGTAATTCTTATGGGTCATTTCCAGTCAGCGTTATTCCCTCCGATAACTCGAGTCTCCACGCCATCGCCACGCACATACACACGTCCCTGGTGGAGGCGGCGCCTGGGGGAGGTGGTCGGAACGCCTCCCGCGCAGCCAACGTGCTGGGTAATGAACGCAGCCTCTACCCCACCACCGCCCCGCACGCAAGTACGTAACTGCCGCAGCCCCGTCCCCAGCTGGCGGTGGCTGCCCTGCCCCGCCCCGCACCACTACCACCACGCCGCACCACCACCACCACCACAATACCATACCGCACCAGCCATGTCACCACCAAATCGCACCTGCCACTACCATTGCCACCAAACTGTACCCACCACCATCACCATCAATCCGTATCTGTCACAACCATAACCATCACGCCGCCTTTACCAATCCACTTCCAGACGGCAACCACCATCACTACCACTCTGCACCCACTACAATCACTACCACCATCACACTGCACCGCACTCACCAACACCTTGCTGACATTTCCCTGTAATGGCCACTTTCAACACTTATCTCCACCATCATTACACCACTACTAAGGGTAGGCCTACCATCATCACTACTAGATCACTAGCACTGGTCATATCTTCGTTACCTCACAGCTATTATCTGTCACCATCATACAAGCATATTAACCGTCGACACATTTGCAGCCTTAATCCCTTCAGTACCGACGACGTCTGTTTCATTGCATTCTAGCTATATTTAGACGATATTATTCAACTTAGGAAGGACATCTGCCAATTTAAAGGCTACAGACTATCTCAGATCACCCTTTTAGCTACCATCTAGCCTTCCTAAGCTTCATAAAATCGTCTAAATGTAGCTAAAATCAAATAACAAACGATGTCGCTGGTAAAGTACGGGTTAATTGCTTACGACACCAGACACCCTAACTGAGTTCCTGCCAAGCCTTGCACCGCCACGAACAAAACCTTCCCTGATGTGACAGTTGGGAAACTTTTCTACAGATCCAAATTACCTCTCGCCCCCCATGACTGCATTTCTCCACTTTAAGGGGAGATGGGTCGTTTTTCTGGTCCCCTTTCTCCCTCCTGTTTAACACTATCAGTTTTCAGATTTTAAGATATTTGTCCCATTAGTTTGTCGATTTTAAGACCTTTTGCCCCATTTTTGTGTCAATACAGTATTAAGACCTTTTGTGCTATTTAGGTGTCAATTGCCTGGCGAACGATAGTGAATCGGCCTTCGGCCGGGAAATTTTTCTACCGAAAAATATACAAATTAATCTAGAAGGGGGATCTAATGGATGTTTTATTAAGTTTGATGGAGGTCTAAGGAGGAAACTAATGTAATAGTAGGAAAATGAATAAATATGTAAATAAATACGCCCATCCCTCCTTGAACTCCCTCACCCTTCACGTGTCACTTTCATTTTCTATTTTCATCTCTATCGTTTACCTTCAAAAGACTTCATTGGTAATTCTTGTATTATACACACTCACTTAACAACCATTGTATTTTAGACTTGCACTTCTCATGCTTCCTACATAGCTTCACTTATGGCTGTGTTATGTTGTTAAGGGGGGTGACCTGCTTTTTTTCTCTTTCTTGGTTGTATCCATTCGACCCCATTCAGCCTACTGTTTTAAGACATTTATCCCCATCCAGGTGTACATTTTTTTCCTGGCGAGCGAGCCAGCATTTTATGGAGAAATCTGGCTTCACAGGAGACATTTTTGTATAAGTAAATGTACAAACTTAGGCAGCTGTCTAACTTTACCCAGAATATGTCATCACCACCATCATCACACCACCATCATCACACTTATCACCATCACCACACTCATCACCACCATCACACCATCACCATCACACCATCAACATTACCATCACCTCACGCATCACCATCACCACACTCATCACCACCATCACCACACTCATCACCACCATCACCATCACCATCACCACACTCATCACCACCATCACTACACCCATCACCACCATCACCACACTCATCACCACCATCACCACACTCATCACCACCATCACTACACTCATCACCACCATCACCACCATCACTACACTCATCACCACCATCACCACACTTATCAACACACTCATCACCACACTCATCACCTCCATCACTACACTCATCACCACCATCACCACACTCATCACCACCATCACCACACTCATCACCACCATCACCACACTCATCACCACACTCACCACCATCACCACACTCTTCACCACACTCACCACCATCACCACACTACACCATCACCACACTACATCACCACCATCACCACACTACATCACCACCATCACTACACTCATCACCACACTACATCACCATCATCACCACACTCCTCACATCATATACAGACATCACCATCATCACCACACTCATCACCACTCACCACCATCACCACACTACATCACCACCATCACCACACTCATCACCACACTCACCACCACCATCACCACACTCATCACCACTCACCACCATCACCACACTACATCACCACACTCATCACACACCATCACCACACTACATCACCACACTCATCACCACCACCACCACACTCATCACCACCACCATCATCACCACACTCATCACCACACTAATCACCACACTCACCACCACAGTCATCACCACGCTCCATCACCACCATCACCACACTCATCACCACCAACACCACACTCATCACCACCACCGCGGCAGTAGCATCCTGTAGATACTAACAGTAGACTAGCGCGTGTGAGGTCCGTAGTCGAGTCTACTAACCCTTACCTACCCTACCTACTTACTCATCTACTTACCTACCTGTCTATCTACCTACCTGTCTACTTACCTAATTATCTATCTACTTGCTCATCTACCTACTTACCTATCTATCTACCTATCTACCTGTCTACTTACCTACCTACTTACTCATCTACTTATATATCTACCTACCTACTTACTCATCTACATACCTACCTGTCTATCTACCTACCTGTCTATCTACCTACCTGTCTACTTACCTACCTACTTACTCATCTATATACCTACCTG
This sequence comes from Paralithodes platypus, assembly GCA_032716605.1. Classification (NCBI taxonomy): domain Eukaryota; kingdom Metazoa; phylum Arthropoda; class Malacostraca; order Decapoda; family Lithodidae; genus Paralithodes; species Paralithodes platypus. The sequence continues at coordinate 16,718,624 of CM064517.1, forward strand.
TCTATCTACCTACATGTCTTACTTATCCCAAACTGTTTCACCAATTTCACTTTTTTCCATTTCCTCATTCATATTTATCTTTTGTTTTCATTCATTCACTTTCTTGTTTATCTTTAATTGTTCTATATTCTCTCACTTTATCTCTCATTTATCTTTAATTTTCTTACTTCCTTGTTTATCACTTAACTTATTATATATTCTTTCATTGTATCTCTCCATTATCTTTAATTATCTTACTTCCTTGTATATATCTTTATTTGTTCTATATTCTCTCACTGTATCTCTCATTTATCTTTCATTCTCTCACTTCCTTGATTACCTCTTTACTTGTTCTATATTCTCTCACTGTATCCCTGTTCCTCTTTTCACTCCTTTTAGCCCCCCCCCCCCCCTCTCTCTCTCTCTCTCTCTCTCTCTCTCTCTCACTCTCTCTCTCTCTCCTCTCTCTCTCTCTCTCTCTCTCTCTCTCTCTCTCTCTCTCTCTCTCTCTCTCTCTCTCTCTCTCTCTCTCTCTCTCTCTCTCTCTCTCTCTCTCTTGTGCCATTTAATCGTCATTGGGATTCATAAGGGTTCGTTCTTACTTCACATTCACTTATTCGATCGATTCTACATTCCTTCGTTCGTCTCTTTCTCTTCCTCACTCTTTTTCACTTTCTCTCCCTCACTTTTTACCCCTTTTCTCTTCCGCACTCTTTACTATTCGTTCACTCACCTATCAGTCTCAACCATTCGTCTCGCTACTCGTTACTACTCGTTACTACTCGCTTTCATTCCCCTCGCACTCGTTTACTCATTCCTCCTCCTTCACACACTCGCTTGCCCTCTCGCTTCTTTTCTAATCCTCCTTTTAATCCTTTTCTAATCCTTTTCTCATTCCTCCCCCTACTCTCCCCCCTCCCCCTCCCCCTATTTCGCCAACCCCCACTCATGTACAGTCTCGTTCAAAAAGTCTTGTTGCGGTCTCCAGATTTCGATTTTACTTTCCTCTCTATTAACCCTTTGCAGATCATGACGCATTTTGGCAGTTTATTCTGGTTCTCATTAGACGATGTTATACAGTTTAGGAAGGATCTGTGGGAATTATGAGGGCAAAGACTATCTCAATTAACCCTCTGATTTCCATATACCCTCCCTAATCTGAAAAAATCGCCTAATAATGGCCAGAAAACTGAAAAGAAATGCGTAGTCTTAAAAGGGTTAACACAAGTGAACAAAGCCTTTATATCCGAGCCACGTTTAGTTGGGTCGAGAGGGAATTGCTCTCCTTCAAAGAGAGGCTAATAAAGTCACAGTTGGGAAGATGCAACAAAACTTTTGACCATCACTGTATTACCCACGCTGTCCCATTTGACTAGCCTTCTAATTATCACCCACAGTCTTAAAAACATTCGTAAGTGACAACAACAACAACAACAACAACAACAACAACAACCCTTTCTAAACATTTGAGCAGCTATATTTGTTAACTGAGTTTCTCTCTTCTTAATATGTAAACATATACTTCGATTAAAAGCTTCAGTTACTTAAAAAAAAATCGACATTATCCTTAAGGATTGAGTGTAAATTACACATTTCTCCAAAAATCGAAATCAAAGACCATCAATATAACCCTTGATGTATTGAGGCGGCCACACTGCTCAGTTCGTCAGGTCAGGTCTAAAACTACGCAGAATTTCGATGTGAGTATCCTAGGTTCGAGTCCTTGGAGTGCCACGTGTATTTGTTGATTTCATTAATTAAGTTTATAAGTAGAGTTGGTTGGTGACAAAATATGAATTGAATATATGTGAGTGATGGTTTGACGGTATTTTGCTCGTGTGAGTGATATGGGTATACTGTCAAACCACTCGCACATACACTTAAACTGACCTGCCCAGCAGCCACAGTAACAGGCGGAACTGATAGTGTGTGCCACCCTCTATACTGATCCATTCATTAAGTGATACTACTGCCGAAGGGTGTTTTGTTGTGTTGCTGTGTACAAGTTATTGGGTAATGAACCTGGTTTACATGAGTTGTGATGTGGTGATGAGATATAATGTTCTCACTCGTATATTGAGTTAACACGCCTAGTCTCTTTCGTGTTAAGTGAAGGGACATACTTTCTAAAGCTGTGAGTTTTCTAGAAATATAAAACACTCCTGTATTTTAGACTTTTACCTCTATTTTGTCGATAAAATCTGAAAGAGTAACACATATCCAGACTAAAAGTCCTTTGGTCTTTTAGTTCGGCCTTTCGGACTTTGTCTGAAAGAGAGAGAGAGAGGTACGTTTGGAACGGATACCTGGCCCGGAAGCTTCGGTTTCCGGTTTCTCGGAACCCAAATGGAGGTGTTTTACTTTTAACCCTTTCTAGCTCCAATACGCGTTTCTGTTCTGTGTTCTGGCTACTATTAGACGATTTTATTCAGATTAGTAACGGTATGTGGAAGTCAAAGGGTTGATTGAGATAGTATTTACCCTTTTAATACCCACAGATCCTCCCTAAGCTGCATAAGATCGTCTAATGATAGCCAAAATATACTGCTAAAACGCGTCAGAGCTTCAAAGGGCTAAAGGTGAAAATAAAAGGATAGCCCTTTTCAGTAATATTGTTGTACGTGTTTAAGACCATTCATTGACCTTATCACCAGTCAAATAGTCAAACCACAGCCAGCCCACCACAGCATGTATACCAGGTTTATATGTCGCCTACTGTACTGTGTTTTGAGAGTGTGGGTGTGTGTATGTGTGTGTGTGTGTGTGTGTGACGATATTAGCTCTCTGGCACCGCACTCTTGAGGAAGGAGTGACAACCTAGGTAAGTCCCACGGCACCTAGGGCGTTGTTCGTAGCTTTGATCTCCCTTGTAGTGTGTTGTTCACCCCCTTTCTCTATTCTTCACGACCCCCTCCCCACCCCTCTCCCTCCCTTCCCTCCCCCAGTGTACACCTCGCTTTTAAATGTCCTCCGCTATAAATGTCCTCCCCTATTAATGTTCTCCCCTATTAATGTCCTCCCCATTAAATGTCCTCCCCTATTAATGTTCTCCCCTATTAATGTCCTCCCCATTAAATGTCCTCCCCTATTAATGTCCTCCCCATTAAATGTCCTCCCCTATTAATGTCCTCCCCATTAAATGTCCTCCCCTATTAATGTCCTCCCCATTAAATGTCCTCCCCATTAAATGTCCTCCGCTATTAATGTCCTCCCCATTAAATGTCCTCCCCTATTAATGTCCTCCCCATTAAATGTCCTCCCCTATAAATGTCAATCTCTTTTCTCCACTCTCCCTCTTTTCAATGTTGTCCCTGTTTTAAGTGTGAAACCTTTTAAATGTTCCTCTCTTTATTAGTGTTTCCTTTAAGTATTCTCCAATTTACATGTTGGTTTGTTTTTCATTATAGGTGTCTTCACTATTATCATGTCCCACCTGTAATTGGCAATCCTCTTAACAACTTCCCGGTTTCTCCTTTCTCCCATTATTCCCCCCCTTTTATAGCGAAAAACGGGTAAGGTAAAGTGTGATTCTTCTCTTAAGTGTGTACCTCTAGCCCCCCCCCCCTCCCTCCCCCACCCCCACCCCTCTCCTGTAGTGTTGTTGTTGTTATTGTTGGTGAAGCTTTAGTACTGTTGGTGTAGGCCTTTTATGACGAGTGAAGTGGTTTTTATACCCCCCCCCCCTCTCTCTCTCTCTCCCCCAGATCTGGCTTCCCCTTTCCCCCTCTCAAACCCTCGAGCCCAAATAACTTTTGTGTCTTTTATGAAGTGGAATTGCAGAGGATATTATACTGTAACTTAACGTGTGTGCCCTTGCCTCCCCTCCACCCAACCCTATTCCACCCGATCCACATATCCCCATCCTTCTCTACGTCCCTCCACCAGCCTCTGTAAAGACTGAAAGCCTGTTTTAAAGCAGACCCTCGGCTTTACCGTGCTCTCATGTCCATACCTAAAATATCTTGCTGGTACACATGTGAGTAGCTCGTTGTAATGATCCCGTTTGCAAGATTGATTAAACGCATTTAATAGAGGAACTAATTATTGATAACGTATTAAGCGAAACGTTGTCAACAAGTTACTCCTTTTCACATAATATTTGTGTTTACTTCGTGAGTTTAATATTAACACAGGTTAATTGACCACTTGCGAGTTTCAGGCTATAAGGAAGTTGGAGCTGTAGACATCGATAGTAAACAGAAATGGAATAATAATGTAGGCTTCTGATGGCTAAAGAGTATGTTGAATTGGATTTTATGTATTTATAAATGAACTACAACCGTATTTTAGCTGATAATCTGCTGAATATCGATGTCTACAACTCAAACTTCCTTATAGAACGAAACTTGCAAGTGACGCCCATGATAACAATTTGTCTAACAGGTTATCTATACTAAAAATACTATATAACCTCCAAACGGTGACCACATAGATTTTTATATTGCAGTTGCTTTTAACCGTATATTCTCGGGTTTGATGTGTGTGTGAGCTAGAGTGATTGGATCAGATGATGGGATTAACACGAGGGCTTTTTCTGACAACTTTTCTCGACAATTTTGGTTCGGCAGCTTCTGGATGATATGTGTATGATAATTAAGATATATATATTTAATTCACTTCAATCTACTGTAGATGTCAATACAAATGCAAAAAAAATAAAAATATGTTAAAAAGTATATACTGTATATATATATATATATATATATATATATATATATATATATATATATATATATATATCCGAATTTTTTTCAAATTAAAGTTACTCTCAGATGCCACAGTCTCCAGCCCACGTATAAAAAAAAAATTGCGGACTTCATCTATTTCTAATTATGGAAGTATATCTCTGGAAACGAATTTATGAATATCATTTTCTATACATCAATTGCAAAACTATATATACTATTTATTGACAAGCAAGTTTAAAATACAAAAAAATAAATCCAGATATTTATAATTGTCTAAAGAAAAATCTAAGGGGTCCAGGAATTCTAGAGATTATGGCTTCCGAGTGTACCGGTGAAAAGTTGCCTGGATATTAAAGGGGGGGTCACCTCCTTTATTTGATCTTTCTCTCCTTTTCTCTCTTTCCCTGGCTTGTATACATTCGGTCCCATTCAGCCAACTATTTTAGACGTTTATCCCCATCCAGGATTCGATATCTTCCTGGCGAGCGATAGCGAACCAGCATTGTATGGAGAAATTCGGCTTCGCCGGAGACATTTTTCTATCGAAAAAATTACAAATTTAGCTTACTGTCAAAACAAAAACATATATATGCTGGCTCGTTACCGCTCGCCAGGAAAATATTGACACCTGGATGGGGGTAAACTTCTTAAAACAGTAGGCTGAATGGGACCGAATGGATACAAACCAAAGAGAGAGGGAGAGAAAGAGAAAAAAAAACGAGGTGGGCTCCCTTAAGCCTCATATGAAGCCCTCTCATATATGGCCTGACGAAGTAGTTCCTGACCCCTCCCTACCTTGACCCCCTGACCCCTACCTTGACCTCCCTGACCCCTACCTTGACCTCCCTGACCCCTACCTTGACCTCCCTGACCCCTACCTTGACCCCCTGACCCCTACCTTGACCCCCTGACCCCTACCTTGACCTCGCCTGACCCTCGTTGACCTCCCAGATGGAACAGTGGAGGTCAGCCTAGTGATTCGAGTCCATAGTTTTAACCATCTTAGTGACATGACCTATTTTATCATCGTATTCTGGTTATCATTAGACGATGTTATTCAACTTAGGAAGACCTGTAAGGATCAAAAGGTTGGTTCCATGTCATCTCAACCAGTAGACCATTTCAACCAGTAGCTCTTAACCTGTGCCAAATTAACCCAGACCAACCAAACCAGTGTCAAAATATAGTACTAACCTAACCTAACCTAACCCTACTGGTTGATTTGGTACTGGTTGAAATGGTCTACTGGTTGAGTTGACCAGTCATCAAAAGGTTTATATGATAGTGTGTTTACCCATTTAGTTCATATTGGTTCTTCCTAAGCTGATTAAAATAATCTAGTTTTTGCCAGGAAAATAATATAAGGCCACCGTTAAGAAGGAATCAACTCTATTCTGCCCCTATCAAAAGTGACACCGATCAGGGGAGAGTGAGCACTATTCTGGTGTATTCTGGCTAACATTAGACGATTTTTTTAGAATTAAGTCGGTATCACACGAGCGCTTTTTCACTGAACATTCATCCTCAACACTGGTCTGGCAGCATTTAATATTTTTCTGTTATCTAAATTCATCTATCGGCAGTCTAGTTTCCGATACCAGTGCAAAATACACCAGAAATGTTGCCAGAAAAATGTTGATCATCGAATGTTGACTGTAATAGCTCTCGTGTGATACCGGCTTAAATCATATAACACGTTCAATAGCAACCCGAATTCGATACAAGAGTGCGTCATGTTTAAGATTATGGCTCTTTGTTTTGATCGTGACATGTAGACGTGTTTTGGGTGATGCTGGTAGACCCTATATAGTGCATATCCATTATATCGGCTCCCTCTCTTTAGTCGGCTTATTTTGGCGCTTCATTTAGTTTTGTTTTGGCATTTGCATTTTCCGTTTGGCATTTGTTTTTTGTGAGTATTTAGCCTCCGTTCCCTCTTTTCCCTCCCGAATGGAAAATGGTTATACTTGTTGAAATAATATCATATTGTTGTTGTTTCAGATCCAGCGATGCAGCACGGAGCCTCGGGGTGTGGCATTCATAATCCTATTTTCTTGTTGTCCACTGTTACATTATGTTTATACAAGAAATACCGTACTCAAATGTTATATGGTTTTTTCGTGTGGAGGGGTGCTGTAGTTGGATAGATGCTTGTAACTCGATACAATGACACTACAATCTACTTAAGGGGGCTCACCTCGTTAATTTTTCCCTCTCTCCTTCTCTCTCTGGGTTGTATCCATTCGGCCCCATTCAGCCTACTGTTTTAAGACGTTTATCCCCATCCAGGTGTTGATTTTCTTAACTGTGTGTGTTATCTTATTAACTGTTTCTGTTCTTACTGTTGCTGTTCTCTTATTAATTGTGTGTATTATCTTATTAACTGTGTCTGTTCTTATTAACTGTTTCTGTTCTTACTGTTGCTGTTCTCTTATTAATTGTATGTATTATCTTATTAACTGTGTCTGTTCTTATTAACTGTTTCTGTTCTTATTAACTGTTTCTGTTCTTATTAGCTGTGTCTGTTCTTATTAACTGTTTCTGTTCTTATTAACTGTTTCTGTTCTTACTGTTTCTGTTCTTATTAACTGTGTCTGTTCTTATTAACTGTTTCTATTCTTACTGTTTCTGTTCTTATTAACTGTTTCTGTTCTTACTGTTTCTGTTCTTATTAACTGTCTGTTCTTATTAACTGTTTCTGTTCTTATTAACTGTTTCTGTTCTTATTAACTGTTTCTGTTCTTACTGTTTCTGTTTTCTTATTAACTGTTTGTTTTCTTCTTAACTGTTTTTATTATCTTATTAACTGTTTCTGTTCTTACTGTCTCTGTTCTCTTCTTAACTGTTTCTGTTCTCTTAGTAACTGTTTGTTTTCTTAGTAACTGTTTCTGTTTTCTTAGTAACTGTTTCTGTTTTCTTATTAACTGTTTCTGTTTTCTTAGTAACTGTTTCTGTTTTCTTAGTAACTGTTTCTGTTTTCTTAGTAACTGTTTCTGTTTTCTTATTAACTGTGTTTATTATGTCACTCTTCCTTATACTTGTTCCTGTCATCCATGCCTTCACTGTCTGCTCAATGATGCTGTTTATGGGCCATTTTATTAAAGCATGGTAAGATCTTTCCCTACGACCTTTCCTGACCAGATTGACCCTTATCGCTTATCTGTATAAAGGTCAAGCTGGTCGGGAAAGGTCGTAGGGAAAGCTCTTATTACCATGGTTTAATAAAATGGCCCTATGTCTTGTTGTCTATTGCCTGTCTTTCCGTCCCTCGGTCTAATACTTCTTCTTGCTGTCTTATACTCTATTTTGTTTACCTAGATCCATATTTGTCCCATATCATGATTCTCTCTCTCTCTCTCTCTCTCTCTCTCTCTCTCTCTCTCTCTCTCTCTCTCTCTCTCTCTCTCTCTCTCTCTCTCTCTCTCTCTCTCTCTCTCTCTCTCTCTCTCTCTCTCTCTCTCTCTGTCTGTCTGTCTGTCTGTCTATTTATCTATCTATCATCTAGTATCATAAACACCCCTATCAAAAACATGTCTTCCTTTCCACATCCTCTTCCTAGCTTTCGACGCTCTCTAATCAGAGAAAGAGAAAACAAAGACGGTGACCCCCCTTAACCCTCACGCTTAGTTCTCCATCCTCTTTCTTCTTGCACTGGCGCTTCCTTCGTGTCCAACCCCCTCAGCAGCACACACACACACACACAAGAGGACCCCTCCAACAAGAGGAGAGGCGAGGAGGGCCACCGATATAATGCCAATATACCAGAACACTTGTACACTCGGATACCATAGTCTCTAGCCCACTCATAGATATTCGGGGACTTCAACCATTTCTAATTGTGGAAGTATATTTCTGGACACGACTTAACGAACACAATTTTCTTTACATCAACCACAAAACTATGTAACTATTTATTGATAAGCAAGTGTTATCCGAAATTGCATACAGAATAACATAGGTGGTCCAGGAATTCTTATGAGTGGGCTAGATATCCGAGTGTGCAATTAACAACAAAACCAACCATTCTGGCTGTATAATCGCGCTAATAAGTCATGTCTCGGCACCAAGTATGTTTTGTTCAATAATTGGTATCATTAATATCAAAGCTTCATTTCTTCATATCGAGTGAAATATACAAACATGTTCCTACACTTATCCACCCTATTCAACATCTGACAGACATTAATACAGCACAGAGCAAGCCAAACGTAATGACAGCTGGGACATGACTTATTAGCGCGACCGTACATATTATCTCGCTTATAGTAGAAAGTAGAGTGCACATCCCACTTTCAAAACCGTTTTCTTTAGCTCCTTTGTTTATTGTCATGGGATGCTTATATAAATGGAAAAGTGTAAAATTTGAGTACAATCGCGTGCAGAAGTATCTAAAAATTACTTTGACTTTGGTTTTAAAATGAAAGGCCTCGGGTTTTGTAAGTGAGTGTGACTCAATAATAGTATCTCCGCTGTAGTGGTGGTTCTAGTGTTTCTATAGTCCTCTTATAGCACTTATATTATAGTTTATATATTGTTCTATCCCTCAGAGATCTGTATAGCACTTCTATTATTGTTTCTATACCTTCTATCCCTGAGAGACCTTTATGTATATGTCCCATTTTAATATTCTCTCCAATGCTGTCAGAGTAATTTATGTGTTTTTACTTTGACTGGGCTTCTTCTTCATCCACTACACTGTAAATAGTCAGAGGTATAAAAAAGGCTAAATCAGATCAAATGGGTTATATTGATAGTGCTTTACCTTTAATGTTTTGTATATATCTTTCTATCGTTATATTAGTTAGTTGAATGTTTTGTATACCTCTCTATCATTACATTAGTTATGTTTGTAGTAATTTACCTTTAATATTATCATATACCTTTATATCATTACGTTACCTAATTATTTTGATAGTGATTTTCCTCTGATGTTATTATATACCTTTATATCATTACGTTACCTAGTTATTTTGATAGTAATTTACCTTTGATGTAATTATATACGTTTCTATCATCATGTTAGCTAGTTATTTGGCACTGATTTACTTTTCATGTTATTATATGTCTATAATTACATTGTTATTTTGATAGTGATTTACCTCTGATGTTTTGATACAGTTTTCCGTCATTATATTTACCTAGGTTTCTATATGCTCAGGCCCTATCCCCACTTTTTTTTTTTGGGGGGGAGGGGGGTTCATATTTTGTTTATTTATTTTATTTATTTATTTATTTTTATTTTTTGGGGGGTTATCACTACCAATATACCGTGAGGGGGGGGGGGGCCCACTTGTTACGGACACTTGAATTGCCCCCTTCATTCCTTCATTAAGGGGAGGCAGAGGGTTTTTCTCGACCCTCTTCTCCCTCATGTTTAGCCCCCATTAGTTTTGAGATTTGCTTACAGTGTAGTTTCCTGAATACCTGTCCTCCCCCCCCTCCCCCCCTCCTTCCACCAGACAATTTTGATCCTTCCCCTCCTATATCCGTAACTCTTCGGACCCGACGGCAATACCCTCACCATTTCCAATCCCTCACCACCTGACCCTTTGCTCTGAAAATCCCACCCAATATACCCCTACCAACCTTCAATCCCCTACCCCCCCCCCCCCCCCCCTCCACACCCTAATTTCCTAATACCACTCGTTTCCTTATACCCATATGCCCTACCCTCTTGCCCTTATTTTTCCAACCCCACATCCGTTCCTTCCCCCGACCCTCAGCAACTACCTCCCTTTTTCGCCCCATCAATCCCCCACCAGTACCACAATGCCCAATGCCCCATCCTCACCAACTGACCCCCCCTCTCCCCCGTCAGATCAATCCCACATCAATGCCCCTAATACCCCTTCCCTCACCCCTCCAATCCCACATTAATATCCCAATGCCCCAACCCTCGCTAACCACCCCCTCCCTCCACCCACCACAGGACACAGTATGGCCCCTGCGAGCACGGCCCCTCTCAACTCTACGTGCCAGTCAGCATTGAGGGAGTGCAAGTCGGAGTCCACGTGCCGCCGTCTCCTGGACCCTATGTTGGCCCGTTGCGGTGACCAGTGTGATAGGGACGTGTGCATGTCCAACCTCCAGATCTTCTACAGGAATGTGGCCGAGCGATGGGCGTATGAGGTGGCCTTCTGTCTTTGCAAGTGAGTATTTATTTTTATTTGTTTTCTATATTCCAACTACTCCGTCTCGGGCATAGGCTGAGAGCCTGTACATTCAACCGCTAATCATTGAACGGTAAAGCCTGTGAGGTCTCGTTCCATTCTAGGGGGTGAGACATGTGAAGCACTTTTAGCTGCAACCAGCCCCTGCCATTTGGCTTCGCAGGATGCATGGGGCTTAGTTGCCCACTCACGGCTCGGAGCAGCCCCATCTCTGAAGCTGCCTCGCTCCAGTGCTTCACTGTCTTATATCCTAGACTCGGACCCTCACTCTAAGAACGCCACCTATTGAGCAATGAACTCACTAGGCATTGGTCCCCTGTAGCATATTTTGAATATGGGAATATTCATACAGTACTATTTAATCAGGGAACAATGAGGGTATTATTTTGGCGTTTCGGTGTGCTGTGGTAATGCACTGATACCAGGTACAGCACAAATTCCATCCTAATAATATCTTCCCATTGACATATCGGGATTCGAACCCGAGTCCATTGGATTACCAGTCCAGTGGCAAGACCACTCCACCACACCTCCCCTGAGTGGGTAGGTGGGTGTGTATGCATGTGTTTTGTGGGTAAGTGTAATTTTCCGTGACAGTTCTCACCGACTAGTACTTTTTGTTTCACATGGTAAATTTGTTAAATTACTGTCCTTCACATACTCTAGATAACTTGTGTCTACCAGAGAGGAATATCCATCGATGATGATGATGGCTGGAGTAAAGTAGGAGAGTAGAGTAATTTGGATAGAGGAAGAATAAATTGAAAATGATAAGTACAGTAAAAGATAAAAAGTACTTGGGCTCAAACAAGTTGCTCCGTTGTTTTAAACATATCCCATTGCAAGGAAAAGTATCTTTATGTATATTATTACTGATACTATACCAGTATATATATTATTACTGATACTATACCAGTATATATTATTACTGATACTATACCAGTATATATATATTACTGATACTATACCAGTATATATATTATTACTGATACTATACCAGTATATATATTATTACTGATACTATACCAGTATATATATGATACTATACCAGTATATATATTACTGATACTATACCAGTATATATATTATTCTACTGTACAAGAATATCATTCATATAACAAATTATACTATACATGGTTCGATTTACTTATACAACATTTTCGTCAATAAAACGAATAACAGTATGCATGTTTCTATACATTTATATTATGTTTATTAATTTTGATATACAGTAGTAGTTTTGTTTTTATAACATGTTTCTGTATATTGATTTCTGTCTAATGTTTCTTTTTATTTACTCATTTGTTTCTACTTTCCCAGGAAGAGCAGCTCGACGGCCAACGAGTGCCTGAAGGCGCAGGAGCAACTTCATCCGTCCTGCGCCCGCAAGCCCGCCGGCACAGCGCCCATGTTGTGCAATCGTCTGGCAGCAGCCTGCAAGGAGGGTAACGAGAACGGCTGCAGGTACAGTCAGGTTAAATAGTTGGACGATAAGTTATGATGAAAAGTTAACTTCTTATATAAGATTAATCCTCTTAGTATTCAATGACTCATTATTTTCTTTTTATTTTGGTTACCATTAGACAATGTTAATCAGCTTAAGAAGACATTTTAGAAATCAGGTAGTTGATTAGGATTCTTTTTACCTCTTTGATTCCAAGAGGCCTTTCCTAAGCTGCATAACACTGTCTAATAGGTATAACTATCTAGACGGCTACCAATGTAATTGCCAGAATATAATGAAGAAGTGCGTCATCATATCCTAAAGCCATTTATCAATAATTCAAACATCTCCGTGTCTGTGAACAAGCTGAAATATATCCCAGTCAAGAATAATTTTATCTACCACTTCAGCCTTTATCAATCTCCAATTTCTTTGACAGACCACGCCTGGAATTCTACGAACAGGCATGCGCAGTGGACAGTGACACTCAGCGCTGCGCAGGATCAACCTCTGAATGCCGCCGCGCAGTGTTGGGCATCCTTGGCACTCAACTGCGCAATCTGTGTACCTGCGCAGCTTCAGATCCCAGGGAGACTTATACCTGCATGGACTGGCAACGTATTCTGTGGTTCAATCCATGCGTGGGTGAGTTGTGTGTGTGTGTGTGTGTGTTAGATGTGTGTGAGTAGAAGGTGTATGTGTTTTGTGGTAGGTGTATGTGTGTGTGGGTGGTAGGTGTATGTGTTTTATGATAGGTATCTGTGTGTGTTTTGTGGTAGGTATATGTGTGTGTTTTGTTGTAGATGTGTGTGCATGTAGTAATTGTGTGTGTGTGGTATTTGTGCGTGGTATGTGTTTTGTATATGTGTTGTGTGTGTGTGTGGTGCATATACTTCCTGCTAGTATCATTGTCAAATAATGTAATTTTGAAGGAAATTCAGCATAATTTTAAGTCAACACTCAATTTCTAAGTTCTACTAATGGAACCGTAGCGACAGAAAAATATCTAAAATTGTGTAAAATGTCCGCGAGATATTTATAATGAACATAATTTTAAGTTTATCATTCTTAAGTTGCACTTCCTTAATTGGTGTAAGAAGCCTTCCAACTTATTATATTCACTTTAGTGCACACATGAAACTAAAAGATGTTGTTCCTTTCCTAACAGTGGAGTCCCAGATGAACTACCACCGAGTGATGCTGGCGTCGCTTGGGCCCGATGAATCGGTGGTGGTCACAGAGAATATCATCCTTCAGCTGGGTACCACGGACGTCATCATTGAACCCGTGCATCACAGTGGAGGCAGGAACGGCGTCCACCACCCTTACAGTGGCGTCAGCATCCCCCTGGCTACCCCAAGCACCGCCATAGAGCCACCCTTATACCCCAACAGGAACCCCTACCCGAACCAACCCACGCTAGCCCCTTACACCACCACCATGACCACCACCATCCCCACCACCACGCTCCCTCCCAGTGAGTATACAGTGTTAGCATCATCACCACCACCATCCCCACCATGTACAGGTCTCCCTCGATTTACGATTGGGTTACGTTCCTGAAAACCCGATCTTGAATAGAAAAATAGTTTCGCGAACACTAAAATGAATAGGGTAAATAGGGCTGCATTCTCGGACCAGCCAAAATTAAAAAACAAACACCTAAAAACCTATAATAATATTGTAACTATGGGCTTCGGATAGTGAGGGAGACCTGTACAGTGTCGTCATTATCCTAACCATCCCTACACCACATTCCCACCCAGTGAATATTCAGAATTAGGATTCAAAATTAAGTACAGTAGATTGTGTATAAAGAGTATTAGCGAGATGGTCATTAGCAAACATAGATGGTGCTACCATGTAAAGAATATCAATCAGAATTATTGGGTGATGAAAAGCATATGTATGAACGTGGAGAGTAGTCGTATTAAGAGATAGACAGAGGAAGAAGTGGGATTATTCATGAAGGTTTATCTCAATACTAATGAACTAACCTATCTTCATGTACCCCCAGCTTTGATATTTTTTAGGTTTTTAACACCTTTGCTTGATGATACGACGATCAGGGTAGCAGGCAAAGAGAACAATGACATCTTGGAGACCATAGGAAATCAGGCTTACTATGCTGTTAAAATTTTGTTCAAGTGAAACACAATGTTACTTATAAAAAGTTATACAAATTGTTTCAATCGTTCATATGTTCTAATTTGAACATGTATAAACGATGGAAATATTTATTTATATAACCAATTTTGTAACATTTTAACTCACAATTTTTACAGTGTACCTCGAACACACACACACACACACACATTATTATTATTATTATTATTATTATTATTATGTTACTACCAGTATGATCTTTAACTTAATTTACATGCAACATCTGGTTGCACATGCTTGATCAGGCAATCAAAGATAGCCAATATGCCGATATAATTCAAGAACATATATAATATCCAGTTTGCCTAGAAATATGTTGGTGTTCAATTATAACTGTACTGAGCCATGTCAGAACTATTTCAGTACATCCTGTTATTGAAGTTAATTAGTCTGATAAATGCACCTTTTCTCAAATTACTAATGTCTCCATCTGATAACTCCCATTTTTCAACATATTTATACTGGGAATATAGAACAATTTTGAAGTCAATCTTTCTTCTTATTATTTCTTCTTACATTTCACCAGAATTGAAGCATCCAATGTAAGACCTAAATTTACTTCTAGTTTAATGAATGAAGTAGAGCTTTTAACATTTAAAATATTTTCAGAGTATTGCGAAAAACGTCACGCCAACGACGACACGATCGACTACATAGAGGAGGGCTGGGGCAAGCGGTTCTACAACAAGCGTGAGGAATGCTCAGAGCTGTGCCTGTGTCATGAGCAAGAGAAGATGGCCTGCAGTGTCCTGGGATGTATCAAACCTCGTCCCTGCGAGACGGCCTACGCTGTGTATACCCACGCTGCCCCAGCATATCAGGCCTCGCGGGGAGAGTGCTTCTGCTACTCTGGCTCCTTCATATGTGTTAGGCCACCCAAAGGTCAGTTACGGTCGCGCTAATAAGTCATGTCCCAGCTGTCATTACATTTGGCTTGCTCTGTGCTGTATTAATGTCTGTCAGATGCTGAATAGGGTGGGTAAGTGTAGGAACATGTTTGTATATTTCACTCGATATGAAGAAATGAAGCTTAGATATTACTGATACCAATTATTGATCAAAACATACTTGGTGCTGAGACATCACTTATTAGCGCGACTGTACCGCAATATCTCTTATGTGAAAAGGACAACTCTGATAATTATTATATACATACATAATACATGCACTAATTTAAAGACCGAGTGCTCCACACAAAATACGATTCTGGTCTTATGTCCTAATGGCGGCGTTCCAGGCAGCCCTTTTAAGAGCTTCCTCACTTGTCAGGTTCTTTGTTTTTTATCTCAAATGCTTGACAGTAAGCTCAAATTGTTTGCATATAGATTATCTGGTGTACCTCATCCCAATAGTTATACTCTAAACTTACTGTAAATTGATATATAAATTTATATTCGTTCATTCTCTGTTAATGATGCATACACTAAACAAAGTAAACAAAAAGTGTGTATAAATAAATATATTATTATATTCTTTCCACCAACCAACTTCACTTCTAAACTCAATTAATGAAATCAACAAATACATGTGGCACTCCAAGGATTCGAACCTAGGATACTCGCATCGAATTTCCGCACACTTATGAATTACACTATCAAGACAGTTTAAATGAGTGAATAACTATAAAATCTCCCCATAATCAAAGCTCATATTTCAGGCAGCTACGACGTCCAGGATGGGGTGTTCCTGTTCCTGGGTTACAGCAAGGAGGAGGAGATGTTGATGATGCCGTACACCAAGGTCCGCCTGGTGGATGCCGCTAAGAACAGACTGGCAGAGATTGTTCACGAGACAGCCGCCTACATGAATGGGGTAAAGCCAGCGTCTTCCCGAATTTATTATTTTTTGTTTTTCCAGTTTTATTATTTCCTTTTCTCTTTAATATCTGTTGTATCATTTTCTTTTATTCTTTATTTTCCATTAGTTTTGCTTCTTTTGAATATATGTTTTATAATTTTCTATTATACTGTACTTTGTTTTCCATTGTCCACGAAACCACGGCCTTCGTGTTTAACCCTTTCCCTGCGGGAGACATTCCTGAACGCCATGGCAATTTACAGCAATTTACAGGCTTTTAAAGCCTCTGAAAACCTGTCTAATCGAGTGCGAGGGAGCGGGAGCACGACAGGCCACACGTCCTTCTCCCAGCCAGGTGGCCGCGGCACTGAGGGCTCTGAGTCAAAGTCTTGCTCATTTTAGCGAATGTCTATGGTAGCGCCGCGGATGAAACCCACGCGCTACGAAGCTCGTTTTGGTTTTATTTTGAAGCTATTTTCTTTTAGTATTTGGATGAATACATTTAATTTCATTCAGACACTTGCCTAATCAATCAGGAGTGCCTGAATGAGCCCTAATATGCGGAAATATGCCCGCAGTGTAAGTGTTAATAATAGGTTTGTACTTTTCCTACTTTAATATTATGATTATTAATTTAATTAGTCCTAAGCTTCTTAATTCCTTTCTTTCCTTTTTGTTTATGTATTATTTTGTTCTGAAAGATTACTACTAACGTGAAGTTCCAGATTCTATTTTTCTTGTTTAATTTTCCTTTTTCTTGTATTTTGTATTTGGAGTTTCTAGCCTCTTGCTAAATCTCAGAATTTAGTTACTTTTAGATTAGTATCTCCTCCCTCACACGTTTGCTATATTAGTTCAGTGCCGTTTTCTACCCATGTATAACAGCACACCATATGGCCAATAGTGATAGTTAACCCCTTATTTACCGGTGATGTACTTTTCGTTATATTATGGCAACTATTAGACAATTTTGTTCAGCTTAGGAAGGACGTCTACCCATTAAACTCCTACAGACTATCTCGATTAATCATTTTAGCTACCATACATCCTTCCTAAGCTTCACAAAATCGTCTAAATGTAGCTGAAATCCAATATAAAAGATGTCGCCGGTACACAAGGGGTTAAGGGGGCCCACCTCGCTTTTTTTCTCTTTCTCTCCCTCTCTCTTCGGCTTGTATCCGTTCGGCCTCATTCAATCTACTGTTTTAAGATGTTTACCCCCATCCATGTGTCAATATTTTCCTGGCGAGTGGTAGCGAGCCAGCATATATATATTTTTGTTTTACAGCAAGCTAAATTTGTACATTTTTCAATAGAAAAATTTCTCCGGCGAAGCCGGATTTCTCCATACAATGCTGGGGAAGAAATCGACACCTGGATGGGGATAAACATCTTAAGACAGTTGGCTGAATGGGGCCGAATGGATACAAGCCAGGGAAAGAGAGAAAGGGAGAGAAAGATAAAAACAAGCCAGTGACCCCCCTTAGGATACCTGCATAGTTTAGTGGAAGGCCAATAGTAATAGCTGAGATACCTGTTCATAGTCTTATAGTGGTCATGGTTGTAACAGAATGGAATAGTTAAATAGTTGCTTTGGTGAATCAAGTAAACCTTTTCAGTATGTCGACGCATTGTTACACCTGGTACTGTACTATTAGACAATTTTGTTCAGATTGAGAAGGGTATATGGGAGTCAGAGGGTTAATTGACCACTTGCGAGTTTCATTCTATAAGGAAGTTGGAGCCTTGAACATTGATATTAAAGAGGAATGCAATACTAATGTGGGTTTCTGATGGATAAAAAGTATGATCAATTTGGTTTGATGTATTTATATATGTATTATCATTATTATGACTGTATTTTAGCTGATAATTCTGCTAAATATTGATGGCCACAGCTCCAACTTTCTTATAGCCTGAAACTCGCAAGTGGTTAATTGAGATATCCTTTACCCTTATAATTCCCACAGATCCTTCCTAAATTGTATATAATCGTCTAAGGATAGCCAGAATAAACCATAAAAATGTGTCATAATCTTCTAAGGGTTAATTCCTAAGTCTTACCATGGAAAATAGGTTCTTAGTTGCAGGATTTTCACTTAGTACGGTATACAGTATTTGACATGTGTTAGCAGTAGATATGAATAGTTAGAGGTGGTTTTGGCTTGACTTAGATCAAATGTGTATAAATGTACTGTAGTAATATCTAGATTCTAGAATATACTGTAACTTAGCTAGAAATAATGAAAGAACTGGTCATAATGCTGAGGAAGTTGACATCCCCTTTGAGTATCTTGGCCCAGATGTACAGTCGCACTAATAAGTGATGTCTCGGCACCAAGTATGTTTTTATTAATATTTGGTATCAGCAATATCTAAGCTTCATTTCTTCATATTGAGTGAATATAGAAACATGTTCCTACACTTACCCACCCTATTCAACATCTGACAGACATAATTAAACGTAATTGGTGCCGAGACATGACTTATTAGCGCGACCGTTCTATAGGGCATGGCTGGTATAGTGTCCATGTGTGCCGACCTAGCTATAGCCTCTTGTATGCTAACATCAAGGTGGGTTTATATTTGGCACACTCAGGAATACAGTTTGATCATCTTATTTAATATAATACAGTACAAGCTTAGCATTTGATTATCTCATTTAATATACTACAAGCTTAGCAGATGTCTTCACTGTGCAGGCTATTAGTTTTGCCAATTTCTGTAGGAAGATTGATTTGTTTTTCATCCATTACAAAATCCATTAATTGTATTCACTGCATTGTAGTAATATTATACTGTATTAATATATTACACAAGTATATACATATATATACTGTTTATTAAAGCAAATTATAAATATTTGTCAATCTAAATGCAATCCCAGGCACAAATGTCTTGGCAAGAGCCTACCTCCAACATTAACAATACAGTACTCTGTTCGTTCTAGGTTGGGCAGAAATCGTAACCTATAGCCTCTCATAACTCAAAAAGGACTAGAGTAATAGAGCTAATATTTCTACCACATAGGAAGACTTGGCTAGAGAATATGTGTATAACTTGACAGCTCATTATTTTACTCTAGCCCTTTTTGAGTTACAGAGGTTAGCAGTTACGATTTCTACCCAAACTAGAATGAACTGACTATAGTCGAGGAACCCATGTTACCAGAGGATCTGATCCAATTCCTCAAGAAATCTTAAGGGAGCCCACCTCGGTTTTTTCACCCAAAGGTGGCATTCAATGTATGGGAACCCCTGGCCCCAGTATAACCGTGCCACTTTAATAATCATTGTGGGAGTATTTGGGAGCAGCACATTACTCTAACCTACAGGGCCTCTTAGCCTTGTTGACACCCCGGGCTGTATGCCAACCACCTTGTATAATTGTCTGTTTTTTTTATATATATATATATATATATATATATATATCTATATCTATATCTATATATATATAGTTAGTATTGTTATTCCTGAAAGACATGTTATATGACTCATAGAGTTAGTAAAAATATATTTTCTTTGAATTTAGGTGTACATAAAGTGTCAGATATAAACCTACTTAGACTCCTAATCCTGCCGTTATCCCTTACCAGACTAAATTTTGTACCAGAGGCAGATGCACCCTATAGCTTTAGTGTGTGGATGAACATTATTTTCTTAACTGAGGTATGGATGCAGTGATAGGAGAGCTGATATTAAACATTTGATAGCTATTGCTGCATTGAAGTTATACACTGTTAAAGACTAAAGTACAGTAGGTGTAGTGTATTTAATATTGCAAACTACTTTGATTTTAGTTTCAAACGCAACATTTTTGCTCGAAAATCAAGTCCTGTTTTTTTAAGATCCGAACATTAGGTGATAGATATTACTGGTATGCCAAGACTGACTTCATAGCATCCAGTGATGTGGTTAAGTGTTTCAGGGAGTTGCTTAATAAAATGCACTCATTTATAATTTTAACTTATTGAAAGGTATATAATATAGCATTATTTTGTCCAAGGATATTGTACTGTAAGTTACAAGTGGTTTGATCTGTCTGTGTCTACATCTGATCAACTCTGCCTCTGGTACCTACTGCCTATTGCCCCCAATTGACAACCTGGAGATACTTATTTTGGACAATATTATTTAAGCTGTGCTAAATATACCACTTTGTTCATGGAACTGATGACATGGCGAGAAATGTCAGCGTGTCTTCGCCTTCATAGATTTGTTCACCTCTTGCCCTTCCCTGTCTATCTTGACTTGATTAGTTGTCCATCTTGATCTAATCCTTCGGGCCAGCCCTATGAGAGTTCTTTTGTGGAACTCAGTGGTCAGGTTAAACTAATTAAAAAAAAATAATAATAATACAGATGCCTCCTACCACAAGTACACATCTGGGGTAGAACATAATTTCCTATAATTATAAATGAGTGTCTGATAAATACACACCAGATTCTTGTAGATCGGTGTTATTGACTTGAAACGCTTAATTTATAATGTAAAACTTGCAAAATAAACAAACCAAAACTTGGACGAACACAATAAAAAGACAAAACAACTTATCAAAATCGCTATGTGGAAACAACTATCTATATATCTATATACTAAGGCCCAATCCCCAATTTATTTATTTTTTTTTTTTGGGGGGGACTCCAGACAGGGCCAATGCTTAACCCCTACTGTATTGTAGGGTACAGTAGTAAAAGTATCCCCCCACTTCCAAGCAATGTGGCCAAAATGGCAAGATATAACAACCTCCCACCAGATATAACAACCTCTCACCTCAAAAGATGAAGGAATACTGGCTCTCCCAGCCTGCAGAGGGATAGATATAAGCTGAGAAGTGTTGCCAACTCTAGAGCAGTGCTCAAACGGTCGTGGTACCAGGCACTGCCTGATACTGGCAGTTACAAGGAAAGTAATTACTGACGGCTCCCTGCCGTCGCTGGTACAGAAGGAGTTAAGCAAAATAATAATTCATTATAAATAAAAGATTGTCCAAAGTGTGTATCTCCATGGTTGTGTTCCCCCTCTTTCCCTTTGTGTTGTGAGATGTGGTATAACCTGGTGTGTGTGTCTCCTTGCACGCAGCGAGACCGGAGGGTGAGCGCTATGGACCACACGCAGACCAAGGTGCTTTAGTGGTGGTGTACCGGTACACTGTCTTACACTCACTAGTACACTCTCACTCACCACCAATACTCCTCTGGCCTTTCTCTACTTTAAGGCGGATTCACACACACCCTTATTCCAGCATCTTAAGCCTTTACTCTAGTGGGCATAGTGTGTAAAACATAATATGGTTCTCGTATACACACTAGATACAGGAGCCCATCTTGACCCTTTTAAGTTCTTGCTGTGCTTATTGAGGCCACCCAAAATCTTCAATAGACACCCCCATAAGGATTATAAAGAGCCTCAATGAGCACCTTTGGTTCCTAGCTTTATTAACACGTGATTTGAACATAATGTCTGTTAATGTGAAAACACTTTATCTGATCTTCCAAATTCAAATTTTGAACTTTTATAAGATTTGTGCCCTCTAAAATAATCGGTCTTCCAATATCTGCCGATCCCAGTGCCAGGAAAATATTGGCAATCAAGACATGCTGGAAAAATTTTGAATCTGCTTCTACTTCTCTCACTATAGGTAGTGCCAACGAACTTGACAATGATCTTGACCCCTTAACTTCTTATAACTTGAAATTAATGAAAGCAATCGGGCTGACGTTTCTATCATTTAGGAAGAGTCCACCAGGAAATAGGTGCAGATATTTACAACTAGTTTGCTCTAGGCCCTTTTGAGTTACAGAGAGGTCAGGGATCAAGATTATTGTCAAGTTTGCTGGCGCTACTTATAGTACTGATATGTTTGACTATGTTCATATTCTGTCTCATCGGCACTGCTACCTCTGCACACAGTTGACGACTTGCGAGTTTCAGGCTATAAGGAAGTTGAAGCCGAAAATATCGATATTAAACTTAAATGCAATGATAATCTAGGTTTCTGATGGATAAAATGTATGTTGAATTTGTTTTGTGTTTTTTCATGTACATAAAACTTAAATGCAATGATAATCTAGGTTTCTAATGGATAAAAAGTATGTTGAATTTGTTTTTATGTATTTTTTCAGTCTAGCTGGCAATTCCATTAAATATCGATGTAAAAGACTCCAACTTCCTTATAG
The DNA here is from genome assembly GCA_032716605.1 of Paralithodes platypus. Taxonomy (NCBI): domain Eukaryota; kingdom Metazoa; phylum Arthropoda; class Malacostraca; order Decapoda; family Lithodidae; genus Paralithodes; species Paralithodes platypus. Next base: position 16,741,046 of record CM064517.1, read on the forward strand.
CCTGAAACTCGCAATTGTTGTATTCACTGTATTATTTCCTACCATCATCATCATCACCACACTAACATGGTATTCCACGAGAGGGGCAAGTATTGAAACCTTTTGCATCATTTCATCTTTGTAATTGACCACTTGTGAGTTTCAGGCTATAAGGAAGTTAGAGCTGTGAACATCGATATTAAAGAGAAATGTAATACTAATGTGAGTTTCTGATGGATAAAAAGAATTATCAATTTGTTTTTTATGTATTTTTTTATATGTATTATAACAGTATAATGGCTGGTTATTCTGCTAAATATCCATGGCAACAGCTCCAACTTCCTTATAGCCTGAAACTCGCAAGTGGTCAATTGTCATATCCAAAATATGTACACTGTATCACTATTATTTTGTTCACTATCACTATATTTTCTGTCATCATGATCTTAATATTTTGGTACAAAATATTCAGCATAATTAATTATCATATTATTATTACAGTGAAGCTTTGCTAACCCCATAATGTATTCTTACTTGAATCTTACTTGAAGTCGTCTAGAGGTCCCGTCCTCACAGTCGTGGTCCACCACCGCTGGTGGTGATTATTAATATCAGAAAACTTTCTGATTTTCTGGTTAAAGTATTATAATGAAAATAAGCTTGATTGAAATATTTATGCACTTTGTATCTTTCAATGTATTTTTTGTATGAATCATCAGGAAACTGATGTAGTAATTTTAATGAAATTAACAATACTGTAATGTGTGGTGATGGGCTGGTCTATCAGAGTGAGAACTGAGCGATCTCTGCCATACCCATAGCTTACTCTGACTGTTCCTTTTACTTATATATTTTCTAGATCTCAAGTGACGGCGTCTGTTGCGTGGATTGACCTCCTAATCTACCAAGATTGGAAGCCAAAGCGTCACATCTTTCCTTTGCCCCTCAACTTTCTCTTCATAATTGCTGAGGGGCACAGGGCCCTGGGTGGGGCTTTGGTTTCCCGGGCGTTTCCGCACCCTCCTCAGCCCCCCGCCATGGAGTGGCTTCGGTCACCCAGGCTTTATTGTGGTCGGCGTGGGGGGGGTCTGTGGGGGCGCTCGGTTGTGGCCTTGGCCTTGCTCGGGGCCTTGGGGCTGTTCGGCCAGGCAGCTTGGGGAAAAACAACAACAACAACATACTGTAATGTATGGAAAAGAAGCGCTTCTCATATACCTAACACATTTGTTTATTGTAAAACATAATTGTTTAGACTTGTTGAGTATCCTACTCTTCAAGTGAACTCCAGAAAATGGGCACCTCTTGTGTCTTAAGGGAAGGTCTTTAGTTTGATCCATAGACTTCCAAAAAAAAAATAAAAAAAAAACATCCCCCATATCCCCCTTCGAGATAAATGTGTACATTTATATAAATGGTAGAAAAATTTACCGGCCAAAGGCCAATTCCTTTTAAATTACAGGGTGTGGAAGTGTAGGATAATGTTTTATATGTCACTCGAAACGATTTTTTTTTTTTTCTTTTTTAGATATTACAGTACTGATACCAATTGTTGATCGAAATATACTTGGTACCGCAACATCACTTATTAGGCCGAATGTACTGTAATTACAAGTTTTCCATACACAATTGTCCACCTTCTATGTATCGCGTGCAGCTTAGTATGTTGCATGGTACTGTACTGAGAAAATATACTCAAGTGTACTGTACTGGACTAAATGTACTTCGTTACCTTTACGCACCTGGTAAGATAATGAATGCAAGTGTAGCCTAGGCCTTTGTGACTAATGAAGCGTTGTCATGTATCAGTCGGAGTGTCGGCTGGACGAGGTGCTCCACAAAGGCGAGAACATCATCCTGCAGGCGACGCTGGAGGAGTTCGCCGACACCCGGGATAACATGTCCGCCGAGATGCTGCACAAAGAAAAGGTTGGTTGTGGTTAGGGGGGGTCACCGGCTTTTTTTATCTTTCTCTCCTTTTCTCTCTTTCTCTGGCTTGTATCCATTCGGCCCCATTCAGCCAACTGTTTTAAGACGTTTATCCCCATCCAGGTGTCGATATATCGCTCGCCAGCATTGTATGGAGAAATCCGGCTTTGCCGGAGAAATTTTTCTATTGAAAAATTTACAAATTTAGCTTGCTCTCAAAACAAAAATATATATATGCTGGCTCACTACTGCTCACCAGGATAGTATTGACACCTGGATGAGGGTAAACGTCTTAAAACAGTAAGCTAAATGGGGCTGAATGGATACAAGCCAAAGAGAGAGGGAGAGAAAGAGAAAACAATTGAAGTGGGCTCCCTCAAAGCTATCATGCATTCGAAGTTTAGTGTCCTCAAAGTTTGGGCGTATTCAGTCATTCAAACTTCAGTCATATTCAGAGTTCAGTCATATTCAAAGTTCAATTATATTCAAAAGTTGTCATATTCAGAGTTCAGTCATAATCAGAGTTCAGTCACATTTAAAAGTTCAGTCTTATTCATTTCAGTCATATTTCAAAGTTCAGTCATATTTAAAAGTTCAATCATTTTCAAAGTGCAACCATATTCATCACGCTTGTTGATAGTTTATTATGGCTATCATTAGACGATATTATACAGTTTAGAAAGTATCTCTGGGAATTTTAAAGGTAAAGAATATCTTGATTAACCCTCTGATTTTCATATAGACCTACCCTTCCTAATTTAAATCAAACCAGTAGTAGTAGCAGTTCCCTAGGCTGCCTGGCCGAACAGCCCCGATGTATATTGATAAGTTATTTTACCTTCATCTTGTATCGTCCCCGTTTTAGTTTGTTTAGTTTGCAAGTTTTACATTTTAATTGTATATTATGTTGTTGGCGTACATGGTTGTGTGGTATGTAGTCTTCCATAATGTGTTTGATAGTATGCCGTGTTGTGTTAGGCTACAGCTTGGACAGATATCCTGGACGGAGTCATCCAGCTTTTGCTGATAACTCAGAAGGGCTGGATGGTGCCCACATCGCAGCCTAGGCAGGTGGACTCTATCCTCATAAGAAAGGAGGATTTCTGAGGGATATATTTCAGGGGGCCATGCATGTAGCTGAGTGTTGTCTTTGACTGGATGGATCGGTGGGTGATTTGAGTATGGATATACTTCTGGAGGCTGGCTTGGGGTGAGCAAAGTGGGAGTGTTTGTGAATGACAACGAGTGGTAGGTATTGTTTTGATGTTTCTTGGTGTGTGTGGATATTCTGCCATGTAGTGCAGTGGGTATAGGCTGTGGCGAGATATGTGTATGAAGCATAATATATTCAGTACTTCATACACATAGGAAACAAAAATACAAGAAATATTTGCATAAATTATTAATCTACCATGTCATAAAATGCTTGTGAATAGATGAGTGAAAATGCGGTCATTTGGGAGAAAGGTCGGGCGCCAGTTGGACTAGATAATAGTCCGTCAGGCGCCTGGCCCGGGGAGCCGGTATGTATGAAGGATGCGCCTGGAAGTGTGGTGGGCGGGCTTGTGGTTTCGGCTTCGCTGCATGTCTGCCTGCTGAGACTGGAACTTCTCCGGGTGGTCGGGGGCCGGGGGAGTGCTGGAGTGACCTTGGTGATCCCTCGTCTCTGAGTCTTCTCCTAGGTGACCTAGATGTGTGTGAGTTTGTGTTTTGTTAGTGTGTGTTCATTGTTTTATTTTGTGTTGTGATGTCCCTGTCCGTGCTCTGTCTCAAGTCGGCCACCCCCAGAAAAAAAAGGGGAATGTGCCTGAGTAAATAGATAGATAGATGTGTATGAAGAACACAATTGGTAAATCTACCTGTAACAAGTGCCCCCACCCACCCCCAAGGTAAAAGCGTGGTGGAGGGCCAAATTCAAGGTATATATTTGCCATGAAATGTATTGTGGACAAATATCTGGAGAAGGGATATAAGTTGTATGCTGCCTTTATGGAGTTGGAGAAGGCCTATGACAGAGTTGATAGAGAAGGTATGTGGAAAGTACTGAGAATATACGGAGTAGACGGCAAGTTGCTGAAAGCAGTGAAGAGCATGTATGAGGGTGCAAAGGCGTCAGTACGTGAGGAGAATGAGCAGAGCAAGTTCTCTGATCTGAATGTTGGGTTAAAGCAAGGGTGTATGATGTCCCCATGGCTGTTCAATATATATATGGATGGAGTCATGAAAGAAATACAAAAAAGAGCAGTGGATATTGGTGTACAGTGGTCCCTCGCGTTTAGCGGATTTCAGCTTGGCGAAACACAGTATTGGCGATAGGTTGGATATGGTACCAGAATCCGAATTTGGCGCTTCAAATACACTTTTGGCGAGAATGCTGACGTCACGGAATGGCGTCGGCCCAGAATGCGCCGCCCGCAAGCTAGTCTCACCAGGCCTAACTCTAAATAATTCATGGTAAATAAAATCTGTTATATATTATCTATTGTCTTTTCTATTGCTGTTAATGTTTCATGTAGGCTACAGTAGAGCGCCGTATTGAGAGTTACTCTTAGGCCGAGGCTAGGCTATAGATAGGCTTAGGCCTACTCACAAAACCCTAACTGAGCTGCTTGGATAGCGAGAATATCCCAGGTATATTTCATAAACGTATATTAACAGAGTAATCTTGACCAAACCGATTTGTGAACCTCATATCTCTTGTGTTTTGCTTTGTTTATTGTGCCGAACAGTCTGCGACACACAAACACACGCGCGCATCAGCTGACTCAGGGGCCCAATCGATAAATATAATTAATCAAAGAAGTGACCACGGATCCAAAACCAATTTCATTATTTTGCTCAATCGAAAAGCAGTTGGTATAGAAAATTCTAGTCTTCACCATTCACAAGGTAAAAGTGATTTATGCCTCCTGATATATATCTAAGCTAGGTTAGACCATTTCTTGGTCTGGCTAGCTAGTGACTTAGCAACTTGTTGCTAAGGTTATGTGGTTATTCCTTATCAATAAGACTATTCACAAGATAACAATGAATTTTGCTGCCTGATATACATCTATCCTAGGTTAGGTCAATTCTTTTTGGAGATATATAGGCTAGGCCTATGTCTTCTAGCAAAAACAGAGTAAGCAGACGGCGCCGAGTGTGTCGGCGATCGACGATGCGCATGGCGGGCAGTTTGAAAAGGCCCAAAAGGGTGAACTCGGGCCTCGTCAAAGACTAATGGATAATTTTCCCATTTAAAGTACTATTCGCGTTTGGCGAAATTCACTTTTGGCGATGGTTTGGCTAGACTAATGAATTCGCTAAATGAGAGGGACCACTGCACTTCTGATAAGGGAAGGAAACGAGTGGAAGTTGCCTGTACTGCTGTTTGCTGATGATACAGTTCTGATGAGCAATGGTGAATGGGAGTTGCAGGGGCTGGTAAATATGTTTGGAGCAGCGTGTAAAAAATTGAATCTGAAGGTAAATGTGAGGAAGAGCAAGGTTATGGTCTTTGAAAGGGGTGCAGCCACAGAGTGTGAGGTGAGCTTGAATGGTCCGGTTATGGAGAATGTCCACTCATTTCAGTATCTGGGCAGTGTGTTAAGTAAAGATGGGAGTATGGATGAAGAAGTGCGGGAGAGGGTGCAATAAGGGAAGAGGCTTGTAGGAACGCTGAAAGCAGGAACAAGAAATATATAGAGTGGTCAGCATGGAAGTAAAGAAGTCCTTGCATGACAGTGTGGTAATCCCGACATTGACTTACGAGAGCGAAGCGTGGACATTGGTGAAGAGACTCAAACCAAGAGTGAGAGGGGTGGAAATTAGTTACTTGAGAAGTGCGTGCGGAATTACATGGAGGGATAGACAGACGAATGAGGAAGTACGAGAGAGGTGTGGTGTGGAGGTAGATGAGCTGGAAAGTGTGAAAAGGAACACCTTGAGATGGTTCGGCCATGTGGAACGTATGGGAAGCGAGAGAATGACAAAGGTGGAAGGACAGAGAGGGAGAGGTAGACTGAGTGAGAGGTAGACTGAGTGAGAGGTGGAAGGATGGAGTTAAGAAGTATATGAGTGAAGGCGGTGTTGGATGAGAGGAGGAGCGTCGATTGACTTGGGACAGAGGTACATGGGGATGTTTCGTTCGTGGCCACCCCTTCGGGGATCACAGCGTACGGCAATAGATAGATAGATAGATTAACTCTTAACTCCAGTTTAGATAGAGATTATGCTGTCAATTTTTATATCACATTCATATTATGCAGGAGGTGTGTGAGGAAGTGATCAGCGAGCTGAGCCAGAAGATCAACAGCAACGCGAAAGAAGTGCGAGAAGACATGGCGCTGTCCGTGTTGATCCTGGCCGAGGTACAGGTCCACCTGCCTCCCCTGCCAGACTCTGCCGTCATCACCGCTGCCTCACCACTCATCATCCTCGTTATCGCTCTATCGGCTTCACTACACCACGTCTTACTAGCATCATGATACATGTGGCTGCCTATGCTTTCAGTTTCTTAGTGTTGGCTAGGTAGTGTTTTGTTACTAAGTTGTGCATGCATGGAGTGCATGTTAATCCCAATTGCCCCCTGGTGTGGGCAGAACTGATGGTTCACTGTGGCCAATAGCTTCCATGGACCCTTCAACCTTTGTACCAGTTTTGTACTGCACCAAGACGCCTCACAGGAACCCCTTGTGGTCCCCCTGGCAGCCACCAGCCGCCGGGAACGTCCACACCCCCACATAAAACACTACAACAAACATTTTGTAACAAACTCTACTCTGTTTTGGAAAAAAGTATGTTGGACACTTTTGAAATATAATTTAAAGGAAAAACCATGTGGAACTATTCTGGAAGCTACGTTTCACAGGAATTTGTGAAGATTAATGGTTGATGCAGATGTCGGAGGGAGTGTTGGTGGCATGCTCACTGCCTTACTGTACCATTCCCTAAGTCCGCAGAGCCAGCCTGAGGACCCACTCACCCACCCCTCGGAAGGTTCTTGCCCCTTGTACTATATATCTATCTATCTATCTATCTATCTATCTATCTATCTATCTATCTATCTATCTATATATATATATATATATATATATATATATATATATATATATATACTGTATATATATATATATATATACTGTATACTGTATATATATATATATATTTATATCTCAGTATATATAATTTTGTGTTCACTTGTTTTAACACAACTTAGGGGGGGACAACACAACTGCTTAGCTGAGTTGTATCTTCAATATTCAGTAGTCACAGCTGCCTTCAACTTGATGTTTATTGTTAGAAGCACTGACTGGAAATAATTTGTACCATTTCTGCAGGTATTCCGAGAAAGTCCAAGCAGGGTTTCTAAAGCCGCTGTCACACGAGCGATTTTTCCGTCAATTTTCCATGAGCAAGTTTTTTCTCGTATTTAGGGATTTTTTTGCACCGGTATCGGTAACTAGACTGAAGGTAGAGTATGTTGGGCGTCTGAATTCTGATAAAGTGTAATATTTGAAGCTGCCATACCATAATTGCCCGTAAAAATTGCTCGAAAAACGGCTCGTGTGACTCCGGCTTAAGCGGAGTGAATATGAGAAGACAAGAAAATTAGCATGAAATGAAATTTTGTTGGCTATTTTAACACTTCCAAAGACATGATATGAACTATAAACCATAATTTTATCTCTGCCTAAACAATAATTAATACTTAGGAAAGGACTGGGCTTTCATTTAGCACTCTGAGAGTCCGAGCTTGATGGTTGTGTAATTTCCTCTGAAGTGTGTTAATTGCCGACTTGCGAGTCTCATTGTATAAGGAAGTTGGAGCTGTAAACAACGATATTTAACAGAATTTACAGCTAGAATACGGTCGTAGTACATTTACAAATACCTAAAACCCAATTCAACATATAATTTATTCATCAGAAACGCACATTATTATTGCATTTCTGTTTGGTATCGATGTTCACGGCTCCAACTTCCTTATAGCCTGAAACTCGCAAGTGGTCAATTGGCAATATGGTAAACCAGTGTTATTGGACAATAATTTGAATATATTGATTTGTTTTTTGTGTTTTGAAATTAATGATATATTGTACCTATATATCCTTTATGTATCTTATACAGATTTGTTAAAGATGTTATAATGCATTTGCATGGTATGCTATCAGGGATGATCTTAAATTTGTATATTCTTTCCTCTCGCTTAAGCATTAGGCTAACATAGTGCGGTGGGAATATGAACATGATTAGATTAATATCCAGTATTCGAGAATGGATAATAAGTCGTAGGCGTGTGCATAAACCTTTAACCGTCTTGGTGGTGTAATGGTTAAGGTGTCTAAAAATATGTGTGTGATAACCTAGGTTTCGAATCCCGGTGGATCACATATATGCTTTCATTAATTTAATTGGAGGTGTTTGGTGGTGTGGTGAAATTAATAAAAAATGTATTTGTATTTAGATTCATATTTCTTGTGTCCTTAACCATTTCAGTACCTGCGACGTCTTCTTAATTTTGTTCTAGCTACATTTCAACGATTTTATGAAGCTTAGGAAGGATACATGGTAACTAAAAAGAATAATTGAAAAAAGTCTTTAGTCTTTTAATGAGTAGACGTCCTTCCTAATCTGTACAAAATCGTCTAATAGTTGTCAGACTATAATGAAAAGTACATCACCGGTACAGAAGGGGTTAACCATTTCAGTGTGAAGGTGTGATTTCCTTATATTCTGGTATGTGAAGACCATTTTGAGATATTCATTATTCCCTTCCAACCCAGTAATGTCCATTAAGGGGGTAGTGGTTGCCTGTTGATCTATATATTTATGTATTCATTTACATCATATTTTCATGGCTAGATTTCCATCAGGCTGTAAAAATCACCCCCTGGACACCCCTTTGTAAATTTTTCGGTAGAAAAATGTTCCGGCCAAAGGCCTGTTCCTCTTAAAATTTCAGACTCGCGATCGCTCGCCAGGACAAAATCTACACCTAAATCGCACAAAAGGTCTTAAAATTGACAATGAAATGGGGTAAAAGGTGTTAAAATCAGCAATCTAATGAGCCGAACGTCTTAATTTCTCAAAACTAACGGGGCTAAAGACGAGGGAGAAGGGGGTCCGAAAAACCAACCTTACCCCCCATAATAATATGAGCCAGAACCCAATGAAAGTGACGCCCTCCATATTGAAAGGGTTACCCCGTTCTGTGCCGGTGACGTCTTTTGAGTTTTAGGCGAGTTTGTGCAGATTACGGAGGATCTGTGGTAGTGAAAATGGTTAAGTGAGATAGTTCGAAGCTGGTTAATTGCTGTAGGCCCTTTTGAAGTGTCTAAATTATAATGTAAAACTTACAAAATTAACAAACCAAAACTTTGACGAACACAGTAAAAAGACAAAACAACGTATCAAAATCGGTATGTGGCAACAACGCTTAAGCAAATAATAATTCTTTATAAATAAAAGAACACAATCGTCTAATAGTAGCCAGAATAAAGTTAAAAGGATGTCACCGGTAAAGAAGGAGTTAATGTTATGACGTGGCCTTTCCTTCCTGCAGCCTTGGTAATACTGTGTATGTGTGTGTGAGCCAGATGTACTATATATATATATATATATGTATTAAGGGGGGATGGGCTTATTTGTTTGATCATTGATGTATCTTTTTATTATTTTTTAAATTTCCTCCCTAGAGCTCCATCAAGCTTAAGAAAACAACTCGGGACACAACACCCAGAACATAAGCACCTAAACCATTACACCACCAACACATTAAGATAATATATCATCCATAATTGTACGTAGCCTACAGAGTTTTATAATGTAAAACTTGCAAAAGAAACAAACCAAAACTTATACGAACACAGTAAAAAGACAAGACAACTAATCAAAATCGCTATGTGGAAACAACGCTATAAGTAGGCCAAAACTGTTGAACATTAACCTCAGTAACTCACAAACGAGTAGAGTAATCAAGCTAGTATTTCTACCATTTGAGAAAGGTCAGCCAGGAAATAGGCGTAGAAATTTACAGCCCAATTTCAAACCCCAATGCACTTGAATAAACTAATGAAAGAATATGGTCCTCCTGGGATTCGAACTTGGGACACCACATCCAGAACACAAGCATCTAAACCATTACACCACCACCACATGATGAGGACAACCCACCTACCTTTTACTAACCATATTTGGCCACATAGGCAGATATTGGCTTTACTCAGCTTTTCTACTAAATTATATTTACACTGTTCTGTATTCAGTAGTATGTCAACACAATCATAAATGCCTTTACGTTACTTATGTTACTTACGACTCTGATGAAATCCCTATATCTACATATTGCATTCCTAAAGTTAAAATGTAAAACTTGCAAACTAAACAAACCAAAACTTGGACAAAGACAATATAAAGGTAAAATAACTTATCAAAATTGCTATGTGGAAACAACGCTTACTAAAATAAAATTTATGAGATAAAAGAACACAATCCACCACAAAGGAAGTAGATTACTACATGAGCAAGTTAATCTGTTTCCCAAGCAAACTAATCGCACACATAACAACGCACTATCGTCACGTTCAAGGAATTAGTCAATTTGAGAAGTCCGGGACCTTCTGGTAATATGAGGAAATGACACCCTTAACCCAGCAAGTGCGGCAAGACTGATATAAGTTTAACTGGTGGGCTGCGGGAAGCCTTATATAATCCAAGGCCTAAAAAAAAAAACATTTAAATCAGCCCAGAGTGAGGAACTACATGAACGAAGGCGGTGCTGGTTGGGGGGAGGGGCGTCGACTGACTGGGGACAGAGGTGCATGGGGGCGGTTCGTTCGTGGCCACCCCTTCGGGGATCACGGCGTCAGGCAATAGATAGATAGATAGTATATTTTTTTTTATTTTTATTTTTTAATTGCCCCTTGGCCATGCCAAATATCACTCCTCCACATCCGCTCCTTCCCCCCTTTCCCCCCCCCCCCCCCTTCAATTATCACCTTTTCTCCCTGTTATTCCCTTATTCTTAGGTATATATTCGTGCTAACATTAGCGAGTTGCTAGCAGGGCGTGGTCATATGTGTTACCAAGCGTGGGAAAGAGCGAGAGAAAGACTACCACGCAACAGTGTCTCTCCAGCCGTCTTCACGGCTGGCTGGCTGGCAGGCTGCCTCAGCCATATGTTATGTAACTCCCGGCCTCTATCACCGATATTGACAATCCAAACTCTGTTTCCACTTGTTTTATTGCGGTAACAGGTTAATACCTTTATAATCAACGTAAAATAGGCGCATATGGATAAGTATTACTGTACTAATATTTATGGTACGATGACGATTTGAGTTTAGGAAACAGTCTAAATACCTCCGCACAGGGAGGGGTGGCCAGTACCCCACCTACGCAGCGGAGAGGTTAATCATCATATACACTTTTCACGCCTCTACAGTATAATCAGAACCCATTATCGATGCTATTTATCTCTAAAGTTAATCATTGCTTTACCTATGCCCCCATTGCTATTGCAAGGAGAGCATTTAAGACATCCAGTACTTCAAGTATTATTTATATTTTTTCACCAACCAACTTCACTTCTAAACTTAATTACTGTAATGAAATCAACAAATACATGTGGTACTCCAAGGACTCGAACCTAGGACACTCACACCGAAATTCCACGCACTTTTGCATTACGCTATCAAGACTTTTTATTTATCCCTGTTGTGTCCCAGAATTGAAATGCGAGGAAATTCCACGCACTTATGCATTACGCTATCAAGACTTTTTATTTATCCCTGTTGTGTCCCAGAAGTGAAATGCGAGCTTTACTCATGAGTTGCACTGCTATAAAAGTAATTTGTATACTGTATTCCTAGAATCTATCTATCTATATAATGCTCCTTTATATGATCCCCATCCGTAGTAGACCTATTGTATGAGTTTTGTGTACTGTGAAATAAGCAACACCCCGTTCTTAACATTAATCATCAATTACAAACCCCAATGTACTGTACTTGAATAAACTAATGAAAACATATGGTCCTCCCGGGATTTCAACTCGGGACACCACACCCTGAACATAAGCTATCTATCTATCTATCTATTTACTCAGGCCCAATCCCCACTTTTCCTTTTTTTTTTTTTTAAGCACCTCAACAATTACACCACCAACACAGCCATCCCTTATAAACGTAACACATCCCTAAAGTGATCCCGTCATTTATTGCGTGAAGAAATTCCTTATCCATGTTACCTATTACTAGATTCCCTTACCCTTGTTGAATGTGGTGATATGGTTAAGGGAGCCCACCTCACTTTTTTTCTCTTTCTCTCCCTCTCTCTTTGGCTTGTATCCATTCTTCCCCATTCAGCCTACTGTTTTAAGATGTTTACCCCCCTCCAAGGTGTCAATATAATCAGTTATTTTACCTTGGTTTGTTTAGTTTGCAAGTTTTACATTTTAATAGCCATATACAATTGAAAGTATATGTCGGAATATTGATAGGGCTAACTCTATCATACTAATTTAGCTTCCACAGTTCTGGTTTGTTTAGTTTGCAAGTTTTACATTTTAATTTTCAATGTTGAGTGTAGGAAGGCTGCAGGAAGTGAAGGAACCGTAAACATTGAGTGACTCTCCCACCCTGTTTATTTTCAACATTGTATGAACTATGTTTGAATGATATTATTGTCCGTGACTGTACAGGTTTACACCACTTGAGGTTGTTTAGCAAGTTGGAAAGATGATATAGAGCCAATGTCATGAAAGCTTATGTTTTGAGTGATGTCTATTCTATCTATCTATATACTCAGGCCCGCCCCCACTTTTCTTTGTTTTTTTGAGTGATGTACACCGTTAAAAATATTCTGTTGATTTTACGGTGCCATGACAGGCAGCCGTATTGCCAACTTAATACAGTACAGTAATTTGAACGGTAACCAGAATACCTAACCGTCTAGTAACTCAGTGGTCAGCAACCCTTAAAGCTAGAAGAGCCATTTTGTTTAACGTTTCATAAAAATGTACTGTCGGAGCCGCAATACAACAAATTATTGGTTTAATAAACCAAAATCTACAGTACTTCAGAAATAAGAGAGTATACCCTACTTATGAACTAAAAAAATTACTGTATAGTGATATTGTTCAATATACTTGTATTCACAAAGCTTATGAAAGACATATGTGTCACATTTCTAGAAATCATAACGATTGATACCTATAGATCTTTTCGAAGTTGAATTATTATGTTTTTAACACCAACCAACTTCACATCTAAACTCAATTAATGAAATCAAAAAATACATGTCGCACTCCGAGGACTCGAACCTAGAATAATCACATAAAAATTCTGCGCACTATGCATTACGCTATCAAGACAAAAAATCTAATATCAATTATGTACAATTATGTATGACAGGTTGTACATAAATGTACATAATTGATATTTGTCATTTCAGAGAGGTTCCATAATAGTATCAGGACGATTAAAAATTGTATATCACTTAACCGAGTTGGCGGGGGGGAAGCGTAAAAATAGTCATGGTCGAAGTCTAATAAACTCGCCACGTGTTCGAAGGCATAGTCCTCCACGAGACTAAAAACCTGGTTCTTCAAATAAGAACTAAGGTTGCTTTCCTTATATCCGCTCATGGCCGAGTGGTTACGGTGCCCGACTCTCCCAAATATACCTGGAGTGAGTGGGTTCGAATCCTGGTGAGGATACCTCTTACCCAAAATATCTAATGTTGCCTTGTGTTATATGATGCCTTCGTTTTGAAGGAAGAATTATTTATTTGAAGCTTCTGGAGCCACACAAGTGTCCTGAAAGAACCGCAGGTTGCCGACCCCTAAGTTCTTGACTGTCTTATTACCATAATTTAGAGGCATGATACAGTTAACAAATGGTAATATTGAATGTGGTTTTCGAACATCATAATTTGCTGTTAATGTTACAGATATTTCTTCCAGTGTAATCGTCATCCAAGACATCATATAAAATTGAATTAATTGCACATATTTTGAAACATTGGATTAAGTACCTATTTTATGTGATAATTGGCATGTTCTCTGTTGCACCTGTTTAGCATCCTAATAAAAAAAATATATGGAATTAATTCAATATGACCCGTGTTTTATATGTTGAGGGCATCAGTCAAAACAATATGCGTTATGATATGATCTCTATAGTCTATTCACTGTAAGTAGGCGAGCAATCATGACCTCTAACCTCTCTAACTCAAAAACGACTAGAGTAATCGAATTAATATTTGTACCATTTGGGAAGAGTCAATCAAAGAATAGATGTGGATATTTACAGCCAATTTGCTCTAGCCCTTTATGAGTTACAGAGGATAGAGGTCATGATTTTTTGCCTACTTACAGCGAATAGACTATAGTTGAAATTAATTATTGTTATCAGGTTCTGAAGGTAAAGGTACTTGCTTTACCATTAGCCCTTTGAGTACCAGTGACGTGTGCTATATTTTGTTCTAGCTATGTTTGTGACGATATTATGCAGCTTAGGAAGGATCTGTGGTAGTTAAAAAGGATTGATGGAGAAATATTGAAGCGTTATTATTTCTAGAGGTCCTTCCTAAGCTGAATAAAATTGTCTAATGGTTGCCAGAATCTGATAAGAATGACATCCCTGGTACTGTATGGGTTAGAGAATGTTTATCTAGGCAAGGATTTACATATTGACCTCAAGAATAAGTCGGGTTAAGGGGGTAGTGCTCGTTTTTTATGGACCCCCTTCTCCCTCATGTTTAGCATAATAGTTTTAGGATTTTAAGACGTTCGTTCCGTTAGTTTGGCGATTTTGAGACCTTTCGCTTTATTTCTTTGATAATATTAAGACGTTTCATGCCATTTAGGTGTCAATTTTTTCCTGGCGAGCCTCTAATTATAAGAGGAACCGGCCTTCGGCCGGTACATTTTTCTACCGAAAAATGTAAAAATTTATCGTGAAAAGGGGTCTAGGGGGTGCTATTTTAAGCTTGATGGAAGTCTAGCGAGGAAACTCAAAAATAACTAAATTTTTAATTACATAGACCAAAAACCAAGTACAGCCCCCTTATTACTCTTTCAAGCAGAGAACTACCATGCTATCCAACTATCACCAGATGATTTTATTCAGCTTAAGAAGAACCGCTGAAAAAAAATAATCGACAACTGGATCAATAAATTTGAAGTGCAGTTTTTGCATTAATTTTATTTTTTAAGTCTTTGCCTCTGAGGGGCCCTAAAATATATAATTTGCAGCTCTGTGGGTCTGGTTAATCTAATAAAACAAATATAATGAATTAATAAAATCGTCTGTGGGTAACTAGAATAGAATATACAGGGTGGTGCAGAATTTGACATTAACCCGTACTGTACCGTAGGATACAGTAATAAAAGTCCCCAGCAGTCCCAAGCAATGTGGCAAAAATGGCAGGAGAGACCACCTATCCACCTCCAAAGATGAGGCAACACTGGCTCTGTCACCCTTCAGCGGGTCTCATATAAGCTGAGAAGTGTTGCCAACACGGGAGCAGTGCTCAAAAGGTCGTGGTGACTGGTACAGCCTTGCACAGGCTTTTACAAGGAAAGTACATTACTGACGGATATATACGTCGCTGGGACTGGGGAGTTACTTATCTACTGACGTATATATACGGCGCTGAGATTGAAGGGGTTAAGTAACACTCCGTTCTTAAAATTTATCATCAATTACAAAGCCCAATGCACTTGAATAAACTAATGAAAGCATTTGGTTCTCCCGGGATTCCAACTCGGGACACCACACCCAAAACATAAGCATCTAAACCAGTCTAGGCGTCAACTAAGGTAACTTTTTTTTTTTTTTTTTTTTTTTTTTTTCCCAGACACCGTAATTGCCGAGAAGGGGTGGCCATGAACATTAGGCTAAGGTAACTGGGTAAAGCTGGTGTCACACGAGCGCATTTTCCGGCAATTTTTGAAGAGCAAGTATGTTATAATGTAAAACTTGCAAAATAAACAAACCAAAACTTATACGAACACAGTGAAAAGACAAAGCAACTAATCAAAATCGCTATGTGGAAACCGCTAAAGTAAAATAATAATTTATAAATAAAAGAACACAATAATTTTCGTACTATTTTGAGGATCTTTCACATTGGCATCGGAAACTAGACTGAAGGTTGTTGTTGTTGTTGTTCCCTAAGCTGCCTGGCCGAACAGCCCCGAGTCCCTGAGGAAGGCCATGGCCACGATCGGGCTTTCCCACAGAGCTCTCATTGAGTGTAGATTGTGTTGTTGGCGTAAGTGGTTGTGTGAAATGCAGTCTTCTATGATGTGTTTAATGGTATGGGGTGCTGTGTTATATCCCGGGCAGGCGTCGACAACGGAGTCATCCAGTCTCTTCTGATAGCTCAGGAGAGCTGGATGGTGTCCGCATCTCAGCCTGGCCAGGTGGACTCTGTCCTCGCGAGGGAGAGAGGATTCGGAAGGATGGATTTCGGGAGGTCGTGCCGGGAATTTCCAGACTGAAGGTAGATTATGTTTGCTAGTTTAATTAGTTAACTTTGAAGCTGCCAGAATATAATTGCTCGTGGAAACTGGCGGAAAAATCGCTCGTGTGACACCGCCTTAACCATATTGTGCACCAGCCTGTATAATGTGATCAGCTTGAAAGGGTTTACAAATACACAGATGACTTCAATACACCCTGCACCCAAGATGTCTTAGCCTTTCACCTCCAGAGAGAACACTACACACAAGATGATGTACAGTCGCACACACAAATTCCTTCCTGTCTCCTTGATTGAATGTGTGGAAGCTAAATTATAGGTAGCGCCAATGAACTTAACAATAATCTTGACCCCTTAGCTTCTCATAACTCAAAGTGTATGAAAGCAATCAAGCTGACAGTTCTATCATTGTTAAGAGGCCACCAGGAAATAGTATGGATATTTACAGCCAGTTTGCTCTAGGCCCTACTGAGTGGTGGTGTAATGGTTAAGGTGTCTAAAAATCTGTTTGTGATAACCCGGGTTCGAATCCTGATGAATCACATATATGCTTTTATAAATTTCATTGGAGGTGTTTGGTGTTGTGGTGAAATTAATAAAAAATAGATTATGAGAAGTTCAGGGTTCAAGATTATTGTCAAGTTCGTTGGCACTACCTATTTATACCTATAGTTTATAGTTGAGTTAGCCCTGTCAGTATTCCGACATGTACTTTCATTTGTATATGGCTATCATTAGATAATTTTATTTAGTTTAGGAAGGAATTTTTGGAGTTAGAGGGTTAATTGAGATAGTTTTTACACCTTTTGATTTTTAGAGATCTTTCCTAAACTGCATAAAATCATCTAATGATATCCAAATTGCAGTATAGTAAAGAAACACGTCCTTGTATCCTGAACGAGTTAACCCTTACTGTACTGACGACGTCTTTTTAATTTTGTTCTAGCTATAGATAGATAATTGTATTCAGCTTAGAGTGATCTGTGGTAGTAAACAGGGCTAATTAGGATTGTTCGAAGCCTTATAATTGCTCGAGGTCCTTCTTAAACTGAATAAAATCGTTTAAAAGTAGTCATAATAAAGCTAAAAGGATGGCCCTGGTACTGTAAGGGTAGTTTGTTGTGCAGTAGTTTATTCATGTGATTAACTAACTGTTCTATAGCCAAATATTAAGTCGATCATGCTACTGTATATTTAGTTCCATACATATAATGATTGGGATGGAAAGACCTTGTATGCACGACTGGACTGTACTGTAGTTGAGAAGACCATTTTAGTTTTCAAAATAATCACATATCATTGCTGTCTGCTGTTATATGGTGTAAGTAATAAGAAATAATTTATTTATTATTAGATTGTGTGATGAAACATGTTCAAGACATATTCACAATTGATGTTAGCGTTTAAGGGGGTCACCGGCTTTTTTTCTCACTTTCTCCTTTTCTCTCTTTCTCTTGCTTGTATCCATTCGGCCCCATTCAGCCACTATTTAAAGACGTTTATGCCCATCCAGGTGTCGATTTCTTCGCTCGCCAGCATTGTATGGAGAAATCCGCTGGAGACATTTTTCTATCGAAAAATGTACAAATTTAACTTGCTGTAAAAAAAAATTATATACAGTATATATATATTGACACCTGGATGGGGGTAAACGTCTTAAAACAGTAGGCTGAATGGGGCCGAATGGATACGAGCCAGAGAGAGAGGGAGAGAAAGGGAGACAAAAATGAGGTGGGCTCTCTTAACTATGATGTAGTAGTTATACATTAGAGAACAAAAGTGGACTACTGTACTATTTTGATGTGTGCTTTAGAGGAGCCGTGGTGTAATCGTACAAGCTCTAAAAAAATGTTTATGTACTCCGTCTGTGATATTGGATAAAGCTATGTACATAATCCAAACAAAGATGGGAAGTGTGTACTGTACAGAGAATTCGGCCGTGGTGCTCAAGTAACATGGCCACTGCAGAATTGGTTCAACGTTTGTGTCGCACTCATTATTTTCAGTTTGGATTTAGTGCTACTGAAGTTAAAGTGACTTGAGGCACCTTGGTTATAGGGTGTTATTCATTGCTCAGCGTATGGAAGTTCAGGTCTCTATTATTTCTCACCTTCAGCTTTGTAGGTCTCGTTATATTTCCACAGATGTCCTCCTTGAAAGTTTGTACAGTCTTTATAGTCTATTCACTGTAAGTAGGTGAGAAATCATGACCTCTATCCTCTGCAACTCAAAAAAGGGCTAGAGCAAATGGGCTGTAAGTCATAATTTCTTTGCCTATTTACAGCGAATAGACTATAGTTCCGGTGTGTGAGGAATGCTATTGGCTTTCATGATGTGTCGGGGTAGTCTCACACGAAAAATTTAGCTAATAAAATTATCTCTGTGAAACAAGTTATCCTCCTGGCCTTCTATTGGCGGGGGGGGGGGGGGTATGTGACGGCACTCCGCATAAACACACTTAAATTAGGTAGCGTAAGCAGGACTATGAGAGTGATAATTCCATACACTGAATTATCAAACAAGCCATGATAATAATATATATGATAAAAATGGTCACTGGTCTATATATCACATAGTTCAATATTCCTAAGCATAGCAATCTGTTGTTTATACAGCACAAAAGTTTATTAAAGAAGAAAGTAACAAGAGGTAAGAATATTTATGTAAATAGTATACATATTGTTATGTACATGGTAATGTACAAGTCACGTTGAATTGTTGTATTACAGATAAGGTGTGTACTGTACTTCTCTTCTCTCCTCACTTCATTAGACTAATAGTGGATTATAAAGCTGGTATCACACAAGTGCTTTTTACTTCAAACTTTACCGTCAACACTAGTCTGGCAGGAGCTCAGTGGTCTGGTTAATCTGCTCTTCATAACTAACTAACTAACTATCTAGTCTGGCAGCTTATGAAGTAAAGTTTTAAAACCATTATTTGTCTTAATTTTGTCTACCTTCAATATAGTAACCAATACCAGTGCAAAAGATTCCAGAAATGTTGCTGACAAAATGTTGACCATCAAACATTGACACTAAATGCTCTCGTGTGGTACTGACTTAACCAGCACTAATTCCACCAGCTATATTCTCCCACTCTGGTCTGGCAACTTCAAACTTAATATTATGTACAAGAAATATGTGACTTCAAATACTTTAGCTCCAGATTAGTTGGCAGTATGTATGTATGTATATACTCTGGCACCCTCCCCAGTTTTCCTTTTTTTTTTTTATGTTGCCAGACAAAAGTTGCAGATCTAAATTTGGTGGAGAAAGTGCTGGGATGAATCTGCGATATAACACTAAATGGAAAATGTTGCATATCTTTCACCCTGTTGATCCAAGTGTCTGCAGCGTCCTCGTCCCCACACGCACACACACATGTAGACTCGAACACACGTCAACACACACACATACACATACACACATGTAGACTCACAAACCCACACACACATGAGGTGTTCAAGACACCCTATAGTAACCCGAGGTCACGCTGCCTATACACGCACCCACCACCCAACTGCAACTCTCTCTGGGACATAGTCTTGAGGGAGCCCACCTCGCTTTTTTTCTCTTTCTCTCCCTCTCTCTTTGGATTTCTTCATACAATGCTGGCTTGCTATCGCTCGCCAGGAAGAAATCGATACCTGGATGGTGATAGATGTCTTAAAACAGTAAGCTGAATGGGGCCGAATGGATACAGCCCAGAGAGAGAGGGAGAGAGAGAGAGAGAAAAAACCGAGGTGGGTCCCCTTAAATGAAATAGAGCCCCATGATAGTAAAGGGTTTGAGACTACCGCCCTCATCACAGTTCAGGCCAAGATGGAGAAGATGTGAGAGGGATCTGCCTTGTGTGGGCCAATCGGCTTTCTGCAGACTCCCATTTTCTTATGTTCTTATGTTAACTTGGCTGCTTCCCAATCGGACCTTCGGCTTAGTTTATTGTGTAAACTTGGCTGTTCTACACTTGGAAAACTCTGCTGGTATCACACACTCATTATATGTGGGTTTAAAGAAGCTATGAAAAGGGTAATTGAAGTGTCCATAATAATAACTCTGTTTGTATCACACTCTGAATATATGTGGGTTTAAAGAAGCTATCTATCTATCTATCTATATACTCAGGCCCAATCCCCACTTTTCCTATTTTTTTTTTTTTTGGGGGGGTGGCTGTCTATGAAAAGGATAATTGAAGTGTCCATAATAATTTACCCTTATAAAAAAAGTATATTGGTAGTAATAAACCAATCTAATAATATTATAAGGATATCAAGGTACAGTACAGGCACCAGCATTAGTTCTGTTCCTCGTCGTGATCTTCTGGATAAAAGTAAAATTAGTATGAATGAATTACGAGTGTAGTTTCTATTAATTATCAATTGACTACTCTGTTAAGTTAACCATAAGAAACTACACTCGTAATTCAATCGTGCACATTATACTTCCATGTATAAGATCACAGAGAGGAACAGAACTTATGTGGCCAACTGTACGGT
The DNA here is from genome assembly GCA_032716605.1 of Paralithodes platypus. Classification (NCBI taxonomy): domain Eukaryota; kingdom Metazoa; phylum Arthropoda; class Malacostraca; order Decapoda; family Lithodidae; genus Paralithodes; species Paralithodes platypus. Next base: position 16,761,918 of record CM064517.1, read on the forward strand.
CACACTAATAAGTCATGTCCCAGCTCTCATTACGTTTGGCTTGCTCAGTGCTGTATTAATGTCTGTCAGATGTTGAGTAGAGGGGGTAAGTGTATGAACATGGTTGTATATTTCACTCGATATGAAGAAATGAAGCTTAGATATTGCTGATACCAATTATTGATCAAAACATACTTGGTGCCGAGACAACACTTATTAGCGCGACTGTACATCACTCCCAGTATACCCAATGCTTTTATATAAATAAGTAACACCCCGCTCTTAACATTAATCATCAATTACAAACCCCAATGTACTTGAATAAACTAATGAAAGCATATGGTCCTCCCGGGATTTGAACTCGGGACACCACACCCAGAGCATAATCATCTAAACCATTACACCACCAACACAGTTAATTAATGAAAACATATGGTCCTCCCGGGATTCGAACTCGGGACACCACACCCAGAACATAAGCATCTACCCGTTTTTGTACTCTTGATTTTGTTTACCGTGCCGAGATCCCTGTTGGTTGGGACGGGGGACATAAAGTGCAGGTGTATTATTGTAGGCGACTATAGTTAATGTTGTCCAGCTGATGGTTAACTGAATCCCTGAGCAGCAAATGTCCCACTACTTACGGTACCGTCGACGTCTTGTTTATTTGGTTTCAGCTACATTTATACAATTTTATGCAGCTTAGGAAGGATGTGGGGTAGATAAAATGAATAATGGTGATAATCATTATAGCCTTTTTATTAGTTGACACCCCTCCCAAGCTGAATAAAATCGTCTAATAATTGCCAGAATACAGTACTGTATAATGAAAAGGACGTCGCCGATACAGTGTGGGTTAATGGGAAAATATGAAACTAAAATATATCTACGTCATATTAATGCCCAGTTTTCATAACGACAAATTTCGCTGAAAAATCTTAACAAATGAGTAACGAAGATGGGGACGTGGCAAATTATCCTCAGCTGAAATAAAAGCGACCATGCTGATATATTTGCTAATATTTACGGTGGGTTTGTCTCAAAGCAATAAATTATTTCAAAAGGTACCAATATATGTACAGTATATATTTGTTCACTATATTGTAAATTGTTTGCCTTAACAGGGTTGACAAAACATAGTAAATGTTAATCACAAATCTTTATTTCATGAAAATTATAAAATACATCTTTACATAGAGTGATCTAAACTCTCTCTCTCTCTCTCTCTCTCTCTCTCTCTCTCTCTCTCTCTCTCTCTCTCTCTCTCTCTCTCTCTCTCTCTCTCTCTCTCTCTCTCTCTCTCTCTCTCTCAAACATGTCATTACAATAGAGGATCCTAGTCTATGAGAATATCCTATACTGTACTGTACTGTACATAATTTAATATAATTTTTTTTTCAAAGTTTAAAATGCTTAAATGGCTCCACCCCATTGTTCATGTGTAGCCTCAATTTGGACTAAGCTATTGAAATAATTTATCACCGGATATATTTAGTTAATCACTAGTTTAAGAATATTCATGGAATTCTACCTCACACGAGCAAATTCTAAAATGACTCATCTCACATTTACTGAATGAAATTAATTATTGGAAATTATTTTAATCAATGTAAGCTAACATTTATTTCAATTTGTTTAGGTAAGGGCGACGCATCCAAGGTGTCAACACAAATAGCTCATGTACATTAAGTAACACCCCGTTCTTAACATTAATCATCAATTACAAACCCCAATGCACTTGAATAAACTAATGAAAGCATATGGTCCTCCCGAGATTCCAACTTGGGACACCACACCCAGAACATAAGCATCTAAACCATTACACCACCAACACAGTTGATTAATGAAAGCATATGGTCCTCCCGGGATTCCAACTAGGGACACCACACCCAGAACATAAGCATCTAAACCATTACACCACCGACACAGTTACATTACATACATTGCCCTCATCCTTCTGCCTTCAGTTTTATTTTGATACTATACATATCTACATTTAACCCACAGATCACCTACATCAAGAAACCAAAATCCTCAAAGTCAAAGACCATCTGGACATGAGAGGCACTCAATTCCTGGCAGCAGCCTCCACAAACCAAGACCACCCACTAAACTACATGGCAACACACCCACAGACACCAAGAAATATCAAAACAACACCCAGCACACGGTATCACACACAATTATTGTCCTCTCTCCCTCCCTGCCCACCCCGAACCAACTTCCAGAAGCACATCCATACTCATATCTCTCACCGATCCATCCACTCACTCACAGACAACACACAGCTGCATGCACGACCTCCCGAAATCCATCCTTCCGAATCCTCCCTTCCTCGCGAGGACAGAGTCCACCTGGCCAGGCTGAGATGCGGACACCATCCAGCTCTCCTGAGCTATCAGAAGAGACTGGATGACTCCGTTGTCGACGCCTGCCCGGGATGTAACACAGCACCCCATACCATTAAACACATCATAGAAGACTGCATTTCACACAACCACTTACGCCAACAACACAATCTACACTCAATGAGAGCTCTGTGGGAAAGCCCGATCGTGGCCATGGCCTTTCTCAGGGACTCGGGGCTGTTCGGCCAGGCAGCTTAGGGAACAACAACAACAACAACAACAACAACAACAACATTTAACAATACCTTAAGTAAACAAGGAAATGTGTTATGTACAATATACTGTAGTTCCAATTATCTATGTTGATCAGATCCTGATATTGTTCAATTTGTTTTAATGTAATCAAATTATATTTATGTATAAGTTTAAATTATCCTTATTGTTCCCAGATTTAGTACTGTAGTAATATAAATGTTTATAAATTACATTCTGAAATTATTTTTTGATTGAGCATTACCATAAGCCCAGATTAACATCTATCCACTAAACATGACTTTTCTAATGTGCCTAAAATATATTGTATATGTGGCTGATAATAAATTGGAACTTTTAAAATGTACATCTTAGCTATCTTGTGTTGAGGGAAACTCATATCTTGATCATTAAATCAAGTTAATACTATAGTCTATTCGCTGTAAGTAGGCGAGAAATCATGACCTCAAACCTCTCAAAAACGACTAGAGTAACCGAGCTAATATTTCTACAATTTATGAAGAGTCAGTCAGGGAATAGACGTGGAGATGTACAGTCAATTTGCTCTAGCCCTTTTTGAGTTACAGATGATAGAGGTCATGATTTATCGCCTACTTACAGCGAATAAACTATAGTAGATTATGTGTTGACCATTAGATGGTTTGTATATATAACTATATTCTATACAGTAACAATAAATGTATACTAGATGAGAAACTGGAAAATTATATGACGAGATATAATATAAAATGTTACACAGTGCTCGTAATAATCAATATAAGGGCAAAATTACTGGAATTGATAAGGCAGATATTCTGATATTGTTAAACCTCACTTCAAACTAATTTTGCCCTTGTATATCAATGGGACTACAGTACAGTACTGTTAACTGGCCATTATACCATACATGTCAACACTGAAACTCTGGACTCCGACCTCAGACTTCTGGGAAAGTCCGAAACTCTGAGAATATATAGTCCGGACAAGATCTTACATCCTGACTATATTACCCACACTTCCAGGCTTTTCCGGAAGTCTGAGTAATATAGTCCGGAGGTCGGAGTCCGAAAGTCGCGGATTGGCGGTGTCCGAATGATTGAGGTTTACTGTACAGTATATGATTATTTTTCACCCACTAGTGTTGACTTTTGATTCTGGTTTCCCACAATCTTTCATAGAGTAATTGGGTGAAGAGTTACAAATCTATTAATGGGATCTCAAATATGGATACTAGTACTGCGATTAGGACTTGAAACTGCAACCATACTTTTTATGGATCACTCGGTTTTTATAGCGTATGTAAGATGGCACACACATCTCAAAAGTATATGATACCTCCAAGCAGAAATTCTTATTTGGACACAAAATCGCCGCTGAAATTGTTTGTTTGTCTCGGACATTAGTGTAACAGAAAATGTAGAGTGAGTTATGCTTGTTTCAGCGTACATGTAGCCTATTTAGTGTTAAGGGTGAGCGTTGTGGATGTTAGTGTGACGAGGTAAAGAACATATATTTTTGTGGTAGAATGTGGGTATCAGAAGCATTGAAACTCTAGATATAGGACTACATACATACATACATTCATACATGTATGTATGTATGTATGTATATAGGACTCACACAGTATATTTTTCCAAGTAGCAAACCATGGATTCTTTTTGTTATGTAATCTTTTAGATGGCTTTACTTCATGTTTCATGCTGCATAGGCCTTCTGTACCCAACTCTTGCAAACAACTCCAGTAAGTTAGTACATTCAACATATGATAAATTAAGTAACACCCCATTCTTAACATTAATCATCAATTACAAACACCAATGCACTTGAATAAACTAATGAATGGTCCTACCGGGATTCCAACTCGGGACACCACACCCAGAACATAAGCATCTAAGCCATTACACCACCAAATTTCATAACAGGCTCAGTTAGTTAGAAAGTATGTAACCATGAACTAAACTGTGTTGGTGGTGTATTGGTTTAGATGCTTATGTTCTGGGTGTGGTGTCCCGAGTTGGAATTCCGGGAGGACCATATGCTTTCATTAGTTTATTCAAGTGCATTGGGGTTTGTAATTGATAATTAATGTTAAGAACGGGGTGTTATCTAATCAACATTTTCAAATGCTGAGTTGATTTACTAGATGGAGTTGAATGCAGTGGGAAAATACAATATGCAATTCTAATTCTAAACCAACTCAAATGTAAGATTATAATAATACTGTACTGTATACAGAGAAATGAACGTGTATACTGTAAATTGAAGCAGAGTTCTCCAAGAGTAGAAATAAGGCCTTGTTCCAATAGTTTTAAGGGGGGTCACCAGTTTTTTTTTATCTTTCTCTCCTTTTCTTTCTTTCCCTGGCTTGTATCCATTCGGCCAACTGTTTTAAGACGTTTATCCTCATCCAGGTGTCGATTTCTTCCAGGCGAGCAATAGCGAGCCAGCATTGTATGGAGATATCCGGCTTCGCCGGAGACATTTTTCTATCGAAAAATGCAAAAATTTAACTTGTTGTCAAAAAATATATAAATATATGCTGGCTCGCTACCGCTCGCCAGGAAAATATTGACACCTGGATGGGGGTAAATGTCTTAAAACAATAGGCTGAATGGGGCCGAATGGATAGAAGCCAAAGAGAGGGGGAGAGAAAGAGAGCAAAAAAAGCGAGGTGGGCTCCCTTAACCTCTCCTTCACCACTTTCCCATTTGTACCCGTTTCTCTCCAATGGATTTCGACCTTCTGCTGAATTTTTGTGTACTGTAAATGGCTTATCACACTAGGTTATTGTGTCACACGATCCAAGTACTGTACTAGACAACGTAAAAGTTCTCTACAACAGTTATAATATTTGTAAAAGTTTTGTTGTTGTTGCTGCTCCCCAGGCTGTCTGGCCGAACAGCCCAAAGGTCCCGAGCAAGGCCAAGGCCATAAACGAGCGCCCCCACAAAACCCTCCCTGCTTACCACTAACAAAGCCCGGGTGACCAAAGCCACCTCAAGGCAGGGAACTCAGGAGGGCGAGGAAACGCCCGGGAAACCAAAACCCCACCCAAGGCCCTGTGCCCCTCAGCAATTATGAAGGGAAAGTTGAGGGGCAAAGGAAAAAATTTCACTACAACAGTTATAATATTTGTTCTATCATTTAACTATTGTTAAATCCTCAAAGTCAAAGACCATCTGGACATGAGAGGCACTCAATTCCTGGCAGCAGCCTCCACGAACCAAGACCACCCACTAAACTACATGGCAACACACCCACAGACACCAAGAAATATCAAAACAACACCCAGCACACGGTATCACACACAATTATTGTCCTCTCTCCCTCCCTGCCCACCCCGAACCAACTTCCAGAAGCACATCCATACTCATATCTCTCACCGATCCATCCACTCACTCACAGACAACACACAGCTGCATGCACGACCTCCCGAAATCCATCCTTCCGAATCCTCCCTTCCTCGCGAGGACAGAGTCCACCTGGCCAGGCTGAGATGCGGACACCATCCAGCTCTCCTGAGCTATCAGAAGAGACTGGATGACTCCGTTGTCGACGCCTGCCCGGGATGTAACACAGCACCCCATACCATTAAACACATCATAGAAGACTGCATTTCACACAACCACTTACGCCAACAACACAATCTACACTCAATGAGAGCTCTGTGGGAAAGCCCGATCGTGGCCATGGCCTTTCTCAGGGACTCGGGGCTGTTCGGCCAGGCAGCTTAGGGAACAACAACAACAACAACAACAACTATTGTTGATCTCTTGAGGATAATGATGCACATTGGCAGTGTATTCTGGTTATCATTAGACGATTGTATGCAATTTAGGGAGGATAGCTAGGAATGCCAGTGGTAAATATTATCTCAATTAACTTTCCCTTCATAATTGCTGAGGGGCACAGGGCCTTGGGTGGGGCTTGGGTTTCCCGGGCGTTTCCGCACCCTCCTCAGCTCCCCGCCTTGGAGTGGCTTCGGTCACCCGGGCTTTATTAGTGGTAAGCAGGGAGGGTTTTGTGGGGGCGCTCGTTTATAGCCTCGGCCTTGTTCGGGACCTTGGGGCTGTTCGGTCAGACAGCCTGGGGAACAGCAACAACAAACTCTTTAACTGAATAACTCCTATTATCTGGACTCAGGTATACGGAGATCAGTTGGATAAAGTCTAGTATCAGGAATCATGTGGACTGGGATCAATCTGATACAGCTTTGTGTCAAGATATATTTATATTCGGATCAATCAGATAAGCCTAGTATCAGGAATCATGTGTACTCAGATCAGTTTATAGTATCAGGAATCATGTGTACTCAGATCAGCCTAGTATCAGGAATCATGTGTACTCAGATCAGTCATATGAAGCCTAGTGTCATAAGCCTTTTAATTGTTTTGTGTCACCGACTGGAAGGTTGCATGTTTGTTTTGTATTTAATGTAAAGGTAAAACTGTGCTTGAGCAAGAGAACATTTACCAACCACGGTCTACTTGCATTTTCTATTCTATTAATATTGTTTTTTTATTTAGAATTGAGAACTTGCAATCTATGAATTATTTGCAATGTTTTACTAGTACTGTAATGTGCAAATTAAGTGGACAAGTTTTACCTCCTTCCTTTATTTTTGTTTGCTTTGTAAGTATGAAATATAGTGAAGGCTACATTGTTACTACTTGTGGGCACATATGGTAATGGTTGGATAGGAAAGGTTTTGCGGGCTTTTATTCATTTATTTTTTAGTTTCATCGCTAGACCTCCATCAAGCTTAAACAAAACACTCCTCTTCAAGATAAATTTGTAAATTTTTCGATAGAAAAATTTCCCTGCCAAAGGCCGGTTCTTCTTAAAATTACAGGCTCGCTATCGCTCGCCAGGAAAAAATCGACACCTAAATGGCACAAAAGGTCTTGAAATTGACGAAATGGGGTGAAAGGTATAAAAAGCGCCAAACTAATGAAAGGAACGTCTTAAAACCTCAAAACTAATATGCTAAACATGAGGGAGAAGGGGGTCCATAAAAAGCGAGTAGTACCCCCTTAGAAGAGATGAGTGTACTTGTGCCCATAAGCGGTATATACAGTATAGCTCTTCATATATTTAGGGAAAGGGAAGCACGCAGGTCTAGTTTATCTTGGCCTTTATTTATTGTAACAAGACGCATATCTTTTCTGTTTTCTGGTAATTATTAGACGATTTTATTCAGATTAGGAAGGGTATATGGAAGTCAGAGGGTTGGTTGAGATAGCCTTTACCTTTTTAATACCCACAGATCCTTCCTCAGCTGCATACATTCGCCTATATCTTTTATGTTTTTTAATAATTATTAGACAATTTATCAGATTAGGAAGGGTATGCGGAAGTCAGAGGGTTGATTGAGATAGCCTTTACATTTTTAATACCCACAGATCCTTCCTAAGCTGCATACAATCGCCTAATGATAGCCAAAAATAAACTGCTAAACCGCGTCAGAGCTTCAAGGGGTTAATACTAACCGACTACATCAACAGATCTGCAAAATGTATTGGTTTAAAGTTTGTTTAGCTATGGAGCAGTGCATATTTGTTCTTCACCTCATAATCCAGGCTATAACATTATTACTTGTATCCTCCAAACAATGCTATTATAAATAATTTGCTATAATGTCTAACAATATCTTTAAAGTGGAATATAACAATGAGTGGCAAAATTAACAAAAACATAAAATCTTATAATTAGCTAGTACAGTTCATTAATTAAACAATATGTAGGCCCTACCAGTTTTTCACATTTAAATTTGCTGGAACACCTAATAGATCATGAATGTATTTTGTATCTGTCCTAACCATTTTCAACCTATTTATTATGTCTCAAATGTTATTTTATGCCATGTCTACAACGTTTAAATCTATAATAATGTTAGGTTTCCTGTGGTGCTTTCCTTACCTGAAGCTATATTTCTGCTTGGTCTCTCATTCTCCTAAAGTCATCTTTGCATTTTTTCTAGCCAAGCTGATTTTCTAGCAGAGCATTGTGAACTGTGTTGTAAAATGTCCCATGATGGCATGTTAAAAATTAAAAGAAATAAATCCTATCATTTTGCTACTCTGCATATTATTGTCCTTCTATTCATACATAGGCTACATACAATGGTTTAGCGTCATATTCCATTACATACATTGTAAAAGTTCAGATGAAGTTACCTTTCCACAGTTGGAGTGTAACAATGTCACCCCATCATGTCATCACTGTGGCTCATATTACCATAGTGCTAACTCTGCCTCAACAAAATGTGACAAAGTCTCACTGCAACACAAGCCACAGCTCGATTGGTAGAGTGTTAGCTTGCTAACCGTGAGGTTGACGGTTCGAGCCTCAGGCCAGCCAGTGTGTTATTGGCAGACGTCAGTGCTGTTGGTGAACGGTGCGGTCTAGCAATCTGTGGCAACTATTCACTAAGTCCCTGATTTATCAGGGCACCCACCCTAGCCTTGCTATTCAGCAGGGAGTGTATGGTGGTAAAAACTGCATGACATAGCCTGACCGTTCAACTTTACCTCACACTCTGTGACTTCACCCCTTTCAAAGACCATAATAATAATAATAATAAGCATGTTACTTATATCTCACAAGCGCCAATTTTTCCGCAGAATTCACTGGCGCTCGAAAACCAAAACCAAACCAAAAAAACAAACCCGAATCGCTTAAATCAATGAAACACACAACCTATACGCATCACCCAGCCACCAGCAATGGCAAATAGCCTACACCCTATAACCATAACCTTGCTCTTCTCCGCATTTACCTTCTCATTTACTTTTTCGCACACTGTTCCAAACTCAATTACCAGACCCTGCAACTCCCATTCATTATGGCTCATTATCGCTAAAAGTTGTGGATAGGATATCTAGTGAAGAGCCGAGGAGATGGTTAGGTATCAAGAGTATCAGTGATGCTAAATAGTTATTTCCACATAGTGATTTTAATAAGTTCTTTTGCCTTTATATTGTGTCGTCCTGTTTTGGTTTGTTTATTTTGCAAGTTTGACATTAATGTATAATAAAATTAGATGTGTACTAGCAGGCTTGAAAGAGATGTGTACTAGCAGGCTTGAATGAGATGTGTACTAGCAGGCTTGAATGAGATGTGTACTAGCAGGCTTGAATGGTTTGAACATGTAGATGGATGAACTAAGTTTGGTGGGGGTGACCAGTAGCGACATTGGTAGAGCGCCCGGTTTCTAACCGAGTGGACCGAGTTTGATTCTCGGCAGGTGGAGATGTTTGGGGCAATCTCCTCACACCCCTTGCCTCTGTTTTGCCTGATAGTAAAATAGGTTACGCGGCAGGGTGAAAAAATAAAAGTCCATGAATGTGGAGGGAGCTGCACCAAGAAAGACATGGGATTAGACCTTTTGATTTGATCTTGAATTTAAAAACCTGACAAGTAAGGCAGCTCTGAACAGGGTTGCCTGGAGCGCCGCCATTGGGATGTGAGACGCACTTGGTCTTTTATAGCGATTTTGATTAGTTCTTTTGTCTTTATATTGTGTCTTCTCTGTGTGTGTGTTTTTTTTTTTTTTTTTTTTTTTTTGGCAAGTCTTACATTATTATTTTTAATGTATGTATGTATTTACCTACTAATTCTGTTTCTTTGTACAGGTCCGAGAGAAGCGTTACGAGGCGATGAACCGAGGGATCTACATGTTCCGACTGGACGACCAACGAGTGGTAGACGCTACGGTGACCGGGGGACTGGCTCGCTACATCAACCACTCCTGCGGCCCCAACTGTTACACCGAGACAATTGAATTGGAAAGAGACTTCAAGATCCTGATTATTTCCAACCGCAAGATCATCAGAGGAGAAGAGGTAATGTTTTGTTATGTTATGATTGAAGAAGGAGGTGTGGTGTGGAGGTAGATGTGCTGGAAAGTGTGAAAAGGAACAACTTGAGATGGTTCGGCCATATGGAACGTATGGAAAGCGAGAGAATGACTAAGAGGGTGTACGAGAGCGAGGTGGAGGGACAGAGAAGGAGAGGTAGACCGAATATGAGGTGGAAGGATGGAGTGAGGAAGTACATGAACGAGGGCGGTGCTGGTTGGGGGGAGGGGCGTCGACTGACTGGGGACAGAGGTGCATGGGGGCGGTTCGTTCGTGGCCACCCCTTCGGGGATCACGGCGTCAGGCAATAGATAGATAGATAGAGGATTGTGTTCTTTTATTTATAATTTTTTTTTTTTACTTAACCCTCTCACCACGGAAGGCCTCTTGAACGCCCATAAAAAAGCATATAACAGCTGCCCGGAAGGCCTCTTGAACGCCCAGTGGTTGAAAGCCTGTGAGCTTCGTGTGCGAGGCGTCGGTCCGACGCATGTAAACAACAGCCGGCTGGACCGACGCCCCGCATCTCCGGCCACAAGAAGGAGAGCGTCGCTTGTTCGTGTGTGCCTGTATGTTGTTGTTAAGTATCGAAAAGTGGTGTAAAGTGGCTGTTTTGGCCATAAAGTTATCTCCAATGAAATCATCATAACAGCTCAACCAGTTTGACTTAGAGAGCTCTACTTAATGCCATTCTACAGGTAAATAACACAGCTACGCTTGGGGATGCGCGGGAATGCGGGAAGCAGTCTGATTAACGAATATACGGTAGCCTAGCCTAGACGTTTTTCGGCCAAAACACCCGGGTTTCGAGGAATATATATATAATACATAACCGGGGCTGGAGGGTTAAGCGTTGTTTCCACATAAAAAAAAAATCTATGTGAATGAGGGAGACAAAAGGCATAACTGCCTGCAGCGAGTGCCTCCCCCAGATTTGAAAGAGTGACAGGGCCAAAATCAAGGGACGTTCGAGCTAAAATGCCTGGACACACACAGTTTGAAGCAATTTAAGTCATAGGAAGAGGGAAAGACTGATTCTGGGAGAGAGTTCCAGAGCTCAGCAGTTGAATAGAAGAAAGTCTGAGAATAGCATTTCACTCTTGGGTTGGAGAGTTGCACAGAGTAGGGGTGCGATTGTGTTGCAAGGCGGGTACTACGTACCCTATGTAGAGGAGGTGGTATACACTGGGAAAGCTCTGAGGAACTGATTATTGTAGTAGCGATAGAATAGCGAGAGAGATGCAACATTGCTGCGAAGAGAGAGAGATTGCAGAGAGTTGGTGAGTGGACGGGAGTTAATGATACGAAAGGCTTTCCTTTCTACTTTGTCTAGGAGTGCGGTGTGAGAGGATCCTCCCCACACATGTGAACAATACTCAATATAAGGTCGCACTGTGCCCCTGTACAGAGCAAGTAGCTGCGCAGGGGTAAAGAACCCCTTGAGGCGGTTGAGCACACCCAGCTTCTGGAGGCTGCCTTAGCGAGACCGGTAATATGGTCCTTCCAAGTGAGAGCGTTTTTGATTACCTTAGTTATTTTGTCTTTTTACTGTGTTCGTATAAGTTTTGGTTTGTTTATTTTGCAAGTTTTATATTATAATTGACAGACAAAAGTGTTGTGAGGAAATATTTCTATGATGATCCAGTGTTTAACGCGGTACACTCCCTTGATTGACAGGGCTAGGGTGTGCCTTTGTTACAGGGACTTTATTAGACATTTACATTTATGTTAGTAATAAAATTGGTGCTTCTTTCAGTATCTTACAGTATCTTACAGTATCTTACAGTAGACGTTCTGGAAGAGGCTTTTTTAGACCTGTGTATCCAGCTTGGGACCCGCAAAAAGTGGTGGCTGTGGCAGTGGCAGTCAATACAATTTTATCATACTGAAGTTTAGCTTTATACTGTAATTATAAAATAGATCTTGTCTACTCCATGCCTTGTCTAAATTACGCTCAAACGTTTGTAAAGATTCTGACTTAATTCTGAATTCTTGTGTGCTTGCTTTTTGTGGACAAACTGTTATAGGTGTTGTTGTTGTTGTTCCCCAGGCTGTCTGGCCGAACAGCCCCAAGGTCTCGAGCAAGGCCAAGGCCATAAATGAGCGCCCCCACAAAACCCTCCCTGCTTACCACTAACAAAGCCCGGGTGACCGAAACCACTCCAAGGCAGGGACCTAAGGAGGGTGCGGAAACGCCCAGGAAACCAAAGCCCCACCCAAGGCCCTGTGCCCCTCAGCAATTATGAAGGGAAAGTTGAGGGGTTGAAAAAAAAGGGGGAGGAACTCTCGCCGAGGCCGCTGAGGAGGCCGAAACAACTCAAGGTAACCTCAAGGTAAGGTAAGGCTCGAAAGGGTAAATGCGACCTCAATAAACCCTCTGAATACCATAGGTCCTTCTTAAACTGTTTAAAATCATCTTGCTTTAAACTATTACCATTACACAATTTTCTTTTGCTTAGAATCTACCTCTTGGATTCATAAGGGTAAATACAATCTCAATATACCCTCTTACCTTTTGATACCTTTTGATGTGTTCGCCACTCTTCTAGCGGCACCAAGGAGCGCGACGCCCCTCGTTATGGGTGGTGATTTGGTGCAGTAGACTGTTTGAAGCGACAGCTCGCTCCCTTGCGAGGATGGGCTCGTCTGGCACTTTTTGCAGTTCGACATCTAGAGCTCTCTTGAAGTTGTCTAACGAGATGTCCCTCATGTCTCTTACTCGCCGTGGGAGTTTGTTGAAGAGATGTGGGCCTCTGTGTGATAACCAGCCCTCTCGCAGAGAGCCCATAGCACCCCTGTTATTCATCCGGGGGATTTCGCATTCCCAGCCTCTCCTATCACTGAATTTCATGACTATCGGAGTATGTAGGTTTGGTACTAAACCCTCTGCGATTTTCCACGTGTATATTATTAGGTAACGTTCTCTTCTACGTTCCAGTGAGTACAGATTCAGTGCTCTTAAACGCTCCCAATAGTGTAGATGTTTTATCGAACTTATATGCGAAGTGAAATTTCTTTGTACACTCTCTACGTCATTTATTTCACCTGCTTTGTATGGGGATGTTAATACGCTACAGTATTCAAGCCGCGGTAGCACTAGAGATTTGAAGAGCGTTATCATAGGCAATTCACCGCGTGTTTTAAAAGTACGCAGAATCCGACCCGTTAGACGTTTCGCAGCCGCCACTTTGACCTGGTTATGTACTTTGAAACCCATATTTTCAGACATTAATACCCCAAGGTCTTTCACACTGTCTTTCCGTTCTATTATGTGGTTAGATTCTGTTAAGTAATTTGTAATTTCTTTAACACCATTATTATCTCCGTACCGTATTAATTGAAATTTTTCCTCATTGAATTGCATGTTGTTTTCCCTGGTCCACTGGAACACTACATTCATGTCTTCCTGCAGTCGGCCCGTGTCCTCTTGTGTGTTTACTATCTTGCTTAATTTTGTGTCATCAGCAAAAGACGACACCGTACTGTGTCTGGTGTTGGTATCTATGTCGCAAATTAGTATGAGGAACAGAAGGGGCGCTAGCACTGTTCCTTGGGGCACTGAGCTTTTGACATCCAAAGGCTCAGATGTGACTTGGTTTACTGCTACTGATTTTTTCGGTTTACGAGGAAATTGTATATCCACCGTCCGATTTTCCCAGTTATACCTTTTGCTTTCAGTTTGTGGGCTATTTATTATACCATGGTCACATTTATCAAATGCCTTAGCAAAATCGGTGTAAATGACATCCACGTCTGAATAACATAGGTCCTTCTTAACCCTCTCCGACATATGACGCGATTTTGAGCCTATAAGGGATACTTTAAAACCTTTGTTACCATCAGGGGTATTTATAAACCTTTAGTTTAGTTACTTCAACCTCTGCAGTTGTCTTTGAGTTAACTGTGTTGAGCCTATTGGGGATACTTTATAGCCTTTGTTACCATCAGGGGTATTTACAAACCTTTAGTTTAGTTACTTCAACCTCTGCAGTTGTCTTTGAGTTAGCTGTGTTGAGCCTATTGGGGATACTTTAAAGCCTTTGTTTCCATCAGGGGTATTTATAAACCTTTAGTTTAGTTACTTCAACCTCTGTAGTTGTCTTTGAGTTAGCTGTGTTGAGCCTATTGGGGATACTTTAAAGCCTTTGTTACCATCAGGGGTATTTACAAACCTTTAGTATAGTTACTTCAACCTGCAGTTGTCTTTGAGTTAGCTGTGGGCAGAAAACTAATTTTGGAGAGGTAATTATAAGAGTGAGAGAACTCTATTTCGTATTGCTAATCTGGCAACCTCTGCGTCATATGAGTCTGAAAGGGTTAAGCTATATAAAATCATCTTATTTGATTCTGGTTACCATTACAGGATTTTCTTTAGCTCTTTTCCTTACATAAAACCTTTTCACATAAAATACCACCCTTGTATAATACTCACTTATCATTGAGTTATTTATAAAGTAAAGTAGAAGTGACCTCCCACCAGAGCAAGAAGCAGTACTGTACTACTTTACTTCTAAGTGCTGGGTAGATCGCCCGATTGGGTGGCACTGCAATGGGGGCATTGGCCCGGCGCCGCCCGGATAGGGGGGGGGGCATTGGCCCGGGGGTGCAAGCCTGTGGGCTGATGATCCCCTTCCCTGCAGATATCATCTCACCCTGGCCCCTTCGAGGGCCCGAGCATTTGGAGCGGCTTTGATCAACCGCACTCGGGACTGTTCAGCCAGACAGTCTGCGTTGGAGAAGCTACCAGTACGCATTTTGAGATAAGACATTATTATAAGATAGGACTATGATGCATTTCAGTAGTATTTTGAGATAAGACATTATTATAAGATAGGACTATGATGCGTTTCAGTAGTATTTTGGTATCATTAGACGATTTTATTCAGTTTAGGAGGGATCTGTGGGCGTCTGAGGCAGTCGAGTTGGTTGCGACCCCTTAGATTCCTAGAGGTCCTTCCTAAACTGCATAAAATCGTCTAATAATAGCCAAGATAAAGCGTAAAGCCGCGTCATAATAGGGGTTAGCGTATTTGCAAAGTATTGAGCAATTTATTTACCTTGGGAAAGTTGAAGTCTGATTCGCGCTGGCAATTTTAAACCTCTGAACTCGGATACTCTCGCGCTTTAAATTTTCACAACCTCGCAACCTAGAAGCTCGTCTTTCTCTGTGGACAAAACGGTCTTTAAACTTGTATGTACTGTATGTATGTACCTACCCTATGTGAGAGTGAAGCCAGAAAAGGAAGTTGGAGCTGTAAACATGTGTCAGAGAGGATTGTCTCTGACACATGCAGGCAGAAATGCCAACCCTATCAAGATGTACACACCAGATGATCAGCATAGGGGTGAAGATACTTCATTGACCGAGTGTACATATACCCAACCGTGCTATGGCCTTAACCCTTTGAAGCTCTTGACGCGTTTTAGCATACACATACATAACATTTTAAGACTGAGTGTTCCACACATAAGTGCAGTTTCAGTCTCTTGTCCTAATGGCGGCGTTCCAGGCAACCCTGTTAAGGGCTGCTTCACTTGTCAAGTTCTTGGATTTGAGATCGGCGCGTATAGTCCGATCCCAGGTCTTCCTTGGTGCAGCTCCCTCCATAATCACAGACCTGCATTTTTTCACCCAATTTGGTTAATCCATTCTCTCCACATGTCCATACCATCCCAGTCTATTTTTTTTTTTTTTTTTTTTTTTTTTTCTATATTCCAATTTACTTCCTCTCGGGCATAGGCTGAGAGCCTTAACATTCACCGCTTTACAATGAACAGTGAAGCCTGTGAGGTTTTGTTCCAGTCTAGGGAGTGAGACATGTGAAGCACATAGAGTACAACGAGCACCTGCCATCTTGCCTTCACATGAGGCACGGTGCTCACTCATGGCCCGAAACGACCCCATCTCTGAAGCCACCTCGTTCCCGTGATTCACTGTCTCATCCCCTACACTCGGACTCTCATACTTACACACACACAACGCCACCTGTTGAGCAGATAACTCACCAGGCATTGCACCCCTATAGCATATTTTGAATATGGGAATATTCATACAGGGAACAATGAGGGTATTTTATTGACGTTTCGGTGCGCTTGTGGTAATGCACTGATACAGCACAAATTCCATCCCAATAATATCTTCCCATTGATACATCGGGATTTGAACCCGGGACCTTTGGATTACCAATTATCATTACTTGTACGCATCACCTCGCTAATACTCTTTATACCTAAACGTCTCCTCAGCTCAACATTTGTTATTCTATCCTGTAGCCTGGCCCCACACATCCATCTCACCATTCTCATCTCATTACGCTCCATTCTGTTGACATCCTCTACTTTAACGGCCCATGTTTCTGAGGCATACGTCATTGCACTTCTAACACATGAGGCATACACCTTTCCCTTCAGGGGGAGAGGCATTCTTTTCATGGTCAGGATTGGCGTCAATTCTCTGAACTTCCCCCATCCACACCTAATTCTAGCAACAGTGGCAGCCTCGGCCCCACCACCGGCAGAGATGGTATCTCCTAGGTAACAAAACTTGTTCACCAGCTCCAAAGACTCATTTCCAAAATTCACAGCCACAGGATCATCACTTAACACAAGCTCGCCTTTGCACACTACGCACTCAAATTTCTCTATTTCTGACTTATCCTTCGGCAGGGGTCCCTTTATTCTACTACAGCGCTTACTCCCATGGTGTACCCAACATCGACAGATGCTACATTGAATTGAGTTAACGCCCACTCCCTTTCCACACACTGCACATGGGTATGCACCGCTCTTTTCCACATTGCCTCGTCTCAATCTACAATGCATAACCTTGGTTTTGTTAATATTGACTCTTAAACCCTTGCTCACCATGCCCTCTCTCCACTGCGTTTTAGAAGTTTATTTTGGCTATCATTAGACGATTTTATGCAGCTTAGGAAGTATATGTGGGTATTAAAAGGGTAAATACTATCTCAATTAACCTTTTGACTTCCATATACCGTTACTAATCTGAATAAAATCGTCTAATAGTAGCCAGAAACAACAGAAACGCGTATTGGAGCTTGAAAGAGTTAATACTTAGACGAATGGAAGGGGTAATTGATGGGGCACTTAACCACAATTGAAGGGGTAATTGATGGGGCACTTAACCACAATGGAAGGCATCGCTAGGAATTACTACAGACTCTTTATAACAGGTAAGACATGACAATTTACCATCAGATGGGAAGTAATAGTCTAATGGTAACCAAAATAGGACGAGAATAACCTACTGGTGGTGAAGGGGTTAAGGGGAGATGGGTCAGGGTTTTCCGGTCCCCCCTTCTCCCTCGTGTTTAGCCCCATTGGTTAGGGGGTTAAGAGGGGATGGGTGTATTTATTGGCTCATTTATGAATCTAATTATATTTTTTTAGTTTCCTCCCTAGACCTCCATCAAGCTTATAAAAACACCCGCCAAGATAAATTTGTACATTTTTCAGGACTGTGGACAAAACGGTCTTTAAACTTGTACATGTATGTACATTATGTATGTTTTCGATAGAAAAATGTCCCAGCCGATTGCCGGTTCCTCTTAAATTACAGGCTCGCCAGAAAAAAATTGGCACCTAAGTGACACAAAAAGTCTTAGTATAGACAAAGAAATGGGGCGAAAGGTCTGAAAATCGTCAACCTAATGGGCTGAACGTCTTAAAATCTGAAAACTAATGGGGCTAAGCACGAGGAAGAAGGGGGACCAGAAAAACGACCCACCTCCCCTCGAAGGCTAAAGGCATATTACGGACACTTGAATTGACCGTTTCTGACCTAATTTAGACCCATTATTTCTACAGCGTAAATTTAGATTTTTTTTTATGCCAAAGTTAATATTTTTCTTTTTATTTAAATATTTTGTTAATTTTTCTTTTAGGTTTAATTTATCTTAAGGGAGCCCACCTCACTTTTTTCTCTTTCTCTCCCTCTCTCTTTGGCTTGTATCCATTCAGCCTACTGTTTTAAGACGTTTACCCCCATCCAGGTGTCAATATTTTCCTGGCGAGCGAAAGCGAGCCAGCATTGTATGGAGAAATCCGGCTTTGCCGGAGATTTTTTTTATCGAAAAATTTACAAATTTAGTTTGCTGTAAGACAAAAAGATAAATATGCTGGCTCGCTACCGCTCGCCTGGAAAATATTGACACCTGGATGGGGTAAACGTCATAAAACAGTAGGCTGAATGGGGCCGAAAGGATACAAGCCAAGGAGAGAGAGAGAGAAAGAGAAAAAAGCAAGGTGGGCTCCCTTAAGTATGTACAATATTAAGTATAAGTATCCCAAGCATTCTCATGTTTGTGTGCGTTTTTTTTTATATATTTGCAATCTGGTTCAATAGTTCGGGGCCCGATTTCTTCCGCGGCGTCACACGAGCGAGTTTATAGCACAATGACGTAATTTTCCTCTTATTCTGGTTAGGCTACCACTAGACAATTTTCTTGAGCTTATAATCTACCTGCAGGACTCTGAATAACACAGGTCCATCTTAAACTGCATAAAATCGTCCAATCTTAGCTGGAATCGGAGGCATAACAGTCTTCATGCTGAATGGTTTTAAAACTGACCTCATAAAAGTTGTTAAGCCAGCGTTACATCAGTAAGTTTATCGGCTACATGTATCGGACTCCTCGGAGTCTTGAATCCATTACAAATTATCATATTATTTTTTGTGGACCCCTTTCTCCCTCATGTTTAGCCCCATTGCTTTTGAAATTTTAAGACTTTCAGCCCATTAGTTTAGCGATTTTAAGAACTTCCAATTTTCTGGAAGTTCCGGTTTCGGCAGCCCCGTTCAGAGCTGCCTCACTGGTCAGGTTTTTATATTCAAGATCAGACCGTATGACTTGATCCCACGTCTTTCTAGGTCTACACCTCGGTGAAGCTCTCTCTACGTTCATGGACTTGAATTATTTTTAGTAGTTTGTGTCTTGTTTCTTGCAGTTTGAATAATTGTTTTCTAATTTCCAACTTAATAATGAAGCATAACAACGTTAAGTGAAGTTTGTGCCCTGATATGAGGTGACTGTAAGTGAGGAATACTAGAGGTCCTTTATAAGCTACACACCGGTAATCATGTAATGGTAGCCAGAATCTGATCATAAAGGCATCATCGTTTTGAAGGGGTTAATTTATATATATCTAAGCCTTTTAACCCCTTCTGTACCGGAGACATCTTTTGTATTCTATTCTAGAGATATTTAGACGACTTTGTGCAGTTTGAGAAGTATCTGTGCTTGTAAAAAGGGTTAAGTGAGATAGTTCGAAGCCTGTTAATTTGCTGGAGACCCTTTTTAAACTGAATAAAATCGTCTAATAGTAGCCAGAATAAAATTAAAAAGACGTCGTTGGTACAGAAGGGGTTAAGCCATTTAGCACCATGACGTAATGCTCATCGTATGCTGGTTACCATTAGTCAATTTTCTTCAGCTTACAATCAACCTCTAGGACTCAACTACCGACAATAATCTTTACCCCTTAACTTCTTATAACTCAAAATGACTGAAAGCAATTGGGCTGACATTTCTATCATTTAGGTAGAGTCCACCAGGAAATAGGTGTGGATATATACAGCCAGTTTGCTCAAGGCCCTTTTGAGTTACGGAGAGGTCAGGGGTCGAGATTTTTGTCAAGTTCGTTGGCGCTAACCATAGTCGATTTTCTTTAGCTTACAATCTATCGCCAGGACTCGACAATCGACCTTCGCGAACTATCCTACTACGATTGCATATATATGAACAAAAAATCTTTGCTTTCCGGACTCCCCCAAATTTGCGGAGGTGTTTGTGTGGAATTGTGAAACGGAATATTAATATTAACGATGATGGTAACCCCTTCTGTCGCGGCGACCTTCTTTTTATGGCATTCTGGCAACTGTTAGGCGATTTTATTCAGTTTAGAAAGGACGTGTATCCATTCAAAGGCTACCGACTCATTCAGTGAAGCCTCTCAGCTACCATACATCCTTCCTAAGCTGAAGAAAATTGTCTAACTGTAGCTGGAATCAAATGAAAACCGTCGCCGATACTGAAAGGGATATTAATAATTATAATAATGATAATAATAATAATAATGATAATGTCAATATTGTACATAAATTGTTGAATACCAAATCAGTAAACCTTTTTTCATGTTATGGTCTTTTATTTAACATATAATTAATTTAGTATTAACCTCTACTTTACCCCAGAACATTTTACAGTTTATGTAGTTTTCTGCACAAATCCTGTTTCTCACCATCCCAGTGAAATCGTAATTTGGCAGCGTCTCACCCACCTCCCCAATCCACCTCCTACCTTCAACCCACCATTCTTCCTTCCCTTCCATTGTCTGACTCACCCCCTCCACCGGATGGTCTGGAGTCTCTGCGAGATTCCTGAAAGTCGACGTGGAGGCTTCAGCCAGGGCCTGACGTCCCATACAGTCCGAAGGTCTATGGTAACTCTATGGTAACTAATAGAACATAAGAAGAACATAAGAAAAAAGGGAGTCTGCAAAAAGCCGATCGGCCCATACAAGGCAGATCCCTGTCACACCCAACCCCAATTACAAGGCCCAATTATAGACCCATCTCAATAATACCTTGAGTACTGACCCCACCAAAACGGTCAGAGATTAACACAAGATTACGGGGGTCTGCTGAGCGCGGATAGGCCCACACCTAGTAGATCCCCCTCACACCCAACCCATCTCGTCCATAGTATCTCAAGGTTATGAAGTAGGTGTGTTGTGAATCATTTAAACCACTTGCTTTCATTTCATTATATTGATACCCTAGCAAGTGGTTTAAATGATTCACAACACACCTTCATAACCTTGAGATACTATTGGAGTGCTTATATTTTGAGTGGTTTCCCGAGTTGGAATCCCGGGAGGACCATATGCTTTCAGTACTTTAAAGTGCATTGCAGCATTGGGGTTTGTTATTGATGATTAAAGTTAAGAACGGAGTGTTACTTAATACAGAACACTGTAGTAACTCCCTCAATCTGTATTTCCCTCATCCTAAGACTTAAATTGCTTAAAGACATTTGGAGACTCGAATGTATCCCTAGAATTTGGCTGTTACTCTTTCAACTTTGAAGGAGACTCGTTACACTCAGCATTGTCTTTTGCCTCTTTCATAGCATAGAAAACATCCTAATAATAATATGCGGGTATTTTATTTGTTCGAGCGCCAATTGACTACTTGCGAGTTTCATTCTATAAGGAAGTTGGAGCTGTAGACATCGATAATAAACAAAAATAATAATGTGGGCTTCTGATGGCTAAAGAGTATGTTGAATTGAATTTTATGTATTTATATATCTACTACAACCATATTTTAGCTGGTAATTCTGCTAAATATCTGTCTACAGCTCCAACTTCCTTATAGAACGAAACTCGCAAGTGGTCAATTCTCCAGCATAAGCGATAATCTAGTTTATTAATTATAGGTAGCCCAGAAATAGTCCTAAACTCAACAACGAGGGCTAGCCTAAAGCAAAGGCTTGCTAACTGAATAAGTCTCTCTCTCTCTCTCTCTCCAGCTGGAGTAGATTCGCATTGTGACAGGGTTGCCATTTGCGGATATTTACTGCTAGATCTAGAGCAAGTTTTTTGTTTTCAATATAGCGCCACTAATTCTAGCAAAATTCTGCAGCATTGATAAATTTTGGGAATTATTATAGTTATTGTGGCATTCTAGAGGGGTTTTCAGCATTTATTCACTATTTATTGGCCTTCTAGCGACTTTTGAGAAGGGATCTAGCGCAGGGTGTGAACGGGTGCCAAGTAGAATATTTGATGTCCTTATTATTGTATATGTAAGGATAACATTATGGTTTATAGCTCAAATTCTGTCTTTGGAAGTGTTAAAATGGCCAAAACAATGCTACTTAGTGTCATTTGTCCTGTTTTCAGTCTCGTATTTATTCCATCTTCAAAGAAAATTACCCAGTTTGACACCCTGTAGCGATAATTTGCTAGACTGCCTTGGTAACTATTATGTATGTAAGGATTAATAGTAGTTCCACAGATGATCAGTATTATGTATTATGTAGCATTTTCCATTGATGACCCCTTTTATATGTTATGACTCTAGGGTCCCATAAGATTTGAACCAGAGTAAACATTGCTGCCAGTCTGCCACCCATCCACACAGCTGTTCGCCTTGTCCTGGCTGGAACACCATAATAAACTCCTTGTTCCTGGCGGGCGTCTACGTCGACTGCAGTGCATGGGTGCCTTCCCCTGACGTCTACGGTGTCCACATCCTCCCTGTGAATCCTATCCGCCCTGAGGTCCACTCCGCCCAGGTAGGGTGACATAGCCTAAGGTTGAAGCTTCACAGCTTTACTACCCTAACTCACCTGGTTAACTCACCTGGTAGGGCCGCCAATCGGTAGTGCATGACAGGCCAAGGATTAGGCAGCCCAGGAGATAGCATGACACGCCAGTCAGATGCAACATTTGAATGCACTGGGGATGCTTTACTATGGGGTGACTGGTAGGCTAGTGTGTGTCGGACCAATAATATGATGGGGTAGTTTATCAGGGGTTGAGATGTTGCTAAACAATGGGAAGGGGGATTTTATGGGTTGAAGAGTGAGTTGTGGAGGTGTTGGGTCAATTTATATTTGAATTGAGCAAGGGAGGGGGAATTAACTATTTCAGCTGGTAGGGAGTTCCATTGATGGATTATACGACAGGAGAAAAACCTTTTTCTTGCTTCGGTTTCTGTGTGGGGAACAAAGATCTTGTATTTATGACCTCTTACTCCTTGGTGGGGTGACATAGTGAACAGGTCATGGGGTTTACTGTAATGGGCGAGAGATTATGGAATATTTTGTAACACTGAATAAGGTCGGTCCTCAACAATCTGCCTTTAATTGAAAACAGGTTTAAGGTAGAGAGACGATCATGATAAGCGAGACTTGAATTTTTTTTTTTTTTTTTTTTTGGTTGGTTGGTTGGTTACTTGTTTCGACCATCGACGTTGAACAGACTAGAAAATTAAGATCGCCTTGAAATCCAGTATTCCAAACAGAAGCAAAGTCAAGCAAGGGTCTGATGTCGGAGGGAGATCATAAAGGAAGGTGACCGGCATATGGTAGATTTTAGTAGGTTTGTAGCTAGGATAGGCTATATTCTCAACAAGAAGACAAGAGAAAACAAACTCAGTCTAACTCCGACTCTTAACACATTTCCAGGTAAACCTGACTTTTTGGACCGACAGCGATTTCAGCGAGTTATATATTTTTTTTTTTTATTTTTCCTTCAGATAGGCTAGTGTTGTTTTATACTGAAGAGGAGCTGAAATGAGTATTTACCCATTAGTTTTGCAGATTTTTAGGTGACAATCACCACGGTCGATCTGGGGATCCGCCGCTGATGAGCTCGTCCTGGAATCTTTACGACTCTGAATCTTACGATTCTTTACAGGACTGAACATGCCATTTTTATCGGCAATAGCTCAGAGAAGAGTGTTGAGAGGGGAGAAGGGGTGTTGGAGAGAGAGAGGAAGGTGTTGGAGTGGCTTTGTTATGTGTGTTTCGTCTGTATACGTCGTTAGGATGTCCCCTGACGGTGCAAGCATGTGAAACATGCTAGGACATTATCCAATAATCTAAAAACACGCCCCCCACTAGTGGGGAGGGCTATGAAGTTCAGGGAAAATGAGGGGTTAAAAGCGTAAAAAATACAATACAGCATGTGCAATGATGGTTTGACAATAATGTATAATACATGATACATGTATTACATCGTCGCTAATCACTAACTGCCAGCTAGAGAAGGAAGGGCCATGGGGGAGTTGGGGATAGTTTGGGGCTTGGAAGGTGGGGGGTACATTTGAAGCGGACTCTCCCCTTCCACCTGTCCAGGGTGGAGTAGGGAAAGGAAGGACCCACCCCTGAGCAACTTTTAGTATGCGTGAGTGTACCTAAAGGGGTTAATTCTGGGCCTAATGTGCTTATATAATAGAGGTTCATATGGGGTTGGAATAATTGAGATTTTTATAGTTGCGGTCATATTGGTTCGTTAGGGGGAAGGTGGGGAGGGGGGGAGGGACTAGGACTGAACAATAAAAGAGAACCCATGTAGGGGAGGGGGGGGGGGGAGAAAGAGAGAGAGAGGATAGTAAATTGGCAGGTTGGGGGGGGGGGGGGGGGAAGAAAGAGAGAGAGGATAGTAAATTGGCAGGTTGGGGGGGGGAAGGGGGAGGGGCTAGGACTGAACAATGATAGAGAGCCGATGTAAGAGGGGGGGGGGGGGGAGAAAGAGAGAGAGGATAGTAAATTGGCAGGTTGGGGGGGGGGGGTAGGGGCTAGGACTGAACAATGATATAGTAAATTGGCAGGTTGGGGGGGGGGGGGTAGGGGCTAGGACTGAACAATGATAGAGAGCCCATGTAAGGTGGGGGGGGGGGGGGGGGAAGAAAGAGAGAGAGGATAGTAAATTGGCAGGTTAGGGGGGGGGGGGGTAAATTGACGGAGGTAGAGCAGTTATGGGGGAAAGGGGGAGGTGGGCGTGACTGAGCAAGGAGAGAGTACCCTGTGGGGGGGACATTGGGGGAAGGGGGGGGGGTACCTGGACCACCTAACCATAGTGTGGGACCAAGGCAGCAGAGGCGGTCATTTGGTGGTTGGACTGTGTGGTGGGAAGGTAACGTGTGCGCGGTCTTGGAAGGGTTAAAGGTACAGTGGTTATTTTGGGGGTCTATTTATGTTTTAGTTTCCTCCGGGAGTCCCTAGACTTCAATCCAACTTTTAAAAAATCCATTAGATATCCCCCTACTAGATTAATTGTACATTTTTCGGTAGAAATATTTCACGGCGAAGGCCAGTGCCTCCACAATTAATGGCACGAAAGGTATTCATTCATATTGACAAAGAAATGGGGCGAAATGTATTAAAATAGACAAACTAATGGGGCAAACTTTATACAAATCTTAAAACTAATGGGGTTAAGTATGAGGAAGGGGACCAGAATAAAGACTGTGTGGGAAGGTAACGTGTGCGCGGTACTGAAAGGGTTAAGGGGAGCTGGACACCTTTCTCCCTCATGCTTGTTTGGCGATTTCAATTCAATTAAAAACTTTTATTGACAAACATTTTACATACAGTAGTTTTACAATAAGTAACCTTTAAGACCTTTCGCCCCTTTTCTGTCAATAGTAAGACTTCGTGTCATTTAGCTGTCGATTTTTTGTGGTTGTAGCCTACAAATGGTAGTGAAATAGTTCGAAGCCTATTAATTGCTAGAGGTCCTTTTTATACTGAATAAAATCGTCGAATGGTAGCTACAATACAAAAATATAAGACTTCGCCGGTACAGAAGGGGTTAAACCCTTTAACTACCAGTGACGTGTATTTCATCCTAGCTATATTTAGACTATATTATGCAGCTGAGGAAGGATCTGTGGTATTTGAAAGGGTTGGTCGAGATAGTTTGAAACCTTATTACTGCTAGAGGTCCTTCCTAAGCTGAATATAATCGTCTAATAGTTGCCAGAATATGATAGAAAGGAAGTCCCTGATACAGAAGGGATTAAACCGCATTAATTCGTCTAAATGTAACTGTTGGTGGTGTAATGGTTTAGATGCCTATGTTCTGGGCGTGGTGTCCAGCGTTGGAATCCCGGGAGGACCATATGCTTGCATTGGGGTTTGTAATTGATGAGTTATAATAAGAACGGGGTGTTACTTAATTAAAAATGCGTCGCCGGTACAGAAGGGGTTAATGGCATATAAACTATCACAACTATAGCTTTCTGACGCCCACACAACCTTCCTAAGCTGCATAAAATAATCTAACTATGACTAAAAACAGATACAAAGGGACGTGACCGGTACCGATAGGGGTTCATTCTGGGCCTAATGTGCTTATATAATAGAGGGGGGGATTGGGAGTGACTTGACCATTATTAACCATAGTGTGGGACCAAGCCAGCAGAGGAGGTTAGTTGGTGGTTGGACTTCGTGGGGAGGTAACGTGTGCGCGATCTTGGAAGGGTTAACGGACTCTAGGAAATTAGTGTGTTGGCTTAATAATCCAGATGGTAAGATCCTGTGAAGTGGGAGGAACTGTTTTTCAGATGCCTATTTACTAAGAATCATTGAACAATGTCTTTAACCTAACCTAGTATATTAGTGGACTATTTATGAATGTAAAATGTCAAAATATATTGTAACATTAGCACATTTTTGAGATATATGTACAGGTCCTCCCGCTACACAGGATTATACCCGGATATATGTACAGGTCCTCCCGCTACACAGGATTATACCCGGATATATGTACAGGTCCTCCCGCTACACAGGATTATACCCGGATATATGTACAGGTCCTCCCGCTACACAGGTCCTCCCGCTACACAGGATTATACCCGGATATATGTACAGGTCCTCCCGCTACACAGGATTATACCCGGATATATGTACAGGTCCTCCCGCTACACAGGATTATACCCGGATATTTGTTATTTTTATTTAGTTTTCCTATGCCTCGAATCAAGCTTGAAAAAACACCGGTCCAAAGAAGTGTGCTCATATTTGAAAGGATTAATTTACTTTATTTAAGGGGAGGTTTTTAGTTTGTTCCCTATATTTCCATCCAGCTTACGATTACACCCCCCAGACCCCTTTTCAAGATGAATTTGTAAATTTTTCGGTAGAAAACTGTCCCGGCCTAAGGCCGGTTCCTCTTACATTACAGGCTGGCTATTGCTCGCCAGGAAAAAATAGACACCTAATTGGCACGATAGGTCTTAAAATTGACAGAAATGGGGCGAAAGTTATTAAGATCGTCAAACTAATGGGGCGAAAGTCTTAAAATCTCAAAAGCAATGGGTCTAAACATGAGGGAGAAAGGGATCCAGAAAACAATCCCTCAAGTGGAAATCTCCCCTTAACCTCTGAACGCTGATCCTAGCCCTTCCCTTGATAGTTGCGAGGGTTTCCGTAAAATATATATTGCTTGTGGGTAATAGCATTAATATTTATCCATGCGCCTATTATGGGTTGATTATAAGTATTAACCTGAAACACAACGAGTGAAAGCGTTTTAAATCGAGATATAGCCCAAAAAAAAAATAAAAAATTCTAAAAAAATATTTTTTTTTTTTTTTTATTTTCTCTGACTCTTAGAGTCTTCCCGCAGTGCGGGGGGAACTCTTAACTCCCCCGCCCTTGATAGTTGCGAGGGTTTTAAAAGATATTGCTTGCTGGGTAATAATGGATTTCAGAAGTCCAGCCTAGTATCTAATTAAGGGGGTAATGTGTTTTCATATCTACTTTCATATTTTGTTTCCTCGCTAGACTTTAAGCTTTTAAAGAAAATCACCCCCTTTCAAGATAAATTTGTACGTTTCCGGCGTTCTAAAATTACAGGCTCGATATCGCTCGCCAGAAAAATATACACATAAATGGCACGAATGATCTTCATATTGATAAAGAAATGAAAGTGGTCTCAAAATCGCCAAACTAATATGCTAAACATTAGGATAAAGGGGTCCAGAAAAAAAAAACTACTTTCCCCTTAAAGTGCGCAGTGAGAAAATTGATAGTTTATCAATTTTTAACTCGATAAGTATAAATTGACCATTTGTAATTTTTAGGCTATAAGGAAGTTGAATTCGTTAACATGAGTAATCAAACGGGAATGCTATTATTTCGGTTAAAAAGTTCATTTTGTTTTTTGTATTTGTTAATGTAGTAAGCTAGCCTACAACCTGTATGGGAGTAGGCTAGGCCTAGCCTATATTTTAACACTTGTTTTGGAGAATTTACCACTTTCGAGTTTCAAGTTATAATTAAGTTGGAGCCGTGAACATCGATATTAACCCCTTCAGACTCATATGACGCAGAGGTTGCCAGATTAGCAATAAGAAGTCGTTCTCTCACTCTTATAAATACCTCTCCAAAATTAGTTTTCTGCCCACAGCTAACTCAAAGACAACTGCAGAGGTTGAAGTAACTAAACTAAAAGTTTCTAAATACCCCTTGTTATGCCCTGTTTTTCTACAGGTTTAACTTGGGTAATGTGAGTTCTAAATTGACTGGGTATATAAGGCTGCATGCACAATACAAGATATGAGGAATAGAGAACACAAAGAAACACATGGTAGCAAGTTACATGATCACGTTTATTGATATACCACTGCAGAATACTTGTGTAAGACAATATAATAGAATTGAACAACACTAGCATAAGTGGATCTGGATGGAGCCTAGTCTCCCACTTCCAACGTTCAGGTATTAATCTTCTGATCACTGGCTTTGATTTCACAGGTTTATATACCTAAGACCATCAATGTTACTTATAGATTCATATTCACTGTTAGATTTATTACTGGTAGCTCTGGTGCACAAGTAGTAGTTCACAGACTAGATTAGACACGCATTTTTAGAGCACGAGAATTCTAGTAACCTCAGGGGGTACTGATCTAAGTTTTATATCCTTGTCTCAGAAATACATAGAACGCAAATCAGTGGGCGAACGTTAGATATCACTAGAGTTTTAATATCTGAATAAGGTAATTACGAGAGTCAAGGTCGCCTGTTAATTAAAGAGCACTGATCGCTTAGTACGTCCCAAATGGAATGGTTAAGTATGAATTACACTGGGCAAGGTCTTAGCCACTTCGTAGAAATATTAATTAGTGAATCTAAAACAGCACAGTAATATGTAGTACTGCTAAAGGGAATCTTGGGTAGTATCTGATGGGTCTGGTCCTGGTTATCTTGCGTCCATGATGTTGGGGGCTAACGACTGGTTCCGTGGCCGTCCAGGGGGGCCATATGTGTGAAGTTCTTCAATACGTGGGCAGGTCCTTCTATCCAAATCTGCCACGGAGTCTGCCGGTTCTGGGATCTCACTCCGGAACAACACAAGGGCAGAGCTAGAAATTAACTGCAGGGTAGTGACCCCTGGTTGGTGTCTAGCTTTCAACTGATTTGACTGGGGCGGGAGTTAGATTTATAGGCTCGGTTCTGGACCCTGTAGACAGTAGGGATCTCGAGTCTTATGGACTTAATTGAGCTCTCAATAGATATGGGGACTAGGTAAGATGGTATTTACAGTTGTGGCACAGGGCGATAGGAAGCCTTTATATTTTCATATAACTGAGCCTTAGTAAGAGGTACTATTTTGGCTATACTGGACGTATTTAGGGGAGAGAGACTGGATCTACTTTGCGAGGAGGATGGGGACAGCTGTGATAGGAGCGTCTCTCTAGATTGTTCAATCTTCATTCTATGGTATAGCTGAGGTGCTAATTTAGTGATCAGAGCATGCAAGAAAAGTAAATGGTTTATTGTGAGGTAATAGAGGTTAGTAAAGGTGTTAGTCATTCATGGTTAGTTCATTGATAGGAAGAATTCCTGTGCTACCTGGCAATGACTCGAAAGTCAAAACAGGGGCCAGGTATACCTCCGCGGGGGTGGGGGTCTCCCTCCTCGGGTGGGCAAAAAGGGGGAGCTGGGCGCCCTCTCTCTGATATAGTCGTCCGG
This sequence comes from Paralithodes platypus, assembly GCA_032716605.1. NCBI lineage: Eukaryota > Metazoa > Arthropoda > Malacostraca > Decapoda > Lithodidae > Paralithodes > Paralithodes platypus. Next base: position 16,791,870 of record CM064517.1, read on the forward strand.
CGGCTGTGGCTAGGGGCTTGCCATATCACCAGTGTTTGTAATAACCCTCTGTGTATGAGACAGATGTGAGTGTCTTTAATACCAAAACCGAAGGTGCCTTAGCTAGCTGGTTTTACTCGGCTGGTTGTTAATTGTAGGGTTTGCTGGATATGGTGGAGACTGGGTTGCTAACTCTGCCACATTTATCTGGAAGTATGGCAATAGAAGTTAGTTACTGGCGGGGCGGCTAGCCTCGCACCGACGACCATTGGGTGCAGGGTTGTGAATGTGTTGTAAGAGAATAGATGGCATGCAAGGGGCTAGTAAAGTTCTAATGTTGTTCTGGCCTACTAAGTGAAGGTAGGCTGGATAGGAGTATATATATAAAAGGTTGGAGAGCGTTAGTAACGGACAATTCAAGGATCTTCAAGAGGTATGAGAGAGAGGCTAGGTCGGACAAGAGTCGAGAAGCGCGGGTGTCTTAATGAGAGGGGGGGGGGGGGGAGAGTTCAAGGGCTACAGGGAAATTTTGCCCCTAAGGTCCCTGGGCGTGGGGGTGGCATTAGGCTACAATTTATATGGAAGTTTGAAAAGGCAGTAGAATACGTTAGCCAAATGCTACCGGGGAATGCAACTATGGGGTGGTATACGAGTCTGGAAAAGATAGTTATGTGATCAGTCAGAGGGTTATGGATACTATTAGTTGGCCCTGGGAACTGCGTTTTCTATTAAATATAAAATACCACCCACAGCGGCAGTTCGTAGGGGTACTTAGTTATTGTTTCGGGGTACTTATGACAGATACTGGTAACCAGGTTATCTTATACAATCTCTGGTTGGGGTAAGAGGTGTAAGACACGAAATAAATTGGCGTAGTGTGGGCTGTGGATACGAAGGAGGCAAGGGGAAGACGTATGACAATTGTGGAAAGTAAATGGAAAAAGGTGAACACAATGGCGGAGAAAAATACTTAACCTAAGGATTGCATACATAGATTTATGGGGCGATGGGTCTTCAGAAGCTTAGTCTGGCAAGACAAGATGTTAGGGAATGTTAATATTAATACTTAGTTACTAGAGGAGCAATGCAAGGGGCGACTGAGCACGGGTTACATATATCTATACTCGTCATGGAAAATGATATACGAGGTCTAGGGACAAGCGTGGGTGTTTGAACTTCTAAGATATATAACATCTACTTCTCGGATGTAAGAACATACATAGATATATTTATGGCTGTCTGATGTGTTGGCATTGGCTCAACGTCGGGACAGGGCATGTTTTAATATGAATGTATATTCTTATTCATCATCTTTGTAGTTAGGAGTGTAGGACACGAGGGGGTTAGTGTACGTGAGGTGTGGAAAATGGTCAGTTTTAGAAAAGGTAAATGGGTGTGTCCTGGAGCTGTTTAGCCCTGCGGGCTTGGGCCTGGCTGAAATGGCTGGCTCGGTCAGCTGGTCCTTTCGTTCTGTGGACCTTTCCTTTGGTGTTTCTGTGTGGTGTTCGTTCATGGCTTCTGTGGTGGGCTTCTCGTTCTGGGGCATTTTACCCCTGATGGTAACAAAGGCTTTAAAGTATCCCCAATAGGCTCAACACAGCTAACTCGAAGACAACTGCAGAGGTTGAAGTAACTAAACTAAAGGTTTCTAAATACCCCTGATGGTAACAAAGGCTTTAAAGTATCCCCAATAGGCTCAACACAGCTAACTCAAAGACAACTGCAGAGGTTGAAGTAACTAAACTAAAGGTTTCTAAATACCCCTGATAGGCTCAAAATTGCGTCATATGTCGGAGAAGGTTAAAGATAAATGCACAAATAATGTGAGTTTCTGATGGATAAATACTTAGTATGATCAATTTGGTTTTATGTATTTATATATATGCATCATGGCCGTATTTTAGCTGACAATTCTGCTAAATAATGATGGCCACAGCTCAAACTTCCTTAAGCCGCTGTCACACGAGCCCTTTTTTGAGCAATTTTTACTGGTAATTATGGTCTGGAAGCTTCAAAACTTACACCTTAAAAAAATTCAGCCGCCTAACATAATCTACCTTCAGTCTAGTTACCTATAGGCCTACCAGTGCGAGAGTCCCGAAATAATACGAAAACAAGCTTGCTCTTGGAAAATTGACGGAAAAAGCGCTCGTGTGACAGCGGCTTTATAGACCAAAACTCGCAAGTGGTCAATTTCATATTTTTGTATTCATATAGTTTTGCTAAATTTTCAGTTCTCGTCATAGTGATTTAATTTGTTTGTTTTTACATTGTGCGGTTCCTGTTTTAGTTGTTTTAAAGTTTAATTTGTTTAATACATTTTTACCCATTACCCTCTCAGACATATGACGCAATTTTGAGCCTATTAGGGATACTTTAAAGCCTTTGTTACCATCAGGGGTATTTATAAACCTTTAGTTTAGTTATTTCAACCTCTGCAGTTGTCTTTGAGTTAGCTGTGGGCAAAACACTAATTTTGGAGAGGTAATTATAAGAGTGAGAGAACTCTATTTCGTATTGCTAATCTGGCAAACTCGGAGTCATACGAGTCTGAAGGGGTTAACCCTGTCATTACCACTCACATCTTTTCATTATTTTCTAGCAGCCATTAGACTATTTTGTTCAGTTCAAGAAAGACGTCAACCAAATAAAAGGCTACTGATTATCACAATTTATCCTTCATAAGCTTCATAACATCTAATTGTAGCCACAATATAATAAAAAGAAGTCCCCGGTACTGAAGGGGTTACAATCAGCTGGTTAGATAGTCTTGTTGTGGCAGGGTTGTCAATCCAGGCACATTATTGCTAGATTTAGTTATTTCGACCTAGCGGAATTTTTTCAATATGCCGCCACTAATTCGAGATTCTGGAGATTTTAGCATTATTATAGATATTTTGTCATTATTCTAGCGGGTTTTCAGCATTTATTCACTATTTACTGGCCATCTAGCTACTTTTGAGGCAGGATCTAGCGATAGTTCGCTATACTGACTTGGATGATGGCGCTGCATCTTTAAACCAAAACAAACCAGGTCCGCAGGGTGTCCTATTTTTAAAGTTGCCTATATAGCTTATTTGCATGGTGTGTGGGGGTTCAGGGAGGCTGTATGTTTAAAAGGTAACTTTTATATGTATTTATTAACTTCGTAGGCTATTAGGACTTGAGCTAACCTTTGCTTGGAATATTGGTAGGCTAGCATTCAAGACGGCTAGAGCCAGGCTTAGGCTAGCCTAGGCCGAATGCTAGACTACTCGGCCCACGGGACAGCTCGGCCAGGACAGCTCTGGGTCAATATTTAAGAGTCACACCACAGCTGGGATCTAATTTTTAACGGTAGTTTTGGGTTCCTATCATTCTAGGCTTCATTGCTAGCCTATAGGCTAGCCTATACTTTTTATCCACCGGAAAATAGGTGTATATTGTTTTCTTGTTTTTTTTTTCTTTAGCATTAACCTAACCAAAAAACCTAACCTAACCTAACCCTAATAGCCCCCAAATACATTTAAGTTAGGTTAGGTTAGGTTTTTAGGATAAGTTAATGCTAGGCCTAGGCATAGCCTAAAAAAAAAAAAAAAAAATATTGACCCAGCTCTGCCCACGGCGAGACAGCTCGGCCCAGTAAAATCGAGACAGCTCGGCCCCGTGTTAAGAGACTAACTCTTAATTAACCTAACCTAACCTACACATTATGAATCGAGAGAACTAGCCTATGACATAATTATACAATAAACTAACATTTCGCCCACATTACACACGCCATAAACGGGAGGCCATGTGGATTTGGTGCTGCATACATGGCCTCACCCATAAACCCTCCACTTAGCTCTCTCCATCCTAATCCTGACTGGTCTCGTCAAATTGCCCCATAGCAAAACATGGGGCCGAGCTGTCTCAAATAATGGGCCGAGTTGTCTCGCCGTCGTGGCCGAGCTGTCCGAGCCGAGTTGTCCCATGGGTCGAGTCGTTCAGTCACCGCCTAGGCCTATTTGTCTACCAAGTTTTCTTTATATTTTTGTTCAAGGAATATAGTGTTTTATTGTTGTTGTTCCCCAAGCTGCCTGGCCGAACAGCCCCAAGGCCCCGAGCAAGACCAAGGCCATAACCAAGCACCCCCACAGAACCCTCCCAGCTGACCACAATAAAGCATGGGTGACCGAAGCCACTCCATGGCGGGGAGCTGAGGAGGGCGACAGAAACGCCCGGGAAACCAAAGCCCCACCCAGGGCCCTGTGCCCCTCAGCAATTATGAAGAGAAAGCTGAGGGGCAAAGGAAAAAATTTGAAGCTTTGGCTTCCAATCTTGGTAGATTGGGAGGTCAATCCACGGAAGAGACACCGTCACTGGAGATCTAGAAAATATATAAGTAAAAGGAACAGTCAGAGTAAGCTATGGGTATGGCAGAGATCGCTCATTTCTCGCTCTGATAGACCAGCCCATGTTGTTTTTCATGGTTTGAGTGGAAAATTTGCATTAACTTAGGCTAGCCAATATTAGGATAATTTTAAGATATCGTAAGACGTCAAATGGTACCATTTATTGGGTGAATAGCGCTTTTACAGTAGCCTAGGCCTAGGTTAGGTAAGGGAAATTGTGGGGTAAATTGGATAAATCATACACGATGGCCCTCACCCACCCTTGACTTATTATCATCCTCATCGATGTTGATCCAATTTGTAAGGGGCCCGGCAATAACAAGTTGCCGGTATTTTGTTTTTGTGATTAGGCTAATGCTCGCGCCATTTATTGGATGAATCTCGCCCACCGCTGCGTGCCGCACCGCATTGTTCATAACTAGGAGGATTCATTGGAGGGAATGCTTTGTTTAGCCTATGATGCCGATGGGGAGTCGGGGACTGATTATTTTGGTGTTATTTTGGAATGAGTTGTTACCGGGCGTATGTCGTGTAAACACGCGAGTTGATGTCAAAAAGTGGGGGCGGGGGTGTGGGAGGCTGGGAGCGGCAGCCCCCACCCATAGGCCTATTACTAGGATAGGGTTAGGTAAGGTTGTTAGGTTAGGCTAAATTGCTAATGTATTTTCAAAGGGGTACCGGTATAGTAAACACTAGGATATACCCGGTCAGAGGTAGGTCACGTAGGTGATAGGCTACGCTCGATAACGCAACTCTTGCCGTTAGTTTTTGGTATAGCCTAGGCCCTAATAGTTTTTTTTTTCAAGTTGTCGATAACTAAATTTTTAAACTTATTGTTCTAATTTGGTTTAGGTTATCTAATTATTTAAAAGTCCGGCTTCCGCTTTACGCCCTTAGGCTAAATGCTGTCGCAGATAACCCTTAATTAGCGGCGAGCAACATAAGTCGAGTTAAAAAAAGCTGGACTATGTGGCGGCGCTCGACATAACTCGAGTGGCAATTTCAGCACGTAATGTGGCTGAGAGAGAGAGACAAGTGGTGGCAGGAGACTAGCGAGCGTATGACTGCTCCAGACCACCGCGGCGAACCTACTGACACAAATCTCAGCTCCCTCCTCCTCTCACTACATACTCAATTATGTACTGAAAGTACCGAATTACCTGCTTTTTGCACTCGCGTTGCACGGTTATTGCAAGAAAACTATCCATCATACAAGGATCGTTATGGTGTCATTCGAAAGCTCTGTTTATGCCCTTTCAGGGATAGGTACTTGTTTTACGTTCTGGGTCTTATTTAGGCATGAAAATGATCACGTAAACAGCCCTATTTTGGCTAAAAACACCCCGCTGTGCGGTACACATAAATAAACCGCATAGGCCGCTCGTAAGGTGATAAAATGTGACTAGGCTAGGAATATATTTGTTTAAATTTGTAGGTAAGATTTTACGGTTTGACAGTTACAAGCCCCATCGATGCTTGTGTAGCCTATAGGTACCGGTATGTTATATAATAGTCTTCAGTCCTATATATTTTTTTTTCTATGTGATTGAGGCGAGGCAAAAGGCATTACTGCCTATAGCGAGTGCCTCCCCCATAGTTGAAGAGTGACAGGGCCAAAGTCGAGGGACGTTCGAGCCAAAATGCCTGGACACACGGAGTTTGAAGCAATTTAAGTCATAGGAAGAGGGAAAGACTGATTCTGGGAGAGAGTTCCAGAGCTCAGCTGTTGAGTAAAAGAAAGTTTGAGAGTAATGTTTCACTCTTGGGTTGGAGAGTTGCACAGAGTAGGGGTGGGATTGAGTTGCAAGACGGGTACCACGTGCCCTACGTAAAGGAGGTGGTATGCACTGGGATAGCTCTGAGGAACACTGATTATTATAGTACAGTAGCGATAGAATAGCGAGAGAGATGCAACATTGCGGCGGAGAGAGAGAGACTGCAGAGAGTTGGTGAGTGGACGGGAGTCAATGATACGAAAGGCCTTCCTTTCAACTTTTTTTTTTTTTCACAACCTGCTGGTCCTGGGTGGTACATTCATTATTAGCTAGCTGGAGTTCAGTGGGTTAATCAATAAGGGCGGGTGCCCACGGGGTTGAAATAGGGGAGCTATCCCCCCGCCAAAGGCGGCTTTCTAGGGCCTTTCCTAGCTGATGCTGAGAGGATTGGGTTCTAGTCATGTGGTGATGGGCTGGTCTATCAGAGTGAGAACTGAGCGATCTCTGCCATACCCATAGCTTACTCCGACTGTTCCTTTTACTTATGTATTTCCTAGATCTCAAGTGACGGCGTCTTTTCTGTGGATTGACCTCCCAATCTACCAAGATTGGAAGCCAAAGCGTCACATTTTTCCTTTGCCCCTCAACTTTCTCTTCATAATTGCTGAGGGGCACAGGGCCCTGGGTGGGACTTTGGTTTCCCGGGCGTTTCTGCACCCTCCTCAGCTCCCCGCCATGGAGTGGCTTCGGTCACCCAGGCTTTATTGTGGTGGCAGAGAGGGTTCTGTGGGGGCGCTCAGTTATGGCCTTGGCCTTGCTCGGGGCCTTGGGGCTGTTCGGCCAGGCAGCTTAGGGAACAACAACAACAACTTTGTCTAGGAGAGTGGTGTGAGAGGAACCTCCCCAGACATGTGAACAATACAAGTGGGAAATTACAAGTGGGGTACCTCAGGGATCTGTGTTGGGCCCACTGCTGTTAGTTATATTTATCAACGACTTGCCTGAAGTTATAACTAATGGAAGTGAGGTATACCTGTATGCGGATGACACTAAACTGTATAGAAGAGTGAGGAGTAAGGAAGATATGGGTTTGCTTCAAGGAGATGTGGAGGGCATGAAGGGATGGTCTGAGCATTGGTTAATGCCTTTTCATCCAAAAAAATGCAAGTACATGCGGATTGGGACCAGCAAGATAGACAAGGTAGGATACAGTATGTATGAAGCGATGGAGGAAGTGAGTGCAGAAAAGGATATAGGAGTAGTGATAGACAATAAGTTAAATTTCTCAGAACATTTAGCGGAAAAGATAAACAAAGCCAATAGAATTGTAGGGCTGATAAGGAGGACATTTGTGTCACTTGACGAAGAAATCTTCAGGAATCTATATACAGCGCTGGTTAGGCCGCACCTGGAATATGCAAACCAGGTGTGGGCTCCATATATGGTAAAGGATATAGAAGCAGTGGAGAAAGTGCAGAGGAGAGCTAGCAAGCTGGTACCAACGTTGAAGAACGCGGGCTATGAGCAGAGGTTGAGGACACTGGGGCTTCCGACACTGGCATATAGGAGAAAGAGAGGGGATATGATAGAGACTTTTAAGATAGTGTCAGGAAAGTACGATGAGGATGTGTGTGAAGGTATCTTCTTGATGCGGGAGGGAACAAGAACGAGAGGACACTCTAAGAAAATTTACAAAGAAAGAAATAGGCTTGAGAAGTCAAAGAACTCATTTTGTGATAGAGTGGTAAATGAGTGGAACGCACTGCCCCAGTATGTAGTCGATTCCGAATCAATAAGGGAGTTTGAAAGTAATCTTGATAAAGCATGGGGAAGACAAGATTTGAAGTTTGATTATAAAACAAAAATACAGAATAGTAAAAATGTTGCGTCTGCTACCGCCGCCGCCAACACCGTGAACGACCGCAGCAGTGCAAGTACTGGTACTGAGCTGGATACACAGGCATAGTTTGCCTTTTTCCAGAGGATCTACTGTAAGAAACTGTAAGAATACTCAATACAAGGGCGCACTATGCCCCTGTACAGAGCAAGAAGCTGTGCAGGGGAAAAGAACCCCCTAAGGCGGTTGAGCACACGCTTCTGGGAGGCTGCCTTAGCAAGACTGGTAATATGGTCCTTCCAAATGAGAGCAGAAGAAAAAGAGACGCTATAAATATTGAGAGAAGATGAAGGGTTGATTTTTGTGTTGTTGAAGAATAAGGGATAGTCCGCTGGGAGATCCTGACGGGTAGATAGATGGAGAAATTGGGTTTTGGAAGCATTAAAGTTAACAAGGTTTTCTCTGCCCCAATTGGAAAATAGTATTTAGATCAGAATTTAAGAGTGCTATGGCTTCATTACGTTTGTCGTTGAGGAATTGCTGGCTGGGGCGTTCTGAAAAACTAATGGAGTAGTGTAAGGTTGAGTCGTCTGCGTATGAATGGATGGGAATTAAGGTACAGTTAAGGAGATCATTTATAAAAATTAGAAAGAGAATAGGAGATAGGACAGAGCCCTGAGGAACACCGGAGTTTATAGGGTGAGGAAGTGAACAATGGCCGTCCACAACCGCGGCTATGGAACTGCCGGAAAGGAAATTAGAGACAAAGGCACAGATGGAGGGATAGAAACCGAAGGAGGGTAGTTTAGAAATTAAAGATTTATGCCAGACTCTATCGAAGGCTTTAGATATGTCTAGTGCAATAGAAAAAGTCTCACCGAAGTCCCGAAAGGAGGATGACCAAGAGTTAGTAAGATATGAAAGATCACCAGTAGAGCGACCCTTAAGGAAGCCATACTGGCGATCTGAGAGCAGATTATGAGAAGAGAAATGCTTAAGAAATTTGGAAGCAAGAATAGTTTCAAAAACTCTAGAAAGACAAGAGATGAGAGCAATTGGACGATAGTTGGAGGGTTGAGAGCGGTCACCCTTCTTTGGGACAGGTTGAATGTGAGCAAACTTATGTGAAACTTATATGTCCTTCCCGTCGCAAATGTATTATAAGGGAGATATAGGGTAAAACAGTCTTGTCTGCATAATGACAAGTCCTGTTTTACGGGATTTCTGCTTTATAGATTTTTTTTCCCTCCTACCTTACTCGGGGGACCTTAAAGTTGTGCGATCCAGTGCTGCTTTGGTAATTGCGTACATTTTAGGTTAGTTTCTATCCACTTATTACTTTTAGGTTAGGTTAGGTTTCGGTAATTGTTTAGTTTGTCCTCTCCCCCTCCAAACCCAAAATGTAAACAACACATCCGTGGACTTACTCTAATACCGCGCACTACTCAAAGTTTTGTATTTGGTTTAATATACACTTTGCAGGTCATTTGAACAGTTCTATTGCTACTATATATCATATTATACACCATAGAATACGTTTTTAATAACTAGAAAAAGAGGACATAAACTAAACAATTACGTAGGTTTCTTAGGTTTCTTAGTTAGGTAAACCACACATTCTAAAACTCGTGACTGTCACACCGTATCAATTTACCACATTTTCAGAGTCCCCACTGCACAAAGCCACTGTCACTTTGTTTATGTTCTCTCTGCCGGATTACACTTTTCCGCTATCCACGTATTACTTTTAGGTTAGGTTAGGTTTCTTAGTTAGGTTCATGACTAGGGATTAGCTGGTAGGTATGGGATAAACTAGAGACACATACTAGCTGGTAGGTAAGGGTTATTCTTGTATCCAACGTTCTAGGTTAGGTTACTGTGTTTTTTTACTTCAAAAAATCGCTAAACCCGAGCCAAGTTTTGGCAAATGTTGGCTCGGGTTTTCAAATTTTGGGGTTTAATGGACATGAAAACTCGAGCCAACTTTCAAAATTCAATTACTGGGTTTTTTTACTTTGAAAAATGCCCCCTATTTTTCCCCTTTTACCCCGCAATTTCCCTGATCTTCATAGCCCTCCCCACTAGTGGGGGCCGTGTTTTTAGATTGTTGGATAATGGGTAAATACTCATTTGCGACAGTCCTTGGTATAAAACAACACTGTATATCAAAGAAAAAATGCACAAAAAAAAACCCACTCGTGCTAAAACTCGTGACTGTCACACCGTATCCATTTACCAATTTGTATTTATTTATTAGCCTAGCATATTATTACCGGCTTTATTATATCATGGTTAAGGGGGGATGGGCCAGTTTTCTGGTCCCCCTTCTCCCTCTTGTTAAGCCCCATTGGTCTTTAGAATTAAGACGTTCTGCCCATTACTTTGACGATTTTAACCTTTCACCCCCATTTGGTTGTAAATTTTAAGACCTCTTGTGCCATTTATGCGTCTAATTTTGTCTTGGCAAGCGATAGTGAGCCTGTAATTTTAAGAGGAACTGGCCTTCACTGGGAAATTTTTCTACCGAAAAATTTACAAATTTATCTTGTAGGGGGGTCTAGGGAGTATTTTTTTAAAGCTTAATGGAGGTCTAGGGAGGAAACTAAAACAATAATTTAAAGATATATAAACTAGCAAAAAAATACTCATTCCCCCCCTTAACCACTTCTGTACCGGTGACTTACTTTTCATTATAATCCGGCAATTATTAGACTATATTGTTCAGCTTGGGACGAACGTGTAGCAATTATAAGGCTACAGACTCTCAATTAACCCTTTTAACTACCATGGGCTGGTCTATCAGAGTGAGAACTGAGCAATCTCTGCCATACCCATAGCTTACTCTGACTGTTCCTTTTACTTATATATTTTCTAGATCTCAAGTGACGGCGTGGATTGACCTCCCAATCTACCAAGATTGGAAGCCAAAGCGTCACATTTTTCCCTTGCCCCTCAACTTTCTCTTCATAATTGCTGAGGGACACAGGGCCCTGGGTGGGGCTTTGGTTTCCCGGGCATTTCCGCACCCTCTTCAGCTCCCCGCCATGGAGTGGCTTCGGTCACCCAGGCTTTATTGTGGTCGGCGGGGAGGGTTCTGTGGGGGCGCTCAGTTATGGCCTTGGCCTTGCTCAGGGCCTTGGGGCTGTTCGGCTAGGCAGCTTGGGGAACAACAACAACAACAACAACTACCACAGATCCTTCCTACGCTGCATACAATTTTCTACTGTACATATAGCTGAAATCAAACTTGTCTCCGTTAGTAAAGGGGTTAAGGCTGGTGTGGTGTAGATTCGCTAGGTGTAATTGCTTAACCCGGGAACTGCGGGGAGACTCTTAAGAGTTCCCCCGGTGGACTGTGGGGAGACTTTTAAGAGTGAGTGACAAAAAAAAATCAACTTTTGACATCGATTTTTTTTTTTTTTTTGGCCCCTGGGCCATGCAAAATCTCAGTCCTCTACCTCCCCTCCTTCCCCACTTTCCTCCTCTCCTTTAGTTATCACCTATTTTCCCTGTTATTCCCTTATTCTGAGGTATATTTTCGTGCTAACATTAGAAATCCGGTTGGAGGGTGTGGTCATCACTGATAGCAAGCGAATGCAAGAGAGAGAGAGAGAGAGTATCGATCGACTGTGTCTCAGTGGTCTTGGGGGAAATTGGCGGGAAAGCAGCTTGGCTCACCCATACATTATACAACTCGCGGGCTATATCTCCGATTTTGACCATCCAAACGCTGTTTTCACTAGTTTTATTGTTTCAGGTTAATACCTTTATAATCAACCCATAATAGGCGCATATAATAATAATAATAATAAGCATGTTACTTATTTCTCATAAGCGCCAATTTTTCCGAAGAATTCACTAGCGCTCGAAAAGAGAAAGAAAAAAGAACAAAAATCAATGCATCAAAAGAAGGCTCATATACAACACACATTTAACAATCACCAGCAGTGGCAAAATAGCCTAAACTCTATAGCCATCTGTCATGACACCTGGATAAGTATTAATGCTATTAATGGCACAATGAATATTTTAGTGACGGAAACCCCTCAAGTGAGGAACTACATGAACGAAGGCGGTGCTGGTTGGGGGGAGGGGCGTCGACTGACTGGGGACAGAGGTGCATGGGGGCGGTTCGTTCGTGGCCACCCCTTCGGGGATCACGGCGTCAGGCAATAGATAGATAGATAGAAACCCCTCAAATACGTCAGCACAGGGGGACGTTTCCAATTACCCCCATGCGCACTTGTTAGGTTAAGGGGGGAGTTTGTTGAGTCTTGCTGATACACTGTAAGCACTATACCAACATCAGCTACTGTGATGACATGATGGGGCCGTGTTGTGGCGAATCCGTTTCAAAGTTTGAATATACAGTATTAGGCGTTATTTCCACATACAGTAGTGATTTTGATTGAGCTTTTGCATTTATCTTGTATCATCCCAGTTTTGGTTTGTTTATTTTGCAAGTTTTACATTATAACTACAGTACAGTAAAGATATTAACCCTCTCCGACATATGATGCAATCGTGAGCCAATTAGGGATATTTTAAAGCCTTTGTTACCATCAGGGGTATTTATAAACCTTTAGTTTAGTTACTTCAACCTCTGCAGTTGTCTTTGAGTTAGCTGTGGGCAGAAAACTAATTTTGGAGAGGTAATTATAAGTGAGAGAAGTCTATTTCTTATTGCTAATCTGGCAACCTCTGCGCCATAAAAGCGTGGAAGAGTTAATTATTGGAGGCCCCTATAAAACTGAATAAAATAATCTAATACTAGCCCTAATGAAGTTGAATAGACGTTGCGGTACAGAAGGGGTTAAACTCACTGAATGGGCTTCCCCGAGGCGTTATAGACTGCAGCACCGTTGATACATTTAAACTTCGCCTAGACAAATATCTCGCATCAAACCCGCGACTGACTGCGTTTGTAAATGAATAACTTTATTTTATCCTCCCCTCAGTTACTAACCCATCTGTCCCCTTTCTCTACTAACTTCCTAATCCTGCCACGGACATTAGTTCCAGGGCAGTAGTTCCCTTTCCAATGTTCACCTACCCACTCTAAACCACTGTTTGGACACTTGATCCTCAGTGTTTTGGAGGACAAGCAGCCTAGAATAGTCACTAGACCTGTTGTTGCTTGATATCCTTTGTACTCCTTTGTACAATATATGTATATTTCACAGGTCTTGGCTGGGTTGGTAGAGCACTCTCCTGCAGGACTGACTCTGGTAGTTTTTGAGTTACAGAAGGTTAGTCATGATAGTCCTGGTCTGGAGGAGGGAGTGCGTACAGGTCTCCCTCACTATCCGATGCCCCAATTTACCATATTTTGATAGGTTTTTAAGTGTTTGTGTTTTGGCTGGTCCCAGAATGCATCCCCATTTACCCAATTAATTTTAGGGTTCGCTATATGATTTTTACTGTATTTGGTTTTAAGATCGGGATTTCAGGATCGTAACTGGACCACCTGGAGCCCTTACCAGTTGAGCCAGTCTTTTGCAGGGAAAGTACTGTACCCTCAAATTGTCTATTGCCGGACGCAGTGATCCCCGAAGGGGTGGCCATGAACGAATCGCCCACATGCACCTGACCCTAGTCAATTGACTCCCATCCAACACCACTTTCACACATATACTTTAGTCCATCCTTCCAACTCTGTTTACCTCTCCCTCTTTGTATTTCCACCTCGCTCTCGTACACTATCTTAGTCATTCTCTCGCTTCCCATACGTTCCACTGTCCTGCGAGGACTTCTTTAGTTCCATACTGACGACCCTATTTCTTGTTACTGCTTTCAGCGTTCCTACAACCCTCTCCCCCTGTTTCACCCTCTCCCGCACTTCATCCATGCTGAACACATTGCCTAAATACTTAAATTAGCTCACATTCTCCATAGCCTGACCCTTCAACCTGGCCTTACATTCTGGGACTGCATCCCTTTCAAAGACCATAACCTTACTCTTCCCCACATTTACCTTCAGATTCCGTTTTTCACACTCTGTTCAAAACATATTTACCAGACCTTGCCATTCCCATTCGGTATCGCTCATCAGAACTGTATAGTCGGCAAATGGCAGTACAGGCAACTTCCACTCATTTCCTTCCCTTATCAGCGGTACACCATCATCCACTGCTCTTCCTTGCATTTCTTTCAGAACTCCATCAAGATATATATCCGGCAACCCCCAGAGCCTGAAAGGGTTAATGGCTGTCAGCAGGGTGTCAAACAAAAGCAGAGTCCATATTTTCTTCGTCTGTACAGTACTGTACAGTATAACTAAAATTATTGTTTGTAGTTCAAATTATGTCTGTGGAAGTGATAAAAAGGCCAAAATAATGCTACTCAATGTTAATTTCCCTGTACTCTTCTCCTAATCATTTGTCTTCAAACTAAATTGCTCTGGTTTGACACCCTGCACAGACTCCATATCTTTGGTAGTTTTTAACGGGTTCCTTACTTTGCAGTGACTGGACAGCCGCCTCCAGTTCTTCCCAGGGAAAGAGCTGCGCCCTCGAATTGTCTGATGGTAGGACGTGCCTTGGATCAGCGGACCTTCAGATGCTGATACAACTTGGAGGCATAGTATTATTACTTGTAATTTTGGATTTGTTTTTTTATTTATAAAGAATTGTTATTTTGCTTAAGCGTTGTTTCCACATACCGATTTTGATTAGTTGTTTTGTCTTTTTACTGCGTTTGTCAAAGTTTTGGTTTGTTTAGTTTGCAAGTTTTACATTATAATTTCTGAAATAGAGATTTTTATGGTGTGGGGTTAATAATTATAGAAACATTTCTGGTTCGTCTTAAATTAGAATCTATTGCTCAGCAGGGAATTATAATGTAAAACTTGCAAAATAAACAAACCAAAACTTAGACTAACACAGTAAAAAGACAAAAGAAAAGTTATTAAATTGACAATGGGGGCAAAAGTGTGAACATGGGCAAACTATTGGGGCTAAACCTGAGGACAAGAGTCAAGATGCTTAGTTGCTCTTGTAATTCTTAAGGGGAGATTTCCACTTGAGGGATTTTTTTCTTGCCTCCTTTCTCACTCGTGTTTAGCCCCATTGCTTTTCTAATTTTAAGACGTTCGCCCCCATTATTTTGACGATTTTAAGAACTTTCGACCCATTTCTGTCAATTTTAAGACCTTTCGTGGCAGTTAGGTGTTGATTTTATCCTGGCGAGCGGTAGCAAGCCTGTAATTTAAGAGCATTTCTGTTTAATATATATGTTCACGGCTCCAACTTCCTTAATAGCCTGAAACTCGCAAGTGGTCAATTATGCTCCATATAGCAAATAAAATAATCTTTCTACAGATAACCTTTTCAGTATGACCACACCTTTTTTATCTTCTATTCAGACAGACCATTCAATGATTTTCAGTTTAAGGAGGACCTGTGGTAGTCGAAGGTTTAATGGATATAGCTTTAACCCTTCAGATTCCTATAGGTCCTTCCTAAACTGATAATGGCCAATTTAAAAAATGAAATGGCGAACTTGATAGTCACTGGAAATAACGCATTGAAGATTTATCAAAACAATGCCATGAATTAAAAATTTAACTATTCTATTTAATTTCAAAACTTAATTTCAGTAATGTATGGGGCTGAAACATGGGCTCTGAAGGCAAAGGAGAGAAGAAAGCTGGGGGAGATGTTTCAAGACAGTTGTTGCTGTTCCCCAGGCTGCCTGGCCGAACAGCCCCAAGGCCCCGAGCAAGGCCAAGGCCATAACCGAGCGCGACAGTTCTGCATTTGGTTTGTGTCTGAGTTTCTTACAGTTGATCCTCTGGAAAAAGGCAAACTAGGCCTGTGTATCCAGCTCAGTACCAGTACTTGCATTGCTGCGGTCGTTCATGGTGTTGGCGGTAGCAGACGCAACATTTTTACTATTCTGTATTTTTGCTTTATAATCAAACTTCAAATCTTGTCTTCCCCATGCTTTATCAAGATTACTTTCAAACTCCCTTATTGATTCGGAATCGACTACATACTGGGGCAGTGCGTTCCACTCATTTACCACTCTATCACAAAATGAGTTCTTTGCCTTCTCAAGCTTATTTCTTTCTTGGTAAATTTTCTTGTTTGGTTAGTTATGTAGAGCAGATTAACCAGACCACTAAGCTCCATACAGAACTCTCATAGGTCTGGCCAGTTGGTTTGGTATGAACACTAAACCTACTGTAGTCTGCTTTGTTTCCACAGTACGGGTTTGACAACCCGAAAGGAAGAGAGGAAAGCCAGATATTTAGTAGTGGCTCCGGAGTCAAATGACTTAGTGCCATTAATCTTACATGGCCTATTTTAGCCCAATGGCTAAGCTGGAAGATGTCATACACCTTCCAAGACAAATAGAACCATCTTCATAGGCGACACTGAAAATACTTTTGGTACGTCATTTGAACGGATGCCACTAAGAGTACCAGCGACGCACGTAATGTGTGTCCTATGTACAGCTCGGTCCTGCAGAAAACTAGTTCAAACAGTGCGAATTTCGATTAGTGCGAGCAATGAAAATATTAAGTACAAAATTATCAACCAATGCGAATACGATCTTTTAGTGTGAGTCGGGTGGCAATATGGGTTAAATCCGGGGAGTTTTCTATTAGTGCGGCCAAAATTTGTACAGTGCGATAAATTTCCTGCCTGAATCGTGGCATCAATGGTGTTTGAGCAGCTTGGGCATGGAGGGAGGCTGGTGAGTCAGAAATTGTTTACCCCATACATGAGAATACCTGTGATCGGTGGACAGGCTGTGTTTGAAAACTACATGTTTACAAGCTATTTTCTGCCCGAACCTCTTATCTTGCGAGTTTATTGTGGCCTTTGGTGCATTTAGGGATAGTGGGTCTGGTGGTAATAATGGAGGAATTAAATTCCCAGGGCCATCAAAACAGACTCAAAGCAGACGCCATGTCAGACGAAAGCGCCGAAATTATGCCGATGATTTTTTTTTTTTTTTTTCTATGTGATTGAGGGAGGCAAAAGGCATTACTGCCTATAGCGAGTGCTTCGCCCATAGTTGAAAGAGTGACAGGGCCAAAATCAAGGGACGTTCGAGCCAAAATGCCTGGACACACGGAGTTTGAAGCAATTTAAGTCATAGGAAGAGGGAAAGAGTTTGGCTATATGACTGATTTCAAATATATTATGTGTGGTAAGTAATCTCATATGTATTTAAGTGTTCTCCTCAAATGCATTCAGTGGTAGGGACAATGGGCCTGATGGGTAGTGATAAATGAAATAAATGCCCACCATCAAAACAGACCGAGAGCAAACGCCGGTCTAGGCTACCGACGCCGACGCTGTGTCAGACGAAAGCGCCGAAATTATGCCGATGAATTAGGCTATATTTATCATTAACATTTGTTCTTGGTATGTTTGTGTCGGTATAAATAACGATATAAGGAAAGATATGTGTGCTATATGGAGGACCGATCGACCAATTACGGTTTTTCCCATAGGATACATTGTTCACATAGTGCGACGCACTGTATCGACCAATTTCTCGCACTATGCGGGACCAAGCTGTATGTAACCCTAAACCCCAGCGATGCAATGGTTGCGTTTGCCTTAATTACTTTTGTCCTATAGCACCTAGAGGGTTCAGATTTGTATGGGAACTACTTTAAGATCCCACGGAACAATACCGATGTTTGGCAACCCTCTAAGTCTAGCCGTGTACGTGAGTGATTTTTCAGTACTGTATATAGTATTGCGTACCCATCACCCTATGTTAATTGTGACTTTCCGCCGACCCCTAAATGACCTAGACGAGCAGATTTTTATTTTTTTTTCCTTCATTACTAACCCATCCCATGTGTTAAGAAAAAAAAAAAAGACAAGTGGATGGTCCCTCTTTGTAGAATTATAATAAATCAGTCTGTGTGGATTCTAATACTGTATCTAATTCTCTGGCACATTCCCCATTTTTGTTTTCCTTTATTGTGGGTGGCCGACTCGAGACAGAGCCCGAACAAGGATAACACAACACAACACAACAAGACACAAAATTACACACATCCACGAATCCTGCTAATAGCTTTATTACACACGAATATCAAGATGACATATATGGGCAGGAGGGAGGACTACTCTTACGCCATTTGACTCCGGAGCTATTACTAAAGCCGGTATCACAAGAGAGCATTTATAGTAAACATTCTATGCTCAACATTTTTCTGGCAACATTTCGGGAATATTTTGCTCCGAAATCGGAAACTAGACTGACGATAGATGAATTTAGGTGACAGAAATATTTGAAATGTTGACCTCGGAAGCTGCCAGACCAGTGTTAAGGATAAATGTTGAGGGAAAAAGCGCTCGCGTGATACCGGCTTAAATATTAGGTTTTCTTCTCTTCCCTTCGGGTTGTCAAACCTGTAATATATTTGGTGGCTTACGACCTTGATGCGTGTGATGTCCATGTTCAAGCTGTCTCCCCCCCCCCCCCAAATAAAAAAAGGAAAAATTGGGTAAGTGCCAGAGTACATGCATACATACATAAAACTTCAAATAGTTTAAGGGTACATCACCCAGTCAGGAGTGCGAGCTAGTGGGAGTCTAACAGGAGTCGCTAGAATCACTAGGAGTCATCGATTTTCACCGCGAGTGAGTGGGATTCTAACAGAAGTCGCTAGAGTCACTAGGAGCCATCGATTTTCACCGCGAATAGGCCCGCGAGTCCGAATTGTCCCTTACTCCTAGTGACTCTAGCTCGCACTCCTGACTGTGATGTACCCTTCAGTGCCTTTACCACTAAGACTGGAGGGGGACATGCATATGTCTTGAGTCACTGAAAGACTTCAGACACTTACAAAACTCTCCAAATTACAAAAAACAAAGAGGGTAATAATAATAATAATAATAATAGTTCTTAAAGCTAGCGCATGCTAAGCTAGCTAAGGATAGCTCAATAAGGCCGATTAGGCGTATTTCCATTGGGGTCCTGTACTACTACCCCATCCCTTTGCTCATGAGGGATGGCAACGACTCAGTGCTTGTGAAAAATCTTTAATGCGCCGAGCGTGGGCGCGAACCCGGGCCTTCTGGGTGGAAGTCAGAGACGCTAGTCACTACACCAAGCGAGCCGCTTAATTGTCAGGGTTTATGAGGTGAGCTTTCAGTTGTATGTTGAGAGAGAGAAATGGCAGAACTGCCTGTGATGAGTGCCAACCCAGTATTTTATTATGGGACAGATCACAGGTCATTTCTGCTGCCGACCACCCACCCATCCCCCTGGAATTCAGAGGCGGCCCGATGGTAAACCTTTAATCAATTTGAATTTTTGACATTTTAGTATAGTGTGTAATGCGCGTGTGGTACCGTATAAAGAGAAGGGGTTTTCAAGGGCAGGCTGGGGTTGCCCTTAATATTAGTGAGGCACTGAAAGGATCAGCAAGGGAGGCCAGGTGGTGAAACAGGAATTCCAGTAGTCTTTATCAGCCACCTAGCACTCCTCGGGAGTACTGGCCTGTTCAGCTGGTGCCTACAGCCTCCTCCTACCGCACACCATCTTGCCTCCACCCACCAATATCCCCTTCTGTACCGGCGACGTCTTTGTAAGTTTAATCTATTTAGACTATTTTGTGCAGTTTAAGAAGGATCTGTGATAGTAAAATGGTTAAGTGAGATAGTTCGAAGCCTGTTAATTGCTGGAGGCCCGTTTTAACTGAATACAATTGTCTAATAGTAGCCAGAATAAAGTACAAAAGACGTCGTCGGTACAGTAGGGGATATGCACGGCTGCTCGCTGACTATTTTGTGCCACATTTTCAACTGGAGCACCGTAGCACCTCAACCATGCATCTTTTGGGGTATTCCTATATACTGTACAGGTCTACCTCACTATACCGATGCCACAATTTACGATATTACTATAGGTTTTTAGGGGTTTGCGTTTGCGTTTTGGCTGGTTCGAGAATGTATCCCCATTTACTCCCATCAAATTTAGGGTTCGCTATACAATTTTTCTATTTAAGATCGGGTTTTCAAGAACGTAACCCAATCGTAAATCGAGGGAGACCTGTATCGGTACCGTATAGTATCAGGGCCCCGAGTGCTGGAGTGACCTTGGTGATCCCTGGTCTCTGGGTCTTCTCCTGGATGACCTTAATGTGTGTGAAATTGTTTTTGCGTGTTTATTGTTTATTTTTTGATTTTTGTTTGTATTGTCCCTATTCGGGCTCTGTCTCGAGTCGGCCAACCCCAGTAAAAAAAAAAATAATAAAAGTGGGCCTGAGCAAATAGATAGATACAGTAGATCGGTATTGATGTTTGTGCAGTGTCCAAGTGACCTAGATGTGTGTGAAATTGTGTTTTTATCTGTTCAGTGTTTTATGTTGTGTTTTCCCTGTTCTTGCTCGGTCTTGAGTCGGCCACCCCCAAGAAAAAAAATAATAAAATAGAATTAAATAGAAAATAAAAATAATAATAGAAAAAATGTGGATTGGGCCTGAGCATATAGATAGATAGATAGATAGCATAGCGTCTATAGTGTGTTGTACAGTGTTTGGTATAATCCTGTGTATCGGGAAAACCTGTACATATACTGTATCTCAATAATTTTGTAATGTTACAATAATTTTACATTCATTAATAGTCCACTAATATTCTAGGTTAGGTTAAGTTAACGATATTTTTCAATGTTTCTTAGTAAATAGGCATCTGAAAAAGTTCCTCCCGCTTCACAGGATCTTACCCAGTGGCTCGCTTGGTGTAGTGACTAGCGTCTCGGACTTCCACCCAGAAGGCCCGGGTTCGCGCCCACGCTCGGCGCATTAAAGATTTTTCACAAGCACTGAGTCGTTACCATCCCTCATGAGCAAAGGGATGGGGTAGTAGTACAGGACCCCAATGGAAATACACCTAATCGGCCTTATTGAGCTATCCTTAGCTAGCTTAGCATGCGCTAGCTTTAAGAACTATTATTATTATTATTACTGTTAGTGTACAGTATATTTTTAGAGTTTCGTTTGTGTGAATGGCGTGTTTATTGTAGTTTGTATGGCTTTTCTGTCTTCTACTCAACCAGTAACACACACTCTCTTAATCAATCTGTCCTTCATCCTACGACTTAAACTGCTTTAAACTTGGCGTATTGGTGTTTGTGTTTAGTATGTATTTGTGTTAGTATGTGATTTTTCAGACTTTCTACAACACGTGAACTGGTACTCTCTCCTTCAATCAGTCTTTCCTTCATCCTATGACTTAAACTGCTGTACACTTTGTGTGTCCAGGCATTTTGACCCCAACGTCCTTTGACTTTTGGGCGAGACTCGTTACAGGCAACCTGCCTTTTTTTTTTTTTTTTTTTTTTTGCACATGGGAAACAAACAAAAAATGACTTAGGGAAGGTGGGGGGGGATTGTGTTTAATGTTGGGGTCTAATATATTTGTGGGTGTTCTGGATGACCTAGATGTGTGTGAACTTGTATTGTTTTTGTATGGAAATTGTTTTCTGTTATCCCTATTCTGTCTTCAGTCCCCCCCCCCCCCCAATAAAAAAGAAAATTGGGGATTGGGCCTGAGTAGATATAGATAGATCATAGGTTTTTAGGTGTGGTTTGGGTTGCTCCAAGAATGCATCCCCATTTACCCCAATAATGTTAGGGTTCGCTATACGATTTTGCGATTTAAGATCGGGTTTTCAGGAACGTATCACTGTCGTAAATCGAGGGAGACTTTCATTTGTTTAGTGCTGGTGTACACTCGGTCCAACAAGTATCTGCACCCCTACCCTGATAATCTGGTGTGTACAGAGCTTGGTAGTATAGGTAGGTAGTGATATAGCTACAGGTAGATATACAAACTCTACCAAGCTGTACACACCAGATTATCAGGATAGGGGTGCAGATACTTTTTTGACTGAGTGTACAGTATTTTTTAGTGTTTAGTTTGTGTGAATACCCGGTAGTGTGTTTATTGTATCTATAGTGTTGTATGTTTGTGTGAATACCGGTAGTGTGTTTATTGTATCTATAGTGTTGTATGTTTGTGTATAGCTGGTAGTTGGGGTTGTATGGGTTTTCTGTCTTCTACTCCACAAGTGTACTGTACTCTGGAACTCTCTCCCTCAATCAATCTTTCCTTCATCCTATGACTTAAACTTTGTGTGTCCAGGCATTTTGACCCCCGTGTCCTTTGACTTTGGGTCCGTCCCTCTTTTGGTTTTGGGTGGAGAGACTCGTTACAGGCAACCTGCCTTTTGTCTCTTTCATAAACAGTACAAACAAAATGGTGTATTGTTTACAGTGTATATACGGGTTGTGGATATGTTGTGTATAGTATATACAGTGACCGCACAACTCGACCAGTACCATATCAACCAATACGGTTAAGTTAGGTTAGTACAGTACTATATTTTGGCACTGGTTTGGTTGTCCTTAGTTGATTTGGCACTGCTTGAGAGGTACTGGTTGAAATGTATAAAAGTCTCCCTCACTATCCGATGCCCCAATTTATGGTATTATTATAGGTTTTTAGGTGTTTGGAGTTTGGGTGGTCCCAGAATGCATCCCCATTTACCCCATTATTTTTAGGCTTCGCTATACAGGTCTAACTCGCTATCCGATCCCCCAATTTACGATATTAGGCGTTTTGGGTTTGGGCTGGTCCCAGAACGCATCTCCATTTATTCCATTAATTATCATGCTCTATCCAACAACCAACTCTACTCCTAAAATCGATTAATGAAATATTTCAAACACATGTGGCAGTCTGTGGATTCGAACCCAGGACGCTCACACCGAATATCAACACCTTATGCATTACACCACGAAGGCCGTTAAAGAATGGTGGACACTGCCTACGATTTATTATGCAACTTCGAATCCTGCATATCAATCTAAGCATGTACACACATCCCAACTGCAACTCACGTAGGCTATGCATATGTGAATTTAGGGTTCGCTATATAATTTTCCGATTTTAGATTGGGTTTTCAGGAACGTAACCCAATCGTAAATCGAGGGAGACCTGTACTGTATATGCTTCGTATACAGTATATTCATATTGGTTTTCACCAACTCTCCAATTAATTTACAAATAAACCCAACTAATGAAATCGATGAAAGTACTCTAATTATATAATACATGTGGTACTCCAAGGACTCGAACCTAAGATACTCTCACCGAAATTCCGCACACTAAGCATTAGGCCATCAAGACAGTTAAGGTTTATGCACAAGCCTAAGATATATTATGCATATCCGAATACTGCATATTAATTATTCTCCTGGATTAATTTTTATTTTGTTTTTGTGTTCATTGTTTTCTGTTGGGTTTTGTGTTGTCCCTATTCAGGCTCTGTCTTGAATCCCCCCCCCCCCCCCCCCGTGTCTGACTGGTGATCGAAGTGCCGTTCAATCCCACCCCGTGCCACTGATAGACTTTTAAGAGTTTGGATGCTCAGGTCTAACAATTCTTGGCAAATGTCCAGTTAACCCCTTCAGCACCATGACACCTTTGATTCTGGTTGAAATTAGATTATGACGTTTAAGAAAGACTTATGTTACAAAGAGGGTTTATTGAGATCGTATTTACCCATTTGAGTCGTATACAGTAGGTAGATTATAAGCTAAAGAAAATAGTCTAATGGTAACCAGAATATGATGACAATTAAGTCATGGTGGTGAAGGGGTTAAGTCCCTGTACCAAGGACATGCTCTAGCCATGTCAACCGAGGGCGTGCAATGCATTAAAAATGCATTATTATCAAGTGTTGCCTCCATGCGGGCAGCTTGACTGCTCTCCACTCCTCCTGAATGGAGCCATCCAGTCTGTAACAAACAAGACGACGAGAGACTTCCGCAATCTCCTCAGCTCCCTGCCTTGGGAGTGGCTTCGGTCACCTGGGCTTTATCTGTGGTAAGCAAGGAGGGTTTTGTCGGGCCTCTCAGTTATGGCCTTAGCCTTGCTCGGGACTTTGGGGCTGCTCGGCCAGACATCCCGGGGAACAACAACTCGAGACTGGTAAATAAGGTGAGTAGGCTGCCATTTGTCTTTTCCCTCATATTAATGCTGGAATAAAGCATAAATATTTGGCCTTACATAATACAAATTAACCATTTTTACTCAAGGCAATATACATACTGTACATACATACATACATAAAATTTTAAGACTGAGTGTTCCACACATAAGTGCAGTTTCAGTCTCTTGTCCTAATGGCGGCGTGTGCCGCCATTAGGCAACTTGGAGCAAGTACAATGAAGCCCTGTCACAGCACTATCATATAGAGGCAATGCCAGCGCCAATAACAAGGCTTCATTGTATAGTGATGGCTACTTGGTCCGCAAGTCTATCACCATCCCCCCTATTAGTCGCCTTGTACGACATGCAGTAGGATGCGTGAGGCATATTCTTGTTTTCCTCCACCATTAGATGAAGGCCCCCTTACCCCCTGAGGGGTAATATATAAATACCAAATTAGTATAGCCAGTGTGTTTAACCATCGTTAATTGGAAGCACACTGGCTGGGTTATGTCAATGATGTGTAGGATTAAGGTTGGGAGAGTATATTAAACACAGCTCTAGGCATAGGTGAGCACCTATTTATTTTGTCTTATTGTGCATGCCTAAAACTAGCCTCAAACCACCGGCTGAGAGCGCTTACCATAATTTTGCATTTTCCTCACAGGTCACTTTTCCTCGGCATTAATATGAAACTGACCAGGCATATGATAAGGAGTTGCCAAATTCCTGTTTCAAATGTGCCTCACTTCCCCCACTGTTTCTATTGTCCTTCACCTACAGAGTAATCCAGCTAACTATCACAAAGTACAGTACTGTACTGTATAGTAGTATCCGACTAAAACGGTCTACCACAGCAGGTGGGCGAAGGAATAAAAGTCTGTTGACTTCTGAATATTAACCCATTAGCTGCGGGGACCTTTCTGAAACTCTATGGCAATTTATAGCAATTTACAGGCTCTTAAAGCCTGTTGAGAAGAGTGAGCGACAGCACAGCAGGCCCCTTTCCGCTCTCCAGCCAGGCGGCCGTGGCACTGAGGGATATCAGCGATGTTTCGCTAGACATATGCAGCTCTGCCAAAGGCAAATGTAGTGACATTGCTCATTATTAGCAGATGTCTATGGTAGCGCTGCGGATGAAACCCTCACGCTACGAAGCTCATTCTAGTGTCATTTTGATACAATTTTTGTACTGTATAGTTTTTAGATGAATAAATTTAATTTAATTCATACACTTGCTTAATCATTCAGGAGTGCCTGAATGTGCCCTGATATAGCGGAAATATGCCCGCACCTTAGTGTTAACAAACGCTTTAATTTTAAAAATAGTGACTGTCACCAAGAGGGCATCATTGACAAATCATAGACACCTTTGGTAATTTTTGTGTTGATTACCGATGCGTATGAGTTTTGTGAGGTCTTTGTGACCCGAATAATATTAATATAAATTTGGAAAACAAAATTTAAGTTAAACATCTAAAAAACTTGAGTGTTAGCAACGTGAGAAAATAGAAAAGCAAATAAGAAAATACAGTAGAACCCCACCCATCCGGCCCCCTCCCATCCGGAATCCTAAGACATCCGGACAGGCATTCGGGTTCGGACACATGTCTCAGACATTCGGACAAGTCCGGATGGCAAAAAAAAAAAAAAAAAAAAAAAGTTTGGACCGAACGCATTGTGGGTAAGAGTATTCGCGCCAAAAGTATGGTTAAATCTAGTCAGGTGGTCCGCCCCAAGCGTCATGCGTCATCTCGATATTATCCCCGTGTTTGTGCTATTATTTCTACTCGCCTGCCCCACCAAGATGGATAGTGATGTGATAACTTCAAGGAAGCGGAGAGTGGAGAAAAGAGTGGAGAGAAGGCTGGTGAGGCTTGTGAGAAGGTTGTTAACCCCTTCACCACCAATACGTAATTTTCAACAAAGTATTCTGGTTAACATTAGACTATTTTCTTTAGCTTATAATCTACCTCTATGACTGAAACTGCCTACTGTAGAAGTTGGCAGATTGGGAGCCAAAGCGTCACATTTTTCCCTTGCCCCTCAACTTTCCCTTCATAATTGCTGAGGGGCACAGGGCCTTGTGTGGGGCTTTGGTTTCCCGGGCATTTCCGCACCCTCCTCAGCTCCCTGCCTTGGAGTGGCTTCGGTCACCCGGGCTTTGTTAGTGGTAAGCAGGGAGGGTTTTGTCGGGCGCTCGTTTATGGCCTTGGCCATGCTCGGGACCTTGGGGCTGTTCGGCCAGACAGCCTGGGGAACTACAACAACAACAACATCACTGAAATGGGTAAATACGATCTCAATAAAACCTCTGAATAACATAGGTTCTTCTGAAACTGCATAATATCGTCTAACTTTACCCAGAATAAAGGTAAAATTACGTCATGGTGCTGAGGGGGTTAAAAGTTGATTAGGCTAAGTTATGCCTAAATATATTACAGTATTGCAAAAATAAGAAGGTTGATTTACTGTGGTAAGAAAATATAAAGTTCAGTTCTGTTTTTAAGTGGCAAAAAGTGTTCAGTGTTCTAATGTGTTCAGTACATGAAAAATGTGCTACAGTTGCAATCATTGGTTTTGTATGGCACCTCCACTACCAGCCACTCCACCCAACACTCTACTCCACCTTCACTGTCCACTCCACTTACAATACAGGTCAGTAAGAAAGAGATAGGTTCTTATTTTATGTACATTACACTTAATTTCTTTTTTCATCCAGTTTATTTAGATTAGGAAGGTACTGGACAGTACAAAGTTAGCAATCTGGACCTCATTATATCTGACATCTGGAGTAGTCCAAATTAGAGAACCGGACATAATTATCTCTGACATCCGGAATTGTGCGGTTCATTGGGGTTTGTGTGGTACCTGTCCGGAATTTTGGCACTTCCGGACAGGGTTTCCCCCCAATTAGTCCGGTTGGGAGGGGTTTTACTGTACAGTCGCGCTAATAAGTGATGTCTCGGCACCAAGTATGTTTTGATCAATAATTGGTATACGCAATTTCTAAAACTTGATTTATTAGTTTCCAGTGATATATACAAACATGTTCCTACACTTACCCACCCTATTCAACATCTGACAGCCATTAATACAGCACAGAGCGAGCCAAACGTAATGACAGCCGAGACATGACTTATTAGCGCGACTATACATGCAATTAAATGTGTGGATATGAAGTGTAATTTCATCTAAACTAACGAGCCTCTGTTAGAGCAGAAATACAGACTACTTTGAAAGTATGTTGTTAATGTTTATTTTGGTATATGATCGATACCAGACACTTTTCTTGTGGAACATGGATAAGTGATTTATTTATGCCCATCTTTCTTGTTACAGAAGCTGGAGCACGTCTCGGTGGATATGGGTATCGTTACTTTTACATTACAGTACTTTCTTAATATTAATGATATATATATTGTATATATTTGAGATTTATAATATATTGTATTAATGATGGTCTTTTTAATAATTTCTAGATGCAAGAGGGCCACATCCCCCACAGGATGCCGGGAGTCTTGCAACACAACGAGGTATATACCTATTTCTATTTACCCGTTTCTATTTACCTATTTGTAGTTAAAATGTAAAACTTGCAAACTAAACAAACCAAAATTGGGAAAAGGACAATATAAAGTCAAATTAAATTATCAATTGAATTGATGTGTTGTCCTGTCTAAGTTACTTTACAATCAATCCATTTTACTTAGACAAGTATCGTAATGGATATTCCCAATTCCCAGTATTTTGGACTAACATATCATAACTTATGTTGTCCTATTTCCATATTTACTTTTGTCCAACCTAGATTTGAACATGTTAATGTTCTTCGCTCTCATCACCTCCAAGTTGTTCAAAGTCTCTATACTCCTATATGGGAAGCTGAATTTCTTTGTGTCCTTAAGACATCTGCCCTTCCTCAGTTTAAACTAGTGTCCTCTTGTCCTTCCATCATCCCTCACGAATAGATCTTCCCTATCTACTCGTTCCAAACTTTTTACTCCCTTGAACATCGTTATTAAGTAGCCTCGTTCCCTTCTCTCTTTCAAGGTAGGCAGTTGTAGTGTCTTAAGTCTTTCCTCATATGTCAACTCCTTCAATCTTGGAATCATCTTTGTTGCTATCCTTTGGACTTTCTCTAATTTGTTTGTGTTTTTTCAAATGTGGTGACCACATCACTGTTGCATATTCCAATCTTGGTCTTATCATAGTCATTATCAGTTTTCTTAAAATTTCTTCGTCCAAATAGTTAAATGCCACTCTTATATTGGTTATTATTCCATATGCTCCTCCAATGATAATGTTAATATGCTTCTCCGGTGATAGATCATCTTGTATTATCACAACAAGGTCCTTCTCATGCCGTGTTTTGCCGATTTTTTTCAATTCCTAATTTGTACTCCCATCTTGGCCTTATCTCACTTGTTCCCACTTCCAAAACATGACTCTTTTCTGCATTGAAACTCATTTTCCAAGTTTGGCTCCATCTGTGCAACTTATCTAGGTACTTTTGAAGACCCTGACAACTTTCTATACAGGTGACATTAGTCATGATCTTGGCATCATCTATCTATCTATTGCCTGACGCCGTGATCCCCGAAGGGGTGGCCACGAACGAACCGCCCCATCCAACTCTGTCCCCCCAACCAGCACCGCCTTCGTTCATGTACTTCCTCACTCCATCCTTCCACCTCTCATTCGGTCTACCTCTCCCTCTCTGTCCCTCCACCTCGCTCTCGTACACCCTCTTAGTCATTCTCTCGCTTTCCATACGTTCCAGATGGCCGAACCATCTCAAGTTGTTCCTTTTCACACTTTCCAGCACATCTACCTCCACACCACACCTCCTTCTTACTTCCTCATTAGTCTGTCTATCCCTCCATGTAACTCCGCACGCACTCCTTAAGTAATTCATTTCCACTGCTCTCACTCTTGGTGTCATCTTGGCGTCATCCGCGAACATATTCATATAACTATTAAAGTTTTCTGGCATGTCGTTTACATAAAGTAGGAACATTATCGGACCCAACACTGATCCCTGTGGTACTCCGCTAGTGACACTCCTCCACTGTGAATATTAGTCTCGTATTGTGGTCCTCATTTCTCTTCCTATTAAAAACTTTTCCATCCATTTTAACATCCTACCATGTACACCTCCAACAACTTGCAATTTCCACAATAATCTTTTGTGAGGCACCCTGTCAAAGGCCTTTTTCAGGTCCAGATAAACAGTCAACCCATCCCTCTCTCTCCTGTGTAATATCTAAAACTCTGCTATAAAAGTTTAATAAATTAGATACACAAGATCTCCCTTCCCTGAATCCAAACTGTCTCACTAAGCACCCCCTGTCTCTCTATAAAGTGTCTACTTTTTTCTTACAATTTTCTCACAAATTTTGCAATCAATGCTGGTGAGGGACACCGGTCTATAGTTAAGCGGATTTTCTCGGTCTCCTCCTTTGTAAATAGGTACTATGTTCGCTCTCTTCCATTCCATTGGCAGGTCTCCTTCATTCAGTGAAGATTTGATGTCATAGATTGGTTCCACTAGCTCTTCCACACATTCTTTGAGGATCCATCCAGCCACTCCATCTGGTCCCATTGATTTCCTCACGTCCAATTCCTGCATCGATTTCAGCACTTCACTTTTTGTCACTTTCATTTCAGGCATCTGTGGTGTTCTCATTTCTCTTTTTCTATAAACTCCTCTTTTACAAACCCTGACTGAAGCTTTTCATAACTTCACACAAGTCTTTATCTTTCTCATAGCTGTTCGTTCCAACTCTTAGTCTGACTATTGTCATTCTATTCTATTTTGTTTTTATTTTTCCATTTACAAATCTATAAAATAGTTTTGGCTCGTTTTTGCACTTCTCTACAATATTCCTTTCATATTTATATTGTTCCTCGCGTCGTATCTTTACGTATTCATTTCTTTTCTCCTTGTACTTACTTATTCCAGTTATTTTCACTGTCTCTTCCGTGCTATATTCCAGGCTGTTTCTTCTATCCTGTGCCTTACTACACCTTATATTGAACCATTCTTTTTCCTTCTTTACCCCTGATTGGAACCTTGGGACATATTTATGTATCCCTTCTTCATATACTTTCAAGAAAAGTCTCTATATTTGTCGAACCTTTTCCAGGCTTTCTAGTTCCTTCCAATTTATACTTTGGAAATAATGTTTCAATGATTTAAAATCAGTTTTAGCATAGTTGTATCTATTTATTTTATGTCCTTCATTTCTCTCCTCATGTTTCCCCAAATCCATCTCCATTTCTAAAATCTTGTGATAACTTTTTCCCAAGGGACAACGATAATTTATCTTTTTAAAAGTCATGCGGATCACTGGTGAAGACTAAGTCTAGCCTGGATGGTTCATCCATCCCTCTGATTCGTGTGTTTTCTCTAACATGTTGTGTTAATATGTTTTCTGTTACTAGATTCAGTAATTTACTGCCCCACGATTCATTATTATTTCCCGCATCTAACCCTTCCCAATTGACTTCCTTACAGTTGAAATCACCCATTAATATTAATTTATTTCTCCTATTAAAAAGCATTTTTAGTGCATCTAGAGATTCCGTAATTAGTTGATCATATTTATCCCGCTTCCATGCTCTAGTTTGTGGTGGTATATAAGCAACTGCTATATCAGTTGCTTTGTTGTCCTTGTCTTTTATTGTCACTGCTATAATTTCTGATCTATTATTGTCTACTGTAGGTTAATCTCACTTGCTTCTATATTTTTGTCAGTCATTATTAACACTCCCCCCCCCCCCCCCCACACTTTTCCTTCTATCTTTTCTCCACACATTGTACCCTTCCCATCCCAACACTCCCAATTCAGAACCACCTCTCAACTTTGTTTCTGCTAAGCACATATGTGGTTTATATTTTTCAATGTAGTCATTCAATTCTAATTTCTTAAACAGCAAGCCATCCACATTACTATACATCACCTTCATATCTCTCTTACACCTTTCTCCCTTTTTCTTTCCCTGATATTCTCAGACTCTACTCCCCCCCCCCCCCCCCCCCCCCCCACTTCCACTCCACCTTCTCTCCCTTGCTTCCCCGTGCTCTACCCCTGCCCTGTTTCTCTCACTGGTTCCTGGATTACACCAATCTCTCCCTTCGGTACTGAGCCTCGCTTCCTCTGGCTGACCGTTCGTCCCGAGTTTCCCGAGGTACGGGTCTGTGGGCGTGATATAAGTAAACCCTTGCTATCTCGGACTAATTGAGGGATAAGCAAGTCGGAAGTCAGATTTTTCAAAGATGTCCGAGTCAGACTTAAGTGGTTGGGCTTTAATTAGTCTTAAAACTGCAGCTACTGTGTAGCCACATTGGAACAGTTCTAGTTCAAAATGATGATCGATTCCACAGGTTTACAAAATTAATTTCATGCACTAAAGTAAGTTTCGTACACAGTGTCTTTCCCCATTTTAAGCATGAACAAAATTAATTGAATAACACATGAACTGCTAATTTAAATGCTATTATTGAACCTTTTTCCATAAGTTTGTCATGTACTAGCTATATGCTATAGCAGCATTAACTTGTGGTTGCGAAAAATACTTCAATTGGTTAGCTTAACCTCAATGTCATTTCGCTACCGAATTTTCGCCTGCTCACACTATCCACAGTGCCTTCGTGGTTCATTACTTTTTCCTAGATCTACTAATTTCATTGGTAATCTGATTTGTTTGTTAGGTAGCCTGGAAAACAAGTTTATAGAGAAAGTGAGATTGTTTTTAACGCAACATATTACAGAGATGACAAGATATAGAGATGGGACGCAGGAGAGTGTACTTGATTTGATTTTTAGCAATGAGGAGGATATAGTGGAACATGTCAATGTGGATAGCCCTATAGGTCGTAGTGACCATGCCTGTATAAGCTTTAGTTGCAATATTAAAACAGAGAGGGATAATAGAAGCAATAGAAAAATATACATGTATGATAGAGCAGATTATGAGCTGCTGAGAAGGTGTTTGGACATTGACTGGGGGGAATACTTGAACGGTGAAGGCGCTGAAGGAATGTAGAGGAAAATTAGAGTCAAACTGGAGAATGCGGTATCTAAAAGTGTACCAGTAAGGGAATATAAGGATAAAACAAAATTGAGGAAAAGAACTAACCCTGAATTGCCAATGAAAAGAAAGCTTTGGACATTGATTAGAAGAAAGCAACTATTGTGGGAAAGACTAAAATTGTTAAAAAAGAACGGGGTCTAGTATAGAAGCTAAAGAAGTGGATCTGGAACGCAGACAAATAAACAACAAAATAAGGTGGGAGACAAGGAGGGGGGTGAAGGAGAGGGAGAGAGAGATTGCTAGAAATGTGAAGGATAATCCAAAAATATTCTGAAAGTACATTCAGGAAAAGTTAACAAGAAGAGTAGGGATCCCAGAGCTGGTAGGGGGGTTGAATGATGGGAGTAGAGCGGAGACTGATAACGAGAAAGCAGAGGTGCTGGGGAAATACTTTGGGGGGGTACTAACAGTGGAGTTGGATGATGCAGTGCCTACTATTCCCATCAAACAGGCACCGGCACTAGAACTAATAGTTTTCCCATGCTAGAATAAGAAGGGCTATAGAAAAAATGAACAGAAGTCCCCGGGACCAGATGGGATACACCCAAGAATCATAAAGGAAGGAGGTGAGATGTTAGTAGAGCCATTGAAAATGTTATTTGAGGGATCGTTTAATACAGGACAAATCCCGATGGACTGGAGAGAGGCGAACATAACTGCTATATTTAAGAAGGGAAAGAGAAATGACCCAGGGAATTATAGACTAGTCAGTTTGACAAGTGTTGTGTGTAAACTAATGGAAACGGTAATTAGAGAAGGAATAATGGAGCATATGAAGTCGAACCAACTTTTCAGTGGGAGACCGTTCGGATTTTTGCCGGGGAGGTCGACAGTACTACAGCTAATTAAGGTGGTAGATGATTGGATGCAAATTCTAGAAGATGGTGATGTAATAGACGTGGTATATTGCGATTTTATGAAGGCCTTCGATGAGGTCCCACATAAAAGGTTAATAGAGAAAGTTAGAAGCTATAATATAGGGGAGAAATGTGTGAAATGGATAGAAGCCTTCCTGAAAGATCGGAGACAGAGGGTACTGGTGAATGGAATAGGCTCGGGGTGGAGGGAAATTACAAGTGGGGTACCTCAGGGATCTGTGTTGTGACCACTGCTGTTAGTTATATTTATCAACGACTTACCTGAAGTTATAACTAATGGAAGTGAGGTATACCTGTGTGCGGATGACACGAAGCTGTATAGAAGAGCGAGGAGTAAGGAAGATGTGGGTTTGCTTCACGGAGATGTGGAGGGCATTAAGGGATGGTCTGAGCATTGGTTAATGCCTTTTCATCCAAAAAAATTTAAGTACATGCGGATTGGGACAAGCAAGATAGACAAGGTAGGATACAGTATGTATGAAGCGATGGAGGAAGTGAATGCAGAGAAGGATATAGGAGTAGTGATAGACAATAAGTTAAATTTCTCGGAACATTTATCGGAAAAGATAAACAAAGCCAATAGAATTGTAAGGCTGATAAGGACATTTGTGTCACTTGACGAAGACATCTTCAGGAATCTCTATACAGCGCTGGTTAGGCCGCACTTGGAATATGCGAACCAGGTGTGGGCTCCATATATGGTAAAGGATATAGAAGCAGTGGAGAAAGTGCAGAGGAGAGCTAGCAAGCTAGTACCAATGTTGAAGAATGCGGGCTATGAGCAGAGGTTGAGGACATTGGGGCTTCCGACACTGGCATATAGGAGAAAGAGAGGGGATATGATAGACTTTTAAGATAGTGTCAGGAAAGTATGATGAGGATGTGTGTGAAGGTATCTTCTTGATGCGGGAGGGAACAAGAACGAGAGGACACTTTAAGAAAATTTACAAAGAAAGAAATAGGCTTGAGAAGGCAAAGAACTCATTTTGTGATAGTGGTAAATGAGTGGACGCACTGCCCCAGTATGTAGTAGATTCCGAATCAATAAGAGAGTTTGAAAGTAATATTGATAAAGCATGGGAAAGAAAAGATTTGAAGTTTGATTATAAAACAAAAATACAATAGTAAAAATGTTGCGTCTGCTACCGCCGCCGCCAACACCGTGAACGACCGCAGCAGTGCAAGTACTGGTATTGAGCTGGATACACAGGCCTAGTTTGCCTTTTTCCAGAAGATCTACTGTAAGAAACTGTAAGAATTATTAAGAAAGATGGTTTACTTTAAATTCTACAGAGGGAATACTTGGGAATGGAACAATTTGGAAGATTAAGTTCTTGAAATTTGTATCTAAGAAAGTTTGTTTTTCTAATCTGTTATAGATACTGTGAACGACGCTGGACACCAGGATATTTGGTGAGATTGGTTTTTACTTTATTTGGGATTCATAATTTTGTATTTGATATAATACTGTATATATATATATATTATATATTATTTTGGGTTTGTCTGTCCGTTTTCTTGTCATTTTCAGATTGTGTAGGAGGAAGCTGGGATGTGCTGACGACCCCTGCAGGACTCGCAAAGGACTACTCGGATTTGCTGGGATGTGCGGAGGACCCCCCAAAAGTCCTCGGAAGTCGCTGTGAGCTTGATTCGTTTCGTTGTTTCATAATTTTGTATTTGATATAATACTGAAATATATGCACTGCACCTTTATATATTAGTTGGGTTTTCTTGTCCTTTACAGATTGTGTAGGAGGTAGCTGGGATGTACTGAGGACCCCTGGAGGACTCGCAAAGGACTGATCTGCTGGGATGTGCTCGGGACCCCGAAAGTCCTCGGAAGTCGCTGATGATGAAGGTGAGAATTACTCCAGAAGTTTTGGTTAATTGTAGATAATTAAATATTGCACTGCACTTTTATATAGGAATATATTGGTACAATATTTAGTAATTATATTTTATTGTATGTATGTATATACTCCGGTACGTACCCCATAGTTAGGGTATTTATATATATGTATATGAATTTATGTTCTGGGCCAATTTATCGTCCGTAAGGCCATTGTACGGTCTATTACTATACAGTCAGATTTCGATATACTGTACATGCGTTTCGTATACAAGGATTGGTTTGGATACTGTAATTTCCAAAGTCGGCCACAACATGGAAGAAATTTGTATGTATGCGGACATTAGCGGGCGACGTGGGTCCTGCTGCAAATCCGCCCCTTCGCCGGAAATTTCCGCACCGCCGCCGTTTACGTTACAGGATATTGCGTGCTTGACACGCAAATAAGTCCGTAGCAGGTCCTAACGGTTCTTATTGATGCCGTTATTGCCTGCCTGACACGCAAATATGTTTTTCGAAGGTAGGCTCAAGGCTCAAATAGGGGACTTCGGGAAAGTGGCTGGAACGAATTAGTCCCCTACGGTGCTTGATATTACGGGTTTGACAACCCAAAGCGAAGGCAGGAAAACCATATATTTAGTAGTGGTTCCATAGTCAATGATGTGAGAGCATTCAGCATTCTCCGGGTGCTCCTAGGGTACCCGGAGAGCCCCAATATGTAATTAGGTTCTCGCGTCATCGACGGAGAATACTACTAATACTGTACTGTAAATACCACTGCATGTACAAGGTACGAATTAACTGTATAGAGAGACCCGACTGTACTACATATAGGCTATTAGGCTCTCGCATCATTGATGGAGAGCACCACTGATAAGTATAGGCATTTACCATGCGCTGGGCAAATTTGCCGTCGAAAGAGTCCTTTATAATTACTGGCCACCAATTTACCGCTGGGTGGCTTGCCAATTTACTGTGTCGGTGTGTATTTACCCTGGGACGGCAGTTAACATATGGTGGATTTAGGTTTTGGGATGATTATCTTAATAGGTAGGATGTCTCTCTGCCAGTCTTTGTGGCATGACGTCATTGGTGAGGGAATAACTGAAAACATAGTGTGGTTTGCTTACATTGCGAGATATTTCATGCTTGACACACAAATAGGTCAGTAGCAGGTCCTAAACAGTTTTTATTGATGCTGTATTGCCTGCCTGACACGCAAAGATGTGTGTGGTGGTGGTATAATGTCAGCTTTAGGTAGGCTAAAGGCTCAATA